>OY856188.1:60056707-60377595 GCA_963693315.1 Diogma glabrata
AGAAATTAAAAATTACATGGTGTCAGTGACGACGTCGTTCTCACATCATACTTGTTAATATTTTTTATTTAGTCACTTTATCGTTATAACTCTAAAATTTGCACATTTTAGCAACGAAATATAATTCGAGGTGAAATTCAGCATCTCAAGATTTTATAACAGGTAAGATAATTTTCGTTTTAAATTTTAATTTTTCAATTCCAAGGTAACAAGTTAACCTGTTTTTTTTTTCAGGGGAAAATCTTCAACCCGTACTGTAAAAATTTTGGTGACCACGGGAATTCGGAATTCTTATCTTTCGGTTTACTTTGTAACATTGTTAGCGCTTCTTAATGCTTCCGTAAGCAAAACGTTATCCACCTTTCCAACATCTTTAAAAATCTGACGCTCTACACTGATAATCTATCTAAACGAACTCTATTTTTTCATACCCGCATGCACTACAATTCAGTAGACTGAAATTTTGAATAGGTTCAAATTATTAAGGAATTTTGTGAGCAATCAAACTCAAATATCTAACGACAACATTTGGATTTTTTCAATTCGAAAGTATATTTGGATTTCACCCAGATCTCTTTTTTGTGTTTTGGATTATCAATCAAATCTTCTAATCAGTATAATAATACATATCTGTAATGGTAGACATGATATCCACTACGTCGCCGAGATGTAGTTGTTGTAGTCGTAGTGGGAATTATTTCGAATGTTGATCGTGCTAGCATAGTTAGCGTATGAAAAACTGTAAGAAAGTGTTCGTAAAATAGAGTAAAAATCAGACTACACAATACTCGAGAATTGGAAATTGAATAAAAAACTGGAATTTCCAACGATGTGTTACGACCAACAAAAATCTGATCATCGGACATTATTTTTTAAATTTAAAACAACCAGTTTTCACATAATAACAAATACATTCCGTACTATCAAACAATTTACGATTCGTTGCATAAATAACATCTGTCTATTTATGATGTGCCACTGTAATGCATATTTTTTTTATTATTTTAAAACATTTAACGGATCTTATATTTCGTTTTTAATCAATTGTTTTTATTATTATTTTTCGTTTTTTGTGAATGGTACAGCAAATGTGAAACAACTATACATATTTTATTTTGTTAAATAGATATTAAAGTAAAGTAAATTGATTCTGCGCTAGGCGTTTGTCTTGAATCATTGATAGGGTACTTTGTTTTACATTTTTATAAATGAGAATGTTCGCAATATTAATATTTGATTGAATTTTGAAGGACTTTGCGGTTTTTTAATTTGATAGTATTAGACGGTAAATTTGAATAATTTTTCACAGTCTGTTTCATTTGTTTTTTTTATGCACGGCAGATATTCAATGTATGGGTTAATTTTTATTGCTTTCTCGAATAAGAAGACCAAAAAGAGGAGATGAATGGAAACCGCTGATAATTGAATCGTGTAAAGCCAAATTTTGAGAATTAGTTAATAAAGTTTTAAGTGGCGTATCGAAACAAACACCTGCATTTTTCGTAATAATATTATATGTTTTGACACAAATTCTTACACAAAATATCAATAGATATATAAATAATAGTATTATTTGATTTGAAAATTAAAAATAAGTTTATGATTGATTGTGTAGAATTTTTTTGTTCAGAAAATTAACAAATTTCAAACGATGAATTTTTTTGAAAGCCGAACCATTTCATGGTTTTTACGATGTTGAAGAAGTTAAATAATTTAGGACATCTTACAATACAAAACGAATCTAAAATAATAATGATTTAATCAATCATTCGGATTTCTTTGATTCGTTTTGGATTTTGGATGCTTTGGATAGTGGTGTATGGAGTGTACAAGTGAGCAGAAAGTGAATAAAGAATTGGTTGTTTATTGAGTGTTTTTGGAAGAATTATACAGATTATTTATTGAAAATTTTTGTGATAAATTGTAATCAATCCAGTTGCGATTAAACGGATTAGCTAATTGTTTTATTGGACAAGAGGATCCAATGTACTACAATCAACACCTTAAGTTAATTTTTTTTCCTTTTTCTATTATTATTATTATTTTTTTTTTATTTTATTTACATATTTTCTGAGTTCTGTTTGTTTTTTTTTCAATGAATAATTAAGATGATTGAATTGGAGATTTTCCTGGGCCAGAGACCATGTGTTAATTTTTTTTTTTTTTTCATATTTCTCATCCCAGTATTACCAGAAAGCTGTTTATAACAGATGGATGCGAAACTCAATTCAACATCGAAATTCTATCGCCTTGGTGACGTACCGTATACCATAGCTCTACCATTCCGTCTTCAAATTACGGTGCTGATGAGGAAGATTTGAATCTTAGTCTGAAATACGATATAGACAAGTGGAGTAACTTTTTAAATTGGAAACATGCAAAGGATTTCGTTATTTATTCAATTTAATTCGACCTTTAAACCCCTAATAACTCAAATCCATTTAAATTTTTATTCTAGTGAGTTACAGTTCCAATTATTAGCGTTGACAAAAGAATTTAAAAAAATTTGTACAAGAAAAACCAGAAGAGGATTAATGTCAAATGAGATTTATTTTAAAAATCTTACACAAATAAATAAAAAAAATGTTTTGACGTGAAAAATAAATATTTTTTGTCAATTTTTATGCATCTTTTTCAAATGTATTAATTTATTAAAAAAAAATAGAGCAATACGAAAACAACTTAAATTTAACATTTATTCGTAATTTTTTGTATTTTGTTTTGTAAAAAAAATGTCTTTTGCAAAAGTACCAAAAATATTGTATATTTTAATTTTTAAATAAATAATTTTACAAACACAAATTAATTGTTGGTAGGATATACTTTTTGTATGATATTAGTAACGAAATTTGTGCGTAGAGTGACAAAAAAAAATTACATTTAGTGCTTATCTAGTTGGTATATTTGACGCTAATTCAAGAGTAACCCACCCTTACTCTTACTGAGCTCTAGCCGAACTCAGACAACCGTCGCCAAAGCCTTTGAATGGATAATTTTTTTTTTGTTAAAGCCGACATCTGAGCAACTGATTAAACAACTTTCATTAACTACTCCCACTCCTTGAGTTCTTATTAATAGGATCAGTTTCCAAGAGTAATCCTAATTTCAATCAGACACTAAAGTCTCTTCTAACGCCAGGTTTTTCCATTTCAAAGATTCACATTTCACTAATTTATTTAAATTCGATAATTTTTTAAAACTTGTTAAAATTATTTAAAAATCACAGTTCACATATTCTGAATTATAATCGCATGTTTCTTGTTTATTTATATTTTTTTTTTTTTTGTGATTTAAGATTGAAAACTTAAATTAGCTTTTTGCGCAGCTATAATGGTGTAAAACATTTTTTTTTGGTTTAAATTTAATTTTGTTTCTATCGATAGAATAATGAATGACGATTAGATCAATAATATTATTACTATTATTATTATTATTATTATTATTATTATTATTCGTTTTGATAAATTTTCGAATATCTCTTTTACGTTGTTCGGTAAAAGATCAAAAGACAATATTTTTTATTCTGCTATTCTCCAGACACAATGAACTAACAATTTGAAATTTGTATTTTTACTTGTAATTTTCCTACCAAAGTAATTTAAAATATTAATTGATCAAGCGTTTATCTTATTATTGTTATTATTGAAATCGAAGAAAAAAAATATAAAAAATTCAGAAAAGCTTTAAAGAGTAAAAAAATGATATTCCCCTTCAGAAGTTATAAAGTGAATTAGCGGCTTAGCATGAAAATAATTAATCAATCGAACTGTTTCAACGATTTTACAAAAGAAAATTTTAGAAAGAATTTCTAGAAATTAAATTTAAAGTTCTTAGTTTTGAGATTGAAATTAATTTATTTTATTATAGATTTGTTTTTATAATTTAATTAGAAATAATATGAATGTTTTGGATTATTTATACGCATCACTGTTGGCGTAATTCGATGAATAGCTGTGGTTTTGCTTGATTGCTTGTATGTCAGAATTAAAAATTAAAATTAAAAATTGAATTATTTTAAAGGATCCTGGATCTGAGAAAAGTGTTAACCTATCGAAACTGTTAATCAAACTTGGAAATAGAAAACTACAAATTTTTGTTGGAGATATGAGTACGGGAGTACGGGGTGGAATTTTGCTTTCAAGGTGACCTCTTTTCTAGATAAGATTTTAATTAATTTTCACATGCAAAACTTCCTTTAGTCACGTCTATAAAGTGAAATAGTTCAATGAAACTATAATAATAATAGTTTAAACATAATATTGTATGCTTCATGCATATATATTTTTGATTAAAAACATTTGTCTAAAAACTTATAATTAATTCTTTGCAATTTTTCATTTTCATTTCCGGAGATAATTTGCGTTATGATCCCAAAATGAACTTAATCAATATTAATAATTTTTAATTTCAAATCGATTTCAAATTCGTAATTCTAAACAGAAGAAACAGATGTTCATCATCTTTAACATTTTATAATTACAAACAAAAGATATTTAAAAAAAAAAATAACAATTAGTGTCACAAAAAATGTAAAACGATTAATAATAAAAACTAAAAATCGATCATTGATATTGGTTATGTAAAATCGTTCTCAATTCAGCAACACTTTTCGAATCAATCAATATTGAATCGTCAATTAAAGTTTTTAATGTTTTCATCACGAGCTTTTGTGATTTCATCTAATATTTTTTCTGTTTTTAATTATTTCCTTTTATACTTTTATACGATTATAATTAATTTTTATTTTAGATATTTTTGTAATTAAAATTTATACGAATCGAGTTTTAGCTTGTTATGTATTTCGTAATAATTAGTAAATCAATAGATGGAAGAAGAAGTTTATGTGTGGAACTGTGTTTAGAAAAAAGGCGTTTTCAAAATTGCTGATACCGAAAAATTGATTACGTTTGAGTATTCGTAACATGTGATTAAATGGAAACATAAATTGACAATAGTTAAACTAGACCTTAATACCTTAATCATGGGTATTGAAATCAGAAAAACCCTAACAGTTTCTTGGGCTATATTTTCGGGGTGTAACTTTTCTCTTATCCACTACACAAAGCTCCAGCGAAAACAAATCATGTTCCACATCCCACGAAATGCCGATGGTTGCTTGAATGATGTATACATAACTGCTTTTTGTTTTGGAGATGTAGAAAATTTGCTAATCCAGAAGAAACGTTTTCATTTGCCCTACACAAGATATTTCGGAAATTCGGATGATCTTCCACACCCAAAGAAAGCCGCAAGATTTTACAAACCCTAGATATTGATGAATCTATTTTAAATTGCGTTTTTAATAGAACAAATATCAAATATTTGAAAAAAACTTTAAAAGGGCTTCAGTCAATCGAAATAATTCAACAGATTATGCGAAATTTGGTAAATGCCTGAATTTTTCAGTTAAAACGTTTAAAAAAAACAAATAATTTCGATCGATTCCCACCGGTTCAACCGGTTTCGATCAGACCCGCATCAGAGACTAGATTATGGTGGAGAAGATATCCAAAATTGAAAAATTTTAACAACTCATTTTTACAGAATTACAAACAATTCCACTCGTTTCCCTATCCAACGAATTCTTCCGATTATTACGAATGCCTAGATAATTCAAGGTCGGTAAAGGATTGCTTTTATGTGGTGAAAATGTTAAAAAAAAGGGAAAATAATTGATATAAAAAAATTGAATAAAAAATTCGATGAAAAATTTAACAAACGTTACTGGTTCCTGCAAAATAGTGTTTTTTAAAAAACTACAACCAAACTTTTATATCCCAATTGTTTAATTAGAATTAAATTTGTTGAATAAACGTATAGACTAATAGCGTTTTCGATTCTAGAAAAAAAATGTGACTTTCTTGCACTTTTTTTCAGGTCACATTTTTTCTGTTCGATTCTCGAAAAAACGTTGACCTGAAAAAATTAGCATTTTCTTTTTTCGATTTGGATGCAACTTTCAAACTTTTGTTACGAAGCTAGGATTCGATTTCGTAATTGTATAAGGCTAGTAATCCATTATTGTAATTGTGACTCGCCCTGCTTGTCCACGCGTATTGAATTCGCAAAAGCATAAACTTTTGTAGTTGTTCTCGTTTTTTTTGTCAAACATGATTTCTTATATTCAATTCATAATCTTCTTTCTGTTTAAAAAAATGTTTGTCATAAAACAGTCGCGCAATGTCATTGAATCGGAATATACTCGTTTGCTGTACTGTCATGAACTTTTAAGGTTGTTTCCGATTTACTTTTTGTTGAATATAATGTTTTACAATCATTTTGTAATCATTTTTTTTTTATTCTTGTCCAATTTTAACACAAGTTAATTGTACCAATTTTTTTATGGCTACAATAATTAACGAAAAGGAAATAAAATTTCCCAAGAAACTGCCTTATCGATTCGTTATTGTTGGCAAACGGCGTTAACTGATTATAAATAGGACGCGATAGTTAGCTTCGGTCTCTTGTGCATTTTTGTGATAAAAATGGGTTTCTTTTATTGAATTCACGTTTTGGTATCTAATTTAAGGTTAAATTAAGTAGAAAAATTTTTAATTAGAATCAATTTAGTGTTAACTAGTACAATTAGTTCAAATTTTTTTTTTGTTAGTTTAATTGACTAGAAAAATTTAGAAAAATTATATATATTTGTGTTGTAAACGAAAACAAAAAAAAATGCAATTTAGTAAAAAGTTTATATGTTGTGCCGCGTTAGTTAATTTAAAATAAACAACAAAAGAATTTACTACGCATGTAAACTCTTATTTTGCTCTGATGTCTTGTCAAATTTATCTCGTGAAGATCAAAAGAAATGAATTCTTTTGAATTCACGTATTGTTTCGTACAATTAAGTAGTGAAAATTTTACTTAAATTCAATTTAATAGTGCAATTAGATCCAAAGTAGTACAATTTTTTTATCTCTTAGTATAATTCATTAGTGCAATTTTATACATAGTTCAATTTAGTAAGATAAAAAAAAATTTTATGTGTTTGTGGCATCATTAGTTAAATTTTACTTATGAAAAAAGCTCTTATTTTTCTTATTCTATTGTGACTCTTTTGTCTTGTGTCATTATACTCAAAAATATCAAAAGTGTTGCATTTTGGTATTCGCGTTTTTTGTTTGCATTAAATTAAGTAAAAATAGAATTTTAAATTAGATACAAGTCATTAGTTTAATTAGTACAATCTTTGTTTCAATTTTACATTTTTTGTACAATTTTAGTTCCAATTATAGTGAAATTTAAAAAAAATTCTATCTGTTTGTGCTGTGTTAGTTCAATTAAATATTCATTTGTAAATAATTAATATTTGTTTGTGATGTTTTCTTGCCTTGTTTTGATAACTTAAGAGCATGTTTAAAATTCTTTGTTTGATTAAATAAATAAGTAGCATTTGAATTGTTCTGTGATGGTTAATCGTAATTGAATAAAATTTAAATAAATTTGTTTTAAATCAATAAGAGAATCAAACTAAACAAAAAAAAATTTTTTTTTAATTATAAATATCTGTGAGCATAATGGCTTTACGTTTTATGAGATTTTAAGTAAAATAGGTCCAATAAAATGGTCAGTTACACGGCGATATGGTGATTTTCGAGAATTACATGATAAATTAGAGGAAGAAAGAAGTGTTTCGAAAGATTTATTGCCACCTAATAAAGGATGTGATAATAAATCATAATTCCATCTACTCAACATCTGTGTTATATATTTCTGTGATAACCCTAGGACGAAGTGAATCAGTGAATTGGATGCGGGAGGGTAATTTCCAGAAAATACCGAGCCGCATGTTACGATTGTTTCCAGCATGCTGACTATATTAATACGTTTCCGGCACAACCATTTTGTTTGATGATTATTCGTCGTCATCATGATTGTTGCTGAATAATACGATACATTTCCGGTACTAAAAGAAACAGAAAAAAAAATACATTACTGACCAGCAACACATTGGGATTGGAACGATTTTTCCACCGTTATGGTGATACGAACTACTGGGCTTACCGATCGATGAACAGAAGAGGGTCTGGAATACCTATGGGGTGAGTTTTATTTTATTTTTATTTCAAATTAGAGGTATGAATGAGTATGAATACGTGTGTATATGAGTGTGAGAATGAGGGGGGTTCATGTAATGCATGTTTGTGAATCAATGTCAATATTGTACTTCATTTCTATATTGATAAAAATGAATTAAAGATAGCAGCGTCTGCAGTTGGACATGGATTATCAGATATTTTAGTGGAATTATTAAAACGGAAATTTGATCATATTGGACGTGGAACAACGGTATTTGATGAAGTTATTCAGGTTTGTATACTTTTATAAACGCGTACGTCATCCTTCAGACAATATGGTACTGATATGGATGTGGGTATACCAATTCACTACGAAACATTTCTTCGCATAATTTTCAGCCTAAAAGTTTAGATGTTCTCAGTCAATTTCTTTTTGACTTTTAACGGATAATTAATTGTCTCTGTTTTTTTTTGACGATATTCTAAACGGAAACAGACAAACACGAATTGGAATTTTAGATTTGACTTAAACTATCATTGGCTCGAAACACGTTGCCGAATTTCGATATTTGAAACCAATAAAAAAAAGGAAAGGAAATTTTCAGTTTGTTTTGGCTTAGACTGTAATTCAATTTCCGTTTATAATTGTGTGTCAAAATTATTATATGAATATTTCTGTTTTTTTTTTCTTAAATACAACTCTGGAATTTTCAACTATATAAATATCTATCAAAATTATTGTTACGTTCTTGTTGCACTGTAAGCCATTTGATTAAAACGCAGGATAACTAATTACATAATGTTAAGAATAGTAGTGAGGTACGGTTATTAATGTACAACTCGTATAATAACGTATAACGCTTACTTTAACGATGACTATTATAACAATAATGGATAAATGAATAACAATAAATTAGAACAATGGCTGAATTTCCCCAGATGAAATCAGATTAATTTCAAATAACATATATTATCAGAATTTTAAGATCAATTATGCTAATCGAAAATCCCAATCCTATGTGCTAAAATTGATCATTGGTTACATAAGTACTCAACCGTGATTTCCTACGGTCATACGGTCGCATTTCATTGAATCGAGGTGTATGGGTGTGTATGTGTGTGTATATGTGTGGGTGTGTGTGTATGTGTAAGGGTATGAGACTTGAGAGCATGTGAAGGTGTGGTGTGAATTGTGGGGGTTGGACGTGGGGATCGTGGTTCTTTCGCATACGGGGGTCGCCAGAGTCTAGTTAATTCACTTGCCTTTTTCTTTATCCGTTATTATCTCATCTTACGCGTACATTTCAGTTATTTGTGCTGGAGTAGCAGGTATTCATCTCATGATCCCATAGGCTGCCGCTAGTAAGGGGCAAAAAAATAATCTCGCTAGGTACGCGACCTGCTATGCCATTTCGTTGTTCATCAACGAAAAGCGCTTCATTACACTTTTTGAGGGCAATTATTTTGCATTTTTTGACTTTTTCTCAAGAAACGGTGCAAAAATGTTGCCTTGTATAATATTAAACTATCCTCTTGTAGATTATCCTCTTGTAGATGAGGTTGGTAGAAATAGAATGGATGACCAGGATGGGTCATTCCAGATCTAAGACAAATTTTAGGCTTTTCGATCTCTATTTCTACGATATAATTAAAAGATTTTTCTTATCCATTTTAGTAAGATTCTTAATTATATTTATTAAGTGTTTTAAATATCTTTACTTTAAAATTTTGAGTTCCATATTTTTCGAACAATGAAATATATAAATTACAACTCTATTATAATCATCTAATCACTATCTTGTGACTATATTGTAACTATATTATAGCTATCTCGTAACTATATCGTAACTATCTTTTAAAACTTAACTTAACATATACCTAATACTTATCCTTCATAAACATCCGTGTTTTCTCATTTAATATCATATCATCCAAAAATGTCATTCATTATCTAAATATAAAAAGAAAACGAAAATGGCTTCCATTCTATTTTCTTACAAAATATTTCTTCACCAAAACAAACAAGTTTATTTGATGACATAAATTCTCAATTGTCACAATTTTAAATTATGTAATTATTATTATAAAATAAAATTGAGGAATTTATGTTTAGCAAAAATAGTAATTAAAACATTCAACAAAATTATGTCATTATCAAAACAAAATATATTTTTTCGGCTAACGGCTGTAAAGTTTAACTTTACTGCCGCTGGGGAGTAGCTAAAGTCTTACTTTTTAGCCGGCGGCTGCAAAAGTGACGTCATTTTTACTTTTTCTGCCGGCGGCTGTAAAGTAACTTCCATATTTTTACGGCGGCTGTAAAGTAATTTTCATATTTTTACGGCGGCTGTAAAGTAATTTTCATATTTTTACGGCGGCAGTAAAGTAAAATAAAATGATATTATTAATTTGTTCAAAACAGAATGCATTTCAGTTCATTTTAATGAATAAAAATAAAAAAAAATTAATTTCAGAAAATTTATTACCTAAAACATATTTTTAAAAAATTTGATGCATTAATTTCATATTTTTAAACAAATTTAAACGTTTGCCGAAAAAATAGTGTATTGAATTCGGAGCTAAAGTGACTTTTTGTGTTTCGTCTATAATTGTCGGCCTCCCTACGGTCGGCCGCCAAACTATAGACTCAACACAAAAAGTACGACTTTAGCTCCTAATTCAATAATATACTATTATTTTATTTTAGCAGAAAATAAAATTATTTCGAAATGTTTATATTATTAAATTTATTGTGAATTAAACATTATTACACTTTTGTATATTGTTGAACTTGAGTTAATTTTTAAATTTAAAATTAGTTCACATAGAAATCAGAACGATTACGTATGACGTGTATTTCGTTATGCTTTTTTTATTTTAAGTTTGAGAACTTATCTTGAGAATTATCACGGATCTTTGGATCTTAATTTATTATAGATGAAAAACGTGTTCAAGAGTTGTGAAAAATTGACCATTTTTGATTTTCCCGAAACTTGGCATATAAGTAATATGGACAAAATAAAATGTACAACTTATCTTAAAAATTTTTTAAAGTGCATAGTTTGAGCATAGGGGGCACCCCGACATGCATGAAAAATGAAAATTCTGCCAATCCGATGTAACTTTGAAATTAAATTGCTCAAGAACAGCTATACCGATTTCATCAAACTTTGTTTTGTTTGATAGATGATTAGTTAGTACTTTGAAAATGAAACTAATTAATTGTTTTTATAATTAATTTTTAAATAAAAATATTAAAAAAACTTTTTTAAAGATGGCGCTAGGGTCGAAGATCAATTGAAATTTAATTAATTTTTTTTCTGAAAATAGTTCTATCTTTACTCTAAAATATATCAAATTAATTCAGAGGCGTTAATTTTTGTTCTTGAGATATTTAATTTTAAAGATTTTTAGTACGACTGAAATTCGAACTTTTCTTCATTTTTTCAAACAACTTCCATTACCAAAAAATTTTAAAATCAATTAAATTTAAACGTTTTTTGTTTTGAATATAGCTCTAACCTTACTTTAAAATATATCAAATATACAAATAGACGTTAATTCGTGTTCTTGAGATATTTAATTTTAAAGATTTTTAGTCCGATTAAAATTCTAACTGTTCATTATTTTTTCGAAAAATTTATCTCATCAAAAAATTTTAACCACTGAAGTTCGAGAACATAATGAACAATTAGAATTTTAGTCGGACTAAAAATCTTTAAAATTAAATATCTCAAAAACACGAATTAACGCCTCCTTGTAAATTTGATACATTTTAAAGTAAGGTTAGAGCTATATTTAAAAAAAACGATTAAATTTAATTGATGTTAAAATTTTTTGTTAATGGAAGTTGTTTGAAAAAATGAAGAAAAATTCGAATTTGAGTCGTACTAAAAATCTTTAAAATTAAATATCTCAAGAACAAAAATTAACGCCTCTGAGTTAATTTGATATATTTTAGAGTAAGGATAGAAATATTTTCAGAAAAAAATTAATTAAATTCCAATTGATCTTTGACCCTAGCGCCATCTTTAAAAAAGTTTTTTTTAATATTTTTCACCTGCGTAGATCACGTTTTTCATCTATATAAAACTTGACTTATAGTATACTTGATGTATAAACTTGATCTTAATCTTACTATAAATCATAAAGAGCGATGTGTGATGCATTAGGCATTACAATATATTGATATATTATAAAAATCAATAAAAAACATATTTTTAATGATGCAATTTTCTTAAATAAAATTATTTAAATAGTTTAAAAATAATAATATACATTAAAAAATTGAATGCTTTTATTTTGTTATACAAATTTGACAGATCTAAAACATGTAACTTTTTTCTGTTCGATTCACAAGTATTTTAAGGGCAAAAAATAAATGCAAAACTACGAAAAGAAAAAATGGAAAACTGAAAGAATTTTGACCGCTCTGAGGTCAAAACTTAAATCGTGAAACGAAAACTCTATAAACTGTATATATCCGTTTACCACCACACCCCAAAAAATAAAAGTCACTTCTACAAAATTTTTATAAATATACAACACACAACAATTTTAATAAAACTACAATTTTTTTCCTTCAAATGCAAAAATTATTTGTAAATCAGATAAATTTTTGGTTTTTTCAAATAATTTTTTTTGTAATGTACAATATTTTTGGTAAACTTACAAACAAATTTTTGAGTTGTATATTTATAAAAAATTTGTAAAATTTACTTAGTTTTTTTTTGTTAAATATAAAGTAAGAGCTTAATCCAACTTTCTTTTCTTATTTAGTGCCAAAAACAATTATATGAACGGTTCACAATTTAAACAGTATTTTGACGGAAAGTTCCGTTGCTAGCCTAACTACTAGCCAAATTGTATATTTAAGCAATTTCACACAAGTTCAGCAAATTTTTGGGAAATTTTGACTTGACCCATTTTAATTTTGATCATTTTTTGTTTATAGATAGTCTTTCATAAATAAAAAGTACAAGTTCTCTTAGAAATTTTTTTTTCGACCAGGGATCTTCACAGGGTGCCCTCAATTTTTTCTTATTTTGTGACGTGAGTGCATTTTGACGAGCGATTGTAGAAAAACTACTCAATCGATTTTCATAAATGATATGTCGTTGAATAGGTATTAGAACAAAGTTTTTAAAAATGTACACTGTTAATTTTTTGAAATAATTTTTAACGGTGTAACATAAGAAAAAAACGGTGTAATTGAAGAAAAGATGGCACTACGCCTTTTTTTTTTAACTAAATTGAAGCTTATTTTATATCTAACTACTTGTGAAAGTTTAGGACTAGTAATATTTTTTGTTTTAAAGATAAAATTCGTTGTGCATATGACTGTCGGTAATCAGTTTTTTTTTGTTCTGAAGGAAAATTATAAAAATGTCGTTATAAACGAAGAGATTTTTTTTTATGTTAAATATCAAATATTTTATTATTAAATAAACTATTTAAAATATTGTAAAATTTTATATGTACAATAAAGAAAATATGAGCAATTTCAGCATAAATCCACAAAAGCGCTCATTGCTATGTACATTAAATGAAGCTTATGTGGAGTTTAAAAATAAGTTTCCTGATGTGAAAATAGGATTTACTAAATTCACGTCCTTTCGACCTCAAGAATGTATAAAATTATCCCAAGGAGTTCATAATGTGTGCGTGTGTACCATACATCAAAATATAAAACTAATGATTCAACACTCTAAGATGTCTTAGATTACTAATGCTGCTTTCCAGAATTATTAAACATTATTTGACTTTTTTCATGTGGTAAATTAACAGAAGATTGTCATACTTTGAAGTGCAATGAATGTTTAGAAAAACTTCAACAACCGCTTGAAAAATTACTAAAAGATTTTGACGTTAAAGGAATCCTTCAAGTCAAATATCAACAATGGAATACCACTGATCGATGCAATTTGGATACTTTAATAGAAACTGTAGAAGAATTTATGGAAAAATTCGTTTACCGTTTACAAATGTTGATACCACACAACTTTATAGCAAAACAGCAATCTACATTCATTGAGGAAAAAAAAATTAGAAGCAGGAGAGTGCTTCGTTCAAGGGGATTTTTCTGAAAACTACGCCTTCATAATTCAGGATGCGGTTCAAGGCTATTATTATAATAATTCACAAGCTACTATTCATCCATTTGTCATTTATTTTAAAAGTGCCGCAAGTGAATATATACAGCACCGAAGTTTTATACTCATTTCGGATATAAACGATCACAACAGTACTACAGTCCATCTTTTCATTACAAAACTTATTGAATTCATCAAAACGCACATAAATTCTAATATTACGAAAATAATTTATAACACTGACGGTGCACCTTCTCAATACAAAAATAAACATAACCTAATTAACTTATGCCATCATAAAAAAGACTTTAAGGTTGATGCAGAATGGCATTTTCATGCTACCAGCCATGGAAAGGGACCTTGTGAAGGAATCTGAAGCGTGCTGCACACCGTTATAGTATGGCGGGTAAAGATATATCAATACACCAAAAAAACTTTTCGAATGGGATTTAAATTGGGAATCTACCATGAACTTTGAATACGCCGATAAAAATGAATATCAATTAACAAAAAAAAAATTACAAAATCGATATAAAAATGCGATTACTATAAGTGGAACTCAAAAATTTCATTCTTTTGTACCATTAGATACTAACACAATAAATGCAAAAATGTTTTCCAACTCAAAAGAAACTTTTAAATGTAAAATAAGTAAATAATTTTTAATAACTATATTTATTTTCTTTAACCTACATATATAATTTGTATGATATTTTAAAAAGTTTATTCAATAATAAAATATTTGTAATTTAATGTTAAAATACAATCTTTTACTTTATGATTCCATAATAACATAATACGAACATAATGCTTCTCCAGTCAAAAGTTGCTAAATAGATTTAGTTATTTACACGGCTTTTTTGTTTGCAGTCGAGACTGTCAAATTATTTTTTATAAGAGTGACAAGTGATTACTAAAAGTGGTAAATAAACATTTCATTTTTTATGCCATCTAATACAAAGAAAATAATTGCAGAAGTGTTTTCCTATTCAAAAGAAACTTCTGTTTGTAAAATAAGTAAATTATTTTTAACAATTGTTTTTATTTAATTTATTGTACTACATATATAGTTTTTATAATATTTTAAAAAGTTCATTTAATAATAAAATATTTGATATTTAACATAAAAAAAAATTTCTTAGTTTATAACGCCATTTTTATAATTTTCCTTCAGAACAAAAAAAACTGATTTTTATTTATTTATTTATTTATTTGATATTAAAGAAATCGAATTTGTACAAACATATATGATTTCAGAACATGAGAATAAGAAGGTTGCAAAAAGAATTAAAAGAAAACAAATAATACAGCAATACATGAGCAATAAAATTACAAACAAAAATATCAATAATAACAACAATAAAAGAAGTCTATACAATTAAAATATTCACCTAAGAGAATTAATCAAAATTTTCAATTTTTTTTTTTTATAATTAAACGTTACATTAAAGTTGAAGGAAATGGTTTTTCAGTTTATTTCTGTAGCTGTCTTTCGAGATATTAAAATCGAACAGGTTTGCAGTTGCATTGAATATTTTTGCCATTTGGTTGATTGGTTCGTTCTCTCCGTAATTAGTTCTATGACGATCTAGATGCAAGAAACACTGGTGTCTAAGGTTTCTATTAGGAACATTAAGTTGAATATTCTCTAAAATAAAAGATGAATCCGTATGTCCCAATAATAAATTACCCAGTAGAGAAGCGCCCAGAATTTTACGCCTATTTTCAAGTGTTACGATATTATACCCAGCACATCTCATAACATAAGGTGGCAGTCTAGCAACATTTTCGTGGTAAGATAACTCGTAATCATAACTATCCCATCCCGTTTTCTTCGAGGTGTATAGAAGAAATTTTTTCTGGATGCTCTCGATTTTTTTAATATGGACAACATAATATGGGCACCACACAGTTACGGCATATTCGAGCTGGGATCTAATGTATGCAAAGTAAAGTATAAAAAGTGTGCTTGGATCATCTATTTCGTGAGTCCAGCGTTTAACGAAGCCCAACATAGCGTTAGCTTTCGCTACACAGAGATTGATGTGTTTGTTGAAATTCATATCTTCGACAAATGTGATTCCTAAATCCTTGATTTCCTTAACTCTTTGAAGGAGAAAACCATTGATGTGATAATCGTTTAGTATTGGGTTCTTTTTGTTATGGAAGGATATAACTTTACATTTTGAGATATTTAGATGGAGGTGGTTTATCTCACACAATTCACTTAGACTGTTGATGTAATGTTCTTGTAATTTATAACAGTCATCAGGTCCTCTTATGATTCGAAATATTTTTAGATCATCAGCAAAAATTAGAATGTTGCAATGTTTAATTATTTTGGAGATTCCATTAATAAAGATCAAGAAGATCCATGGGCCAATGTGTGAGCCTTGTGGTACTCCAGAAGAAGCTCTTATAATCTTAGATCTTTTTCCACCGATTTCAACAAATTGAAGCCGGTTTTCTAGGTAAGAACTGAACCAGATTACGAAATGTTTCGTAAATCCAAATTCAGATAAGCTATTAAGGCCTTTGCTATGACTTATTGAATCAAACGCTTTGTTAAAGTCAGTATACGCTGTGTCCACCTGATGATGCTGCTCGATAGCTTTTAAAACACGGCTGGTGAATTCAACTAAATTTGTTGATGTTGATCTTCCAGGCATAAAACCATGCTGGTTAACACAAAGGTGACTGGTTACCACCATTTTAAAAGAATTACAAATTAATACTTCAAATAACTTAGGAATAGATGGATAGAAGAAGATGCTATTCCCCTGTAGCAAGATATATCGCTTCTTTTCTCTAATTTGAAGATCAGTGTTATTTTGCAGGTCTTCCATGCAGAAGGGAAAACTCCACTAGCAAGAGATTTGTTGAATAGGTGACACAGTGGATCACTCAAAATATTGGCAAACGTTTTCGGAATAGAAGATGGTATTAAATCTGGACCACACCCATCTTTAAATGATTTGAGTGCAGATAGAATATCCTCTGGAGATATGACTGGAGCTGCAATAGATATATTACTTGTAAATTCTGAAGAGTTGTTACGTATATCAACAATCTCAGGCCTCGGATTACCGGCAGTCATATGCACAACGAATTTTATCTTTAAAACAATAAAATATCACTAGTACTAAGCTTTCACAAGTAGTTAGATATAAAATAAGCTTCAATTTAGTTAAAAAAAAGGCGTAGCGCCATCTTTTCTTCATTTACACCGTTTTTTTCTTATATTGCACCGTTAAAAATTATTTCAAAAAATTAACAGTGTACATTTTTAAAAACTTTGTTCTAATACCTATTCAACGACATATCATTTATGAAAATCGATTGAGTAGTTTTTCTACAATCGCTCGTCAAAATGCACTCACATCACAAAATAACAAAAAAATGAGGGGCACCCTGTGAAGACTCCTGGTCGAAAAAAAAATTTCTAAGAGAACTGGTACTTTTTATTTATGAAAGACTATCTATAAAACAAAAAATAATTAAAATTAAAAGGGGTCAAGTCAAAACGTTGTTGAATCTTCGTGAAATTGCTCATTTCTATCTCATCAATTGATATGTACACGAATACATTAAATTTTACTACATTTGATTATAAGCCTTTTTGTAACAAATCAAAAACATATATCTTTAATACTTTCTCTTTTTTCTTTTAATTCTAAAAATTCACAAAAACTTATAGATATTTAAATGATTTTTGTTCAAATTCAAAATCAAGAACTTTACTTTAAATTGCCCAATTGAATTCTCAATACCAAAAAACGAATGTGTTTCGACAAAAACCAAAAATATAATCTTATGAGCTGGTGGCCAAAAACTATTATTCTTCATTTTATGCTGGAAAGCTAAATAATCTCTGATCTTTTCAAAAGTTAAAGTGTGTTTTTTCTATCCGATCGGTAATAAATTTCCATCCATCTCATCGTATCGGTTGTTTTTTTCATTAATACAAAAAACATAACTCAAGGTTATTCATCATTTGCATTATAACTCTTAAGTTAAGTTTTGTTTTTCTTTGTATATAATTTTTATTATTTTCTTTAATTTTCGTTTTTATTTTTTTTATATTATTTTTACCAATTCCAAGTACATATAAATAATTTGTTTTTATACGATTTTCCTTTGAAACATGATTAAATAAATTTAATTAAAAAATTAGAGATTTTCCCGTCCGGAAACTCGCGTTGTATTTTCCACTCATTCCTTAAATTTTGGCATATAAACCGAATAACGATTTATATAACAAAATTTTTCTCGATATAAAATAAAAAATTTATCATGGTAGTTTGTGCTCTACATAATATGTTGGTTGAAAAAAAAGTACTTATATCCTAATATCCAACTAGAAGTAATAACTGACACTAACGATTGTTGTACATAGTTGTACATAGTACCCTTGAACGCAACGTGAGGAAATGCAACCTATTAGTAAACTAGCACATATTTCAGGAAATTGAAAATTGAATTAAATAGAATAAAGCTTGATAAGGTCTTTAATTGACGACCCCTAAATAAGCTCCGTAATATTGGAAAAAATAAAAAACAAACAAACATGCCACTCAAAAAGAATGCCATATATACCAACGATAAAAAGTTGGCACGCTGAAACGATTTTTCAAGCAGAAGTAAGCCCCTCTATTTTGAAAAACAAAAAAGAAAAACAAAGGTTGTTCTGTATTGTGCTCGAGTTGTGCTGGTTGTGATATTCAGAAAAACATTTCATATTCCAAGCTTACCCTTTTGTTCTAAAACAAATTTCCACCACCTATAGCCAAAGAAAAAAAAATGTGGTAGCAAATTTACAAAATCCTGGGCAATTGGCATTTTTTGGAGCTTGCCGAACGAAAAAGCGGTCGAATCGAGAAAAATGGTAGAACAAAAGTTTTCGGGTTCGTAAAGAACAGGCGCCTCACAAAGTATAAAATATGGGGTAATATCAAAGGAAATCGGCGTGGGCGCAGGTACTATCAATGATTTGGCTTATTGAAGTGAAATCTTCTTTAGGCGGGTAGTGCAATTTTCTATGGGAAAAAATTTATATATTCGAGTTATCATCACCCTAAATATATATATTATATATAAAATACCTCTATCCGGTCGTAACGTTTTAAATTGCAATATGGAAATTGCGGTGGTTCTATAGGTCGAGAATTCAATTCCTGGAGTGGTACATTTTTTATTGTTTTCTATTAATTTTTATTAAATACCATTAATATTATTGTTTTTTTCATTCACAAATTTATAAAAATAAAAAAATTTCTTTTTACGAATTTTAAATTGATCGATAATGCAGCTTTTAAAGTCATTGCTACTGTCTTTTTTCGTTTCGTTCAAATTATTATCATTTCGATATTAACAAGAATATTAACTATTTTTTTGGCAGGCAGTGTTAAAAATAATAAAATATTGGTTTTCTCATCATTATTTTCCATAATTTCATTCCGTGAAATAAAATAAGGAAAATAAAAACTACTATTTGAGTATGTATTTCTCTTTCAATATGAGTATCTTCATCACAAAAGATCGATTTAAACACAGTTTAACGCTGCAGAGAATTTACGGTATTTAAATTTATCGATAGTGTAGTTTTTTATGGTTATTGTTGTTGTCTTTTAGCACAATGTGACGTCAATACGAAGTAAAATTTAGAATGCATTTAGAGGATTTTTATGACATCTCAATATTTTCTTTAGTTTTTAAAAGCGATGTTTTTTGGCTATTCTGCTTTTTTATACCTTTTGTTGTTGGTTTCTTTTTTCATTTTTTTCTATTTTATGTTGGTGATTGTTGTACCATTTTTGAAGTGAAAACTTCTTTAGACGCGTTGTGCGATTTTGTATGGGGACCAATTTATATATTCCAGTCATTATCACGTCAAATAAATATTAAATATAAAAAGAGAGTTAGATAAATTGTAATCATTTGTTATTTTTATTTCTTATTCTCATTTTTTTGACTAATAATTTGTTAATTTTTCTTTTTTATTGCATATGATATTTTTCGGTTTAAGTGTGGTATAGTAAGTAAAGATTTTGTTATATTTTTAAGTAAAATAAAAAAATTGTGTTTGATATATTTGAGAAAGACACACTTCTTTATACTTTTTAATAAAGAAAATGCAATTGGTAGTACGAATAAATATTGTGGAATTTAATGATGATTTGTTGTAAATAATTTTACTCCCGTTCTCTTGTTTCATGTTTTGGTTTGTTCTTTTTTATTGAATTTGAAGTTTTTCTAAGGTAATAACAAGGTGGAAGTGTGGTAAAGTAAGTAAAGATTTTGATGTATTTTGGCGATAGAAACACAGCAATTTAACAGTTTTTTTACCCTGCATTACTCGTTATGCTTAATTTAGTTGACAAACAATTTTGATTATCTTAAATATTGTACCTTAATTGAGAGAATGAGAATGTTCAATTACTGCGGAAATATTCATATATTATACAAAATATTTCCGTCTTTCCGTAACTTCACTATTATTGACTTATCTTATACATAATCTTATTACCAGAAATCTCAACACCAATTTTTAATTATTTTCTAACAAAAGAAAAACATGAAAATTTTGAATTAAATCTAATTTTTTTTTTATGTTGTGATTTAATTTATTTTGAACAAAAAAAACGAAAATAACAATAAAATATAAAATAGAATTAAATAAAAATTTGACTTTAATTGCATTTATTAGAATAAAAAAAATTAATTTTTATTTTTAAATTATCTTAAAATTCGGATCTATTTGATATTATTACAATATGTATGTATCGTTAAAAAAAGCGAGCACTAAAAATCTTAAAAGTGTTCATTGTTTATGAAGCATAAGGTAGTAGTGATATTTGTTTCTTTTGTTTAATTCATTCATAAAAAAAATACTGAAGAAGTGAAATTTTTTTTTCTATTCATATTATTATTATTATTTTAACCGAAGTCTCGATATAGTTTCTTTGTTACTACAAATAATTTTAATAATTTTTCGGTTAAATTCAAAAGTATGATTTTTCACTCCCAGGGTGCGATAAGTATTTTTTTGGTTCTTCAATTTTTTTAATTTGAATAATAAATTAATTATATATATGATTGAATGGTGTTGAAAACTAAAAATTTTGTTATGACTTGACATTTGATCTGTTTTTTTGTGTTGTTGTCAAATGTGAAAAATGAATCGATAGCAAATTTATAAATCTATTGTGTAAATGTGAACTTATTTTTGTATACGCTAACGCTTTATCTTATGTGAACTTTTTTGTTATTGGAAAACTTTTATTGTTTTGGGATTATAAACGTTAGTTTATATTAATAAACCAATTTGTATTTTATTATTGTTCATGAACAAATAGGTCATGTCGTTATTCAGTTAGTTATATTGCTTCGTTTCTCTTGTTTTTATAATTCAGCAAAACTGTTAAGGTATGCCACATGTTATAATGATGTGAGCAAAAATATTAATTAATTTATGAAGTCTTAATGATATTGAAAATTCTAACATCCATCTTTCTTTAATTTAGGTTACATAGTAATAAGAAGACAAAGAGCTTTCAATTAATTTAGTGTCAGCCTTAAATGTTGAAAATAAATCAAATCAATTGTTCACCGATATATTTACCAACCAATGATGAAAATAAAGTTTAAAATTAATTTTAAAAAATAATAAATTTTTGTATTATATTTACAGGAGTGACTGTTTGTGATATTGGCGAAAATTTATTTATTTTTCATTCAGAAGAATTTAATTTTGCTTGAACAAGTTGCATTTTAAAAACCGCATCCACTTGACAGTCCAGATCTGGGTTCAAATAATTATTGCCTTTTTACATATTTAAGAAACAAATTCAAATTACAGTGAAGTTGTAACGTGTACCGTTATTCCATAACGGCAATGTTAACAGTAATCATATGAGCACAAAGAAAAAAAAACGAAAAATTTTTGAACCGCAGCATTATTTTACCCGCTAGGCATCAAGGGAGTTGTGGGGTGGATTTTTGATTCAAATACTCATATGATATGATTATGCTGCACTACAGAAAAACTTCATAAATACACCGATAAACTGAAACTAAAGCTAAGCATCTAAAATCAATCACACCAATATATATTCCAATAAAATGAAGATTATCTAAAGTATTAATAATAATATGTTAAGTTAAAATTAAATAATAATATTTGGAGTAAATCATTGTAATAATATTTTTAAGGTAAAGTAATAATAAAGCTTACCTGAGTTGGTAACCTCCTAAAAGCGCTTTTAGCTGGCATTCCACTCATCTAAAAATTTCCTGTTACAAAACTTTAAATTAACAAAAATAAATACAATTAGCCTAATGTGAACAATTGATATGAAAAATTTGCTGTTATAATCGATAAACAATAACTATTAAAGAACCGTTCACAGAACAAACACCGAATACAATTAAGAAATTATTTATGCAACCGACTGTGATTATTTGACTCCACTTTTTTGGCGGTACAATTAATTGAAACACTTTTTGGCGGTACTACAAACAATAGTAGTAACTGGGTAATCCCGTTATATTTAATCCAAATATATTTTTTGTGTTGTAAATTGATATTTTCCTTGTTTAATTGATTAAGAATCTATCTTTATCGTAATTCTATTAATTCTAGTAATTCAGCACGATACACCAACAACTTTTAATATTAAATTTAACAGTACCGGGCCTTGGAAACCAGTTCCAATAATCTATAAAAATATGGCCTAATTATTACAAATAATTCGAAAAGAACAATTTATCCGTGGCTTAATTTGCTTACCCCAATATGTATGGTATAGAATTTATTTTGAAGGTATTAAACAATACACTAAACTTAAGCGAATTCTATTTAAGATTAGGAAAATCTTACAAAAAGGTTCAATTTATCACAAATACGTTTCACAAATTAAGAAACACATTTATAAGTATTAATTTCAATTATTAATTTAAGAGGAGTACTTTCACTACTTGATAACAACAAATGAATAATTTACTTTTCTATAACAAGGTTCTACCGTAAAAATAATTATTTAGTGTATACAGGTTTGACTACATAATAAGGACAACAGTATAAAATTTTAATTAAACAATAAATTCAATGATAGAGATTTTTTTTCTATTGAGTTTTAAAAGATGATGATATGCATTGCCGTTTCAATTTAATAAAATGTAGGGTCTGGAACAAAATTTTACAAACAATAAAATTTGTTACAAAGTAATAGCCGGTGTAAAACAGAATTTTGAAGAACATGAGAAATCTTGAAAGTTTAGACATCTACAGAATAGTTTCTGGTTCATACCCAAGTAGGTTTTCCCAGACCTTGACATACGGCCAAGCACTGGTCCATTAATGGTTAACAGTACTTAGCTATTGTTACTGGGCCAATACTAGAACCAATCATCGGCCGATCTATGGTTTACAGAAAATAGCCAGTATATTGTTACCTTTGCATGGCCAAGCACTGGCCCATGAATGGTAAATATTACTTGGCTATTGTTATTGAGCCAGTACTGTAGTCATGAATTAGCCGATCTATGTCATTTTTTTTAAAATTTCACTAGAGTATTATCCCTTTTAGAAATAGTTTGAAAAATTTCACATATAATTTAGTTATCGCCTTGTCGGTTGAAAGACTATGGTAATAAAGAGAAGGTTGGTATATCCCGGGTAGGAACTGCCAATGTTAAACAATGGACCAACCTCGGGCCAGAATTGAATTTTTTCCGTCATTTTTATTTTATTTTAAATTAGTTTGTATTTAATTTATTTAAATTTACATATGATAATAATGTATATTTTTTAACGGCCCAGTCATGGTTGCCAGTATTTGGCCCAAGAATGGCAACCATTTATTGTCCGAAGTTATCATCCAGTAAAATTATGTTAATGGCCTAGTCGTGGTTGCCAGTACTCGCCCACTGCTGCATTACTGGCTGCCAGTAATGGACCATTACTGGGCCAGTTGTACAACCTTGTATGGGTACCCGTCGTTTTTTTTATAGTTACTGTGGCGAAAAATCATACTTTACGCACATAAAATAATTTGTGAAATAATCAAACATGATATTATAACATAAAAATTAAAACAAGTGTGTTTGTTTGATTCCATTCAAATATTTCAAACATATAGGTATTGTATTGCTTGAAATACAGTTCTTTCGAGGCTCCTGGATACATAACATTCAATACCTTTTTGGAGGGCAAGAATATAAGCTGTACTTTTTAAACATACGAAACAGTTTTGAGCAAAATGGATTATTGTATTACGTTTATAGTGAAAATCATGGCATATTTAGTTTTTTCCCGAATTTTCAAAATTTATCGAACAAGATTATAAAATTGAAAAACTAATATTTTTGCGTAAAACGTTGTACATACACATGTGGTGAGTTTTTATTTAATCGTTTGCGTTTAATTTAAATTCTTCTTTAAATTCGTTTCAATCTTTTAGCAATAGATTAATAAAACTTTAGGTACAATTTTTTCTATCTAGTTTTCATAAAAATTATTATTCTTCTAGTATTCATTTCAAAATTCGATATAAAATTTTTGTTTTTCATTATTAAGATTTCTCAAATAGTCTCATACACAAGAAACAAGTTTTCTTTAATAATTTAAGTTTTTAAATTTACAATTTTCATTTGATAGTTTTGTGATAAATCCACATATCATTCAAATTTATCAATTTATCTACATTAAATGTAAAATGATATTAATAAATTTTATGAGTGTAAATATGTATATGATATGAGATCTTTGAATCACGAAGAATTGCAGTTAAATCTTCATTAACATATTTTAAGAAGTTTACTATACTAAGAAGTTTACTATACTGCCGTTTTTGAAGGATTTCTATTTAAAATTTGTATACACGAGTATAACTATTGTTGCTTTATCAACATTATAGCATCATTTGAATAAAAAGAAGTTAATTACTTCTTAATTGTGAAACAAGCTAGCAACACTGAGAAAATTAATAGCGAGAAATACAAGCTAGTGATGAACGCATTAGAATAGCGAGAAATACAAGCTATTAAGGAAACACGCAGCAAATTTATAATAGCGCAGTTACACCAGCTATACACACATACACACATACCAGCTATACACACATTCAACCGCAGGAGGGATCGATTTTGATCGATTATGATCAATGTTGATCTACGGGTCTGACTACCCTGCGTACTCCGGTCCCTGCCATTGACATATGAGTTAGCGTGAGATATCACATACCACTGGCAATGGCAGGAGATGTCATTAGCCAAGATGATATCTTAGGGTGCTGGCGGACGAACTTTAATTAGTCAACGGCAGCACTTCCAGTCTTAGCTGGGCAGCGTTCCGTAGCGGTACCGCTCATTAGCTCTTCCGAGGAATCGAACCAACACGTAGTTAGCCCGTGTGGGCTTTGTGCCTCGATTAAGGTGGTGGGCGGTGCGTCTGGGGTGCGCTACATCAGCTGGATTATTGGCATTTAGTTTTGTTTTGTTTTCTGCAAATTTCTCACAATTTGTTTTTCACTTATTATTTTGTTATTATTTCTTCATCTTATCATGAAATATTGGCATATGTCATATTTTGTAGTATGATAGGATTTTTTACTTAGTTATGCATTTTAAAATAAAACACAAAAAAATAAAATAAACATTTTGATATATATATGGCAGTACAACCGAAAAAAAATAAGTCTGCAAGTGGTAAAGCAAATTTGCGCAATCCACCCGCCCATAAAGCGGCATGTCCACGGAATTTGCAGGGACAAAACATATATGAATCAACAAAAAATTTTAAAATACATGTTCAAAACATCTGCGGATTGAACGCTAACCATGACCACGTGCAACATCATCTTGAGCACGACAAACCGAACATTCTATTCCTTACAGACACACAAGTTTCTGAAAATTTTCTCTTTATAGAATCGCTTAATTCCAAATATAGGCTCGAATCAGCTTTCAAACTCCATCAGGGCGTATGCGCATTCATTCATGAAAGTGTTGCGTACACGCGCTTTCCAAATTTTGAACTACACGGTGACGGCTTCAATACAATGGTTTTAAAGATTTGTCTTCCAGAAATGACTTTTTTTACAATAGCAATATACCGGTCCCCCAACAAACGTAACCCAAACTTTTTAATATACTGACAAAAATTATGGACGAGATTAGAGCAAAGTCCCCTAATTGTGAAGTTATCGTTACCGGTGACTTCAACGTCCACAACAAATCATGGTTGGAATTCTCCAAATCGACCGACGATGTTGACAATAGTGGAAAACTGGCAGAAATTTTTGCCGCGTCTCAGGGCCTATTCCAAATTGTTAAAAGCCCGACTTTCACTCCCCGTAATGGCGGTGATAATAGTTTTCTACTAGATCTCTATCTTACCACAATGCCAGATATTACGAGTGTCGATGTTGCGAAAGGTAGTATTGGAAATTCTGATCATTATTTAATCTCATCAGTTATCAAAACTGATTTACTTAAAACTACAGCTCCCAAACCCCGTAAAATATTTCACTACTCAAAAATGGATAAGAGTGGTCTTCAAAATTTTTTCCATGGTTTCCCTTTCGACCGTCATTGTTTTTACACTGACAATGTAAATGTTTCTGCTCAAAACTTTACAGAAACCATCCAATTTGCTATCAATAAATTTGTCCCTTTCTCCATAGTAAAACCCAAACAAAAATACTTGTATTCGAAAGCTGCCAAAACGGCACTTAGAAACAAACGTAGATCATTTAATATTTGGATTCATAACAAAACTCCCACTAATCGATCCCAATATCTAAAGGCCAACAAAATATCTAATCAGATTATCTCAAACGAAAAGTCCGAAATTGACAGAGCGAAAGCCTCAAAACTTACGTCTATGTCTGTTTCTGACAAGAGTTTCTACAGTGCCATTAATTCTTTAAATTCTGGTACAAAATTTTCTATTCCCCCTATTATTGATGGTGATTTAATCGTCAATGATCCCGCAAGAAAAGCTAACTTGTTCGCTGAACGCTTTGCTCTGAACTCCACTGTTTTGGAAACTCCTAAAGAAATACCCCAAATCCAGTCTTCAGGAGTTAATATGAATGAACTTCACTTCAAACCCAAAATAGTCGCTAAACTTTTAAAGGGGTTAAACATCAACAAAGCATCAGGAATGGACAATATTCCACCCATTATTTTAAAAACCTTTTCCAAAGAACTTGCACCAACTTTAACTAAAATATTCTACCAATCCTACAAATCTGGTATATTTCCCTCGTGCTGGAAGTTGGCAAATGTCCAGCCCGTCTCCAAAAAGGGACCAAAATCCGATATCTCAAATTATAGGCCAATAGCTTTACTATCGGTCCTATCCAAAGTCTATGAGCATTATATTAATACACATATTTCAAAATTTCTGGAAGAAAATCATTTAATATCCGACAGCCAATACGGTTTTCGAAACAAAAGATCAACTACCGATCTATTAAACTATGTAGCGCATTGTTGGAACAGCATACTTGATAAAGGTGGTGAAACATACGTTATCGCTTTAGACATCTCCAAGGCATTCTATCGAGTCTGGCATGCCAATTTAATCAACAAGCTCGTTGCGTACGGTTTTCATCCCAATGTTGTGAAGCTGATTCAAAATTTTCTATCCGACCGATACATTTCGGTAACCTTAGACGGATATTCTTCTGAGTCTAAACTAATTAACGCTGGTGTACCCCAAGGCTCAGTATTGTCCCCAACTCTATTTTTGATTTATATCAACGAATTGTTGAAAATCACCAGTAACCCAATAAATAGTTTTGCAGATGATAGTGCTCTGCACAAGTCGTTCGACCCCCTTCCTTCAAAAGGTAAAATGCACGAACATTAATCCTGCCCGGAGAGACGCTGCCATTAACGTGAACAAAGACCTGAATAAAGTCGCCGACTGGGGTGACCAAAACCTTGTCAATTTCAACTCCACCAAAACACAGCTGTTGATTGTTTCCAGATTAAAGACCGAGTTTCTCAAAGATATTTTATTTAGTATGTGTGATGAACCAATAGGTGAATGTAAAAACATTCGTTTATTGGGTGTCACAGTTTCAAATGACCTACTCTGGAACGATCATGTAATGGCGATGGCAAAAAGCGCGTCTAAAAAACTCGGCCTCCTAAATAGATGCAAAAAATTTTTCACTCCATACCAATTGCTCCATGTTTATAAGTCCTATATTCGTCCCTGTATGGAGTACTGCTGTTAAGTTTGGGGTGCTGCCTCTGTTTCCATCTTGGCCCTCTTGGACTCTGTTCAAAAGCGAGCTATACGAATTGTAGGTGATCGAACTTTGACATCAAAACTTGATTAACTACAACATCGTCGCACTGTTGCTGACCTCGTTGTTTTTTACAAATATCGTCATCAGCAGTGCTCAGATGAAATCAGCGGCATCATGCCTCAAACTTATTCTTACCCCCGTTCCACTCGGCAATCGGCTGCCGCAACCAGTGAAACGGTAAAGATCCCGCGCTGTCATACTGGCAGATCGCAGAGAGACTTCTTTGTCCGAACTGCGTACAAATGGAATAGTTTGCCGGAACACTTAGTCTCAGGTGGCTTCAACCCACAGATGTTTAAAAAAAGCGTTAATCTACACCTCAGAACGCCAGTTGTTGTGGGACCCAGGTCTAGACCTAGGTCTTAAAAGGTATTTATGTGTTGTTGTGACACATATTCTAAACCCTATTACACAACACACATTTTATTGAAAAAAAAAAAATAAACCACTTGTATTTTCAGGGAACAACGATGATTTAAATTAGAAGAACCTCCTGCTAATGCGAAAAACTTTCGAATTCTTTTAAACAGTCGCCTCATTATGAAAAAATCAGCAGCAAAGGATCAGCGCTATTCACACTTTCGGTACCAAAACTTTGTTATGCCCAACAGTTTCCGTCGGCTAACATTTTCATTTGCATTTACATTTTCATTTGCATAAAAATTAAACAACACAATTAGCACAATAAATGTACTAACTTGTTTACATCAAACAACTTTAAAACGTTTTTTATTATCTATAGAAATGCAGTTTCACAGAATGGAAAAGGAAAATTAGAGAAACAATTGAAATCAATTTTTTTATATTTTTCTATATTATTTTCATATGCGAAAAATGTAGTATATTTGTTTCACATGTCTTGCATTATGAACTGTTGCATTTTGTTTTAATTTAGATGCCTTGTAATGTGGGTTTTGCTCTTTCGTTTTTTTTATTCTCTCGCTAAATGAAAGTGATGCTCAAAAAGATCAGCCAGAGATATGTTTTTAGCATTTTTTTTAGAAACCAAGATATATTATGTAGCAATTCGGTTTCATATTTTAGTTAAGTTGTTAATGTTAATGTTGTTTCCAGTTTGTGGGGTTATTCCCATAGTTTAGTTGATAATGTGATGTTGAATCCAATTGACCTTGATGAAATAACATTATCGTTGATAAACCAACAATTAAAAATTCAGGATTAAAAGAATGATACTTTAGAGTCTACAGCAGCTATTCGTAGATCTGGAAACTGTCTGGTAATTGCATTAAAATGTGCTGCAACCATAGCGCTGCCAAGGCATGATATTGTATAAAACAAAAATTAAAGCACAATTTCCTGATTGATTACGTTTCGTTGAGTCACCATGTGTTGATAAAACAGTTAAAACGTCTTTTATTGAATCAATTCAATTTTCAGCATTTCGAACGTATTCAATTTGTATTTACCCTTTCATTGGAATTTCACTCTTTTCTTATATATGGACTACCATCTATTTAATAATTAAAACATTCGTTCGGATATGGCGTTGTTTATTTTAAACTTTATTTCAATATATTAAGCCTTATAGGATAAACAAAACTATTTAAATAAGTGAAAAATACATTTTGACATGTGGATTGTGAGATGTCAAAACCACAAGTAAAGTACATGAAAATCAAGATGATGAACTACAATATTTAATTAAAGGCGCATTCAACATTTCGATCGTTCGGTCGATCGCCACAAAGTCTTGATCTTTGATCAATGAGTTACGAGTTTTAAATTCGTTTTGGCTTATTTTACCTTGTAAATTAAACAAAAAGAAATTAATCAAAAGTTAAGATTTAATTTAAATCATTTCTGAAAAAAAAATTAAATTCGAGCTTCAAAAAGACATTTGTGAATCATAATAAAAACTTAGTTATATAAACTCTTAGGAGTTAAATTAACAAATAATTGAAGAAAACCAGTTAAAGATTATTTTGGTGTTATTTTAAAAACTTATGTGGTTTTCGATTGAAAAAAAATGGACGGGAGTTTTCCTATTTTTTTTGGTTTACTAGAGTTAAATGTGTTGAAGGTTGTTTCCTTTTGAATAGTTAAATATAGAATCAATAGTTAACTTATGCTTTGTGAAAAGCAAGTTATCTTTTTCATAGCCAGTGAAAAAAGCTTATTTTATTTTGTGTTAGAACACAAAAAGAGTGATAGACCTACATATATATCACATATCATATATGAAGAGAACCTGATTAAAAACTCAAATAACTGTTCAACTGAAAGTGTCTCTCATATTTACTTCTTATATACTTCTTCATTTTCATTTGTTTTTCAATGTTTATATTTACTGCCAAACATTTTCATTAAATTTATTAAAAACAATTCTAAATATAAAATACCAAAAAAAATTAAATGTTTTCTTCATATTTGTGGTAATGTTTATAAAATGAATGACAATAATTACGAGAGTAATATTAATTTATTGAGTAATATGAAGAAATATTTATGTTGGCTAATTATTCTCAAAGTTTATTATAAAAATTTGCTGACAAACTTTTTTCATTATTGACAAATTTATTTTTGATTGATAAAATTTTTAAAAAAACTACGTTTGATTATAACAAAATCCAAAATGTTATTATTCTATAAATTTTATAAACGCAGGTAGGGAGAAATTATAATTTTTTTGTGGTCTGGTTTTATTCTTGTAGATTTAAAAAAAACGCAATGATTGTACAGTTATGACTCAAATCGGTTTCTTAGAGAGTAAAACAACTTCAGTTCAATTGTTCAAAAAATTTCTTATCATTTAGATATGTTTATTGTTCATTTTGTTATTTACACCACTGCTACTTAGTAACGATCCTTCTTTATTTCTCGAACGTTTTTTATCCTTCATGACACCACGTAAACAGTTTTATATTGTATAATATAACTTCATAACGCTAGCACAAAACAAACATATAATTTAATTAGACAATCAACAGCAACATATGATAAAACACTTTTCATTATATATAAAAGCACAAGAAAATGCTTTTAATCAAATACAAGTATAAATATAAAAAATAATAGGAAAAAAGAGTAATTTTGAAAATTTATTAAACGAAAATGTTTCATGTTGTGATCGAAAAACATATTTCAATCACACCCCCATATAACAATATATCTTTTATTATTATTTATTTTTATATAAAAAAATAATTTATTTATTTCATTAAAACCAACATAAATTATATATCTAGATACAATAAAAGATATATTGATATAAAAAAATAACTAATGATGTTAATTTTTTGTTGTCTTTGTTTTTGTTGAATTTTTATTATTCAACACAAAGCATTGAAATAGATGACATCCTTTCAATGACGGTGTATTGAGCTGTGCAAATAATAACTGAACGATGTTATTGGCTACCAAGGTAGCCAATAACAATGGATAATGGAAGTTCAGGTATTCACCGGCTTTGAAAATCTCATAAGCTTAATGTGGAGATTGAGTGATGTAAAACTTCTAAAATTTAACATCGTGAAAGCAAATGTAAAAAGGTTCCGCTTCCTTTTTCACTATGTTGGCACGCAGTTTGTCGTGAAATTATGTTGTTTATTTTTCTATTTCAGAGATGGCGCACATAAGTTTCCGAATATTTAATAGCAAAATAATGTTTTTCGAACTATTTCACTCCGAAATTTCGAAATTTACTTTAAATTTAATTTTACGTAATTTTGTTTAATAATAAATATTTGATTTCGATGTTGATAATTATAAGAATATACAAAAACTAAAAAAATAATTACAGCCACAGCGAAAAAATGCACAAAATGATAAAAGATAACTCAAATTTTTCCCAAATTGCGATACCGTATGACAGACGATAAAGTGATAATGATATAATCATTATCATTTAGGGAAATTGATATTTTTTTTTGTTTCAATGAGGCTGATTAAAGAAACATTTTCTCCTAAATTAATCATGATATCCAATACAAAAAATATTTAAAAGATTATACGCAATTAACGGTATAGAAGAATATAATAATGCGAGGGTATAGAATTATAATACCAGAAAAATTATGGCCCGCTATTTTACGACAGGTTCATGCTACGCTTATAGACCTATAGGTAATTATAAAGACAAAATCTTTGCTTAGGTCTTTTGTATGGTGGCCAAATCTACAAAGCGACATTGAACAATTAATTAAAAGTTACAAAGCTTTTTTGTTAGTGTTACCTAATCCACTAAAGGTATATTTAATACCGTGGGAAATTCCACATCGCGTATGGTAGATTTCTTTTCGATGATCGAAATGTGGAGCACTGTTCAACGCATATTCGTCCATCTCAACAGATATTAATATTTAAACCGAAAATGGTTCTAGTGTTACGATAACCTTCAGTTGGTGTCCCGATAAAATATTACACGAAAAAATCCCACACAAAAGAATATCATGTCGAAAATATCACAGCGAAAAAATCACACTATACGAAAATATCACATCACGAAAATATCACATAACGAAAATATTACATCCTTAAATCACATGCGGGAAAATATCACATCTTAAAATCAAATGCGAATAAATATCACATCCTTAAATCACACGCGTAAAAATATCGCATCCTAAAATCACACGCGAAAAATATCACATTCTTATGGCGACCATCTCTTAAGCGCGCCGAACGATTGCTAACGTTTGCAAACATAAATTTGTTTGGTGGAGACGCGGAATATTGGCACGAACAAATATATGCTAACATTTTTAGTTTGCCGAATGATATGGAAAACATGATGTTTTTGCATGTTTGTGTTCGTTCAGTGGAGATCGATTTTTTTCTTCACTTCATATTATTTAGGAACTAGATCTGTCATGAATATTTTTACTTCACCACAATTTTAAATTGTGTGAAGTAATGCAATCTATCGTGAAAAAAAAATCTTCCATACCCCAAATTTTGTTTTTTCTTTTTTTTTGGACCATTCTCTATCTAAATAAACAAAAGAAATTTTGGTGTACGTCTGTGTGTGAGTGGGTGGGTGGATGGGTGGCTGTGTGACATTTCTGCATAGGATCTTGATGAAACTTTGGCAAATGATACAGGTTCACTTGAAAATGGAAGATCTGGATTCATTTCAAATTTCACTGTACCTGATAATCGAATTAGATGAAACTTTGTACATAAGCATTTAGTACGGTTCACAACGGTTTGCATCCCAACTTCTGGTTTGTCACTTCCGGTTAAAATTTTTTTTACTTTTTCTCGTACAACAGAATTTATGTTTATTGGGATACAACTACATTTTTTAATATTCTTACAATTAGAACTACGGGAAATCTATAATTGGTTAGCCTTTAATTAAAGTATTTGATGGATATTAGCACACTATATATCCAGAACACTATGTTTCCAGAGCTGTGATGAAGTCAGTCTATGCATCAGCGTCGCAATATTTTTTTTATTAAAAATTTTTTTTGCCTTAGTTTTATTTTAATTTAACCCAATGAAATTCTCTAAAATGTAATGACATCATTCAATTTCACCAATAACATTTGAATTATACTAATAACAAATAGTTATACGTCTGGCCTACTGGGATATTAAAAATTATTAGTAGTAATTTCCCAAGGGCGAAGATAATTCGAAATAATTTTTTGTCAAAAATTTCGAAAGCAAGTATATTGATAAAAGCACGAGGCCGTAGGCCGAGGGCTATTATCAATACCACTTGCTTGAGGAATTTCTCAAAAAATTATGAGAATTTATCAACGAACGAGGGGAATTCGTTTAGAAAATTTTTTGTCATTTTTCATTTCTTTATATATTTTTTATGAATTATTCATTGGCCTCCTGTGATATTAGTTAATTATTTCAAAAATTATTTGATAATTTTTAATATCCCAGTAGGCCAGACGTATAACTATTTGTTATTAGTACAATTCAAATGTTATTGGTGAAATTGAATAATGTCATTACATTTTAGAGAATTTCATTTGGTTAAATTAAAATAAAACTAAGGAAAATATGTTCAAATAAATTTTGAAATAATTACTGGTATCACAGTAGGACAACTTATATTTCATAAAAAATATATAAAGAAATGAAAAATGGCAAAACATTTTCTTAACGAATTCCCGTCGTTCGTTGATAAATTCTCATAATTTTTTGGCAAATTCCTCAGGCAAGTGGTATTGATAATAGTTTTACTTGCTTTCGAAATTTTTGGCAAAAAACTATTTCGAATTATAGCCGCCCTTTTGAAATTACAACTGAAAATTTTTTGCCTCAGTTTTATTTTAATTTAACCGATGATGAAATTTAACGATGATACCGTATTTGAATTAGTAAAAACGTCTTCAACGCTTTCACGTCATAGCTCTATCAAACAAATGACTGATTTTAATTACTTTGGATCCCAAATGATTTAAGCAATACTCATTTCAAATTTAAGCCGAAAAAATTTATAGCTTACAAGATAGCGGACGGTAACAGAGAGACATCGCAGTATAAAAGGATTCACAAAATAAATTAATTGCGTTTTTCACAATTATGTATTTCTATTGTTTTGATTTCTGATACCATACATGAGCAATTCTTCTTAACATTTCGATTCTTCGATCACGACTGTTATTTGTAAAAATATTTGTTATTCTTTCCGCCGTAGCAATATCTCCAAAATTTGAGATCAAAGGTACGTATTTCTGCAATCTCAAAAATTGTAATATTTCTGTGTTTTTTACAATAAAATTTTTCCCATGATATTTTTTCGCGTGTGATTTTAGGATGCGATATTTTTTCGCGTGTAATTTAAAGATGTGTTGTTTTTCGCGTGTGATTGTTGGATGTGATATTTTTTCGCGTGTGATTTTAGGATGTGATATTTTTCAGATAGTGCGATTTTTCCGCTGTGATATCTTCGACGTGATATTCTTTCGTGTGGGATTTTTTCGTAACAGAGAACCACGAACGGAACGAATTTCCAAAAAAAATTGAATAACATCACAGCATAATACACAACATAATCACATCACAAGAATTGATTTTGGGTACACTAAATGCAGATTATACACAATATTTAAAGAATAACAATTGGAAGCTACGATTATCTCCATTATATTCGTATTTCATACACCATTGTGACTCTTGCAATTTTTTTCGTTACTATTGTGATATTTGTTGCGATCTCTGCATTGGTGATCGTGTACCAATATGCAACAGAAGTGTTAATCGCCACCACATTTTTTCCTAGTTGCCGTTTTAACTAGGTTATCCTACTTCTCGGCCGTTTCCGGCCATTTCGTTTCCGGCCACTTTAACATTTCGTTAAATTTAACATTTCGTTTAACATTTCGTTTAACATTTCTAACTTTAACATTTCGTTAAATTAATCTATATAATTTTTACTTTAAGTATCTATTGTGAATTAACAGCTGCTTCAACATCTTCCCCCCCGTTAACAACAACAGTTGTTAACTCAATTGGAACTTTGCATAACTTCCGGATGGATCGTTTGAGAGTTGATGATGATGTTTTAACTAATACTTGACGAATAACACCATCAGACCCTGGATAAACCTCAATAACCTTTCCCAATGGCCACTTGTAACTTGGTAATTGTTCATCTTGGAGTAGAACAATTTCGCCGACTTTAATGTTTGAGGATAATTCAAACCATTTTGTTCGTTGCTGTAGAGTATGAATATATTCTCTATGATATCGTTGCCAAAAATACTGCGTCTGTTTCTGAATTAATTGCCATCTATCAAGACGATTAATTGATATTTTAACCAACTCCTCTTCCGGAATAAGATTAGACGATGTGCCGTTGATGAAGTGATTTGGGGTAAGTACGTCATGTTCAACATCTCCGTTGTATTTTATGCATAAAGGTCGTGAATTAAGAATCGCTTCTATTTTGCAGAGCATCGTTTTCAATTCTTCCATAGTGAAATGATGGCCATGTGTTGTTTTTAGTAAAAGCGATTTGACCTGCTTCACGGCCGCTTCCCAAAGGCCACCTTCATGGGGAGCAAGTGACGTGATGAATTTCCATTGAATACCTTGTTCATTGAGGTTTGCAGATACTTGTGAGTTAAATTCGGTTTGGTTTATCAACTTATATACTTCATTCAATCGATTTTTCGCACCAATAAAATTTTTTGCATTGTCACTGTACATGATAAACGGAACGCCTCATCGTGAAACGAATCTGGTCAGAGCAGCCAAAAATGCAGACGTTGACAGCTCACTCACTACTTCGATATGAAGAGCTTTGGTAGCCATGCATACAAATATGGCTATAAATCCCTTGATGATTTTTGAACCTCTTCCAGTTTTGGAGGCCATTTCGATTGGACCCGCATAGTCGACACCACTGTGATGGAATGCTCGTGTTAAATTAACTCTCTCAGACGGTAGTTGTCCCATAACCTGTTGCATTACAATTGGCTTGTGCTTATAACATATAACGCAATTTCGCAGCTGTTTTCTGATTGTTGATCGTGAATGTACCAACCAAAATTGTTGTTGCATAATTTGGTGCGTAAGAGATGGTCCACAATGAAAGTTCTTTTCATGAAAATGCCTTATTAATCCTAGCTCATGGTCTTTGGGAATTATAAACGGATGTTTTTCATGAAATGATATGTTTGCATTTTGTAACCGTCCCTCAACTCTGATTATGCCATTCTCATCTTTAGATCGCAACTGAATGATTTCTTGTTCAAATTTATCGGTTTGGGCCCACTTTATGCACCGCCTTGTTGCTTCATCAAGATATTTAACCATGTTAATTGATATTGGAATCCTTTTTGTTTTTAAATCGATAAATAGCAACACAAAAGCTAATGTACGCCTGATTTTCTCAAATGTTGAAATATTCTTGAATAATTGATCGATGATAGTTTCAGATTTTTCCTGTGCAACCAAAACATGTAGTTTATTAATTTTTCTTTCTCTTTCTAGACCCTGCTCAGATGGTGGTTCGAATTTACATTCGGTGATTTTACGTTCGTTTAGCCAAGATGGACCATGCCACCATTGATTAAGGTGGATCAGCGTTGATGGTTTGACGCCCCTTGAAACATAATCTGCAGGATTATCTTTCGTATTAACATAGCTCCAAAATTTTCTTGGAAATTCGTCCTGAATTTGAACACATCTGTTGGCTACAAACTGCTTCCAATGGGAAGGATGTTCAGAGAGCCAAGCCAATACCACTTTTGAATCTGTCCACAACGCTGGATCTGATTGAATTCGCAAAGTGCTTTTTGTGACACTCATCAATTTGGCTAACATTTGCGCTGCACATAATTCCAGTCTAGCAATTGATGTAGGTTTGGTTGGAGCCACCTTGGATTTGGACGTCACTAAAATTGTAAAAATGTTATCATCAACAACAGTTCGAGCATAGATCACCGCGCCATATGCTCTTTCGCTTGCGTCGCTAAATGCATGCAATTGTGAAGTTGAATTAAGTTTCAGGTGCCGAGGAAATTGTAATTGCTGGAATAATGAAAGCTCTTGACGGATTATTTTATAATCACCTGCTATCTCAGTTGGTAAGTCGTCATCCCAGTCTACTTTAATCAACCACAATCGCTGATAAATGATTTTGAATAATACTATCGTAGGTGATAACCATCCCAATGGGTCGTACACTTGAGCTGACTCTGACAGTAGTGTTCTCTTAGTAATTTTGTCAGAGTTTTGTAAGTTGACATTGAATGCAAAATAATCGGTATTAGGACACCACTCAAGACCCAAAACCTTTGTGGTTGAACTGTCAAACGAGTGTGGACTTCCTGTTTCCTTTTGGCACACACTTTTGCTGTTGGATTTCCATTTGTGCAATGGAAACCCGTATTTTACCAAAATATTTATTAGTTTGTTCTTGATTTCTAGAGCACACACTTCATTTTCAGCACCAGAAATATAATCATCCACATAAAATGATTCTTTGATTTCAGCTGCAATTGTTTGATCATTTTTATAGTCATTTGCAATTTCGACTAACGTTCTTGTTGCTAAAAATGATGAGCTTGCTAGTCCAAATGTGACCGTTGTGAGTTGATAATGCTGTAATTCATCTTTTGGATCTTCACGCCATAAAAGTCGTTGATATCTTTGATCATTCTCATGAATTCTCACTTGCAAATACATCTTTTGTATATCTGCCGTTAAAGCTACTCGATGAAGACGGAATCGCATGAGTGTTTGCCATAATGTTGGTTGTATGACTGGTCCCTCCAGCATTTTATCGTTTACGGAGACTCCATTTGTTGATTTACACGAGCCGTCAAAAACAATTCGCAGTTTCGTAGTTTTACGGTCCAGCTTGTACACTGGATGATATGGTAAATAGAAAACTTCACCAGTAAAGTTAACTTCCTGCTCTGTGGTAATTCGCATGTGCCCTTTACTCAAATAATCGTGAATTCCATTAGTGTAAAGCTCTTTAAATTCTGGATTGGTTTGCATTTTTCTTTCAATCGACAAAAATCTCCTTTTAGCAATTTGGAAAGAATCGCCCAACTTTTCAGCATCTGGTTTAAAAGGAATGCGTGTTGTGAATCTACCCTCAGCAAACGTGGTGTTAGTTGCAAAAAATTCTTCAATGTATTCATCTTGAGGTGTTTTTATTGGTTGAGTATGAAGTTCTTCAATGGACCAGAATCTCATCATTATATTTTCAATTGCAGCATCCTTTACGTTAACAGCAGCACTGTATACAGAAGATTCGGAATTTTCGTTAAGTGTGGAACCGCCCACTAAAATCCACCCAAAAATTGTATTTTGAGCTATTATTCCAGAACTCGACACATGTTGTCTAGGTTGTAATATCGAAAAACATTTGTCTGCCCCAATAAGTAAGTCACAGGACGTAGATCGTAGCAAATCGGGGTCGGCAAGTGGCAAGTTTCTGAAATCTTCCAAAATTGATTCAGCTTGTAATGGTTCGATTGAGGGTAGTTTTGGTATTATAAGCGCTGAAACGATGATGAATTTATTCGATTGGTGAATTGATTTTATACTGAGATCAACTATTCCTTTTGCTTTGAAGGTATGACCACTAATTCCACTGATGTGAATGTTCGTAGATTTGCGTGGTAAAGAAAGGCTTCGTGAACATTTTTCTGATATTAACGAGTTTTGAGCACCCGAATCGATCAAAGCTCTAAAGTGTTGGTAATGGCCCGATGCATCTTTGATTTGAATTTTCAATGTTGGTAGAATTGCTTGCTGCTTGAGGCCTTGAGATGGTGACAAACATATTTGTGAAGTTGATTCTGTCTGAACTTCAGTTTTTGTTTCCTCTTCGTTGGTTTGTGGAATATCATCCATATGGAGCATGGTATGATGCTTACGTTTACATTTTTTACATCTATATATAGAGTTACACTTTGTTGCTTGGTGATTACTATGAAGGCAGTTGAAACAGAGTCGATGTTCTGCAACGAAACCCCGTCTATCCCGTACAGCCAAGTCAAAAAATTCTTTGCATTCATATAAAAGATGATCATCGCTACATTTGGAACACGATTTTGATGATGTTGTGTTAGTGTGCATGACCCTTGATTTAAAGGATGAGCTAGGTTTTAAAGAGCTGCAATAGGAAACCTCCATATTATTTCCTCGCTTAGCCAAGAATCTCAAAAATTGATCTATTTTTGGAAAGTGCTCGTTTTCAGTTTCATTGGCCCATGCTAGACGCGTAGTAATATCCAATTTGTTTAGCAAAATCAAAACTAACCACGGATCACGAGATTGAGCTGCAGCTCCCATTGTATTCACACCGTTCAAAATTTCCATAGATGTATCATACATCTGATGAAGTGTAGTCGAAGTACGATTAGAAATGCAAGGTTGTTCGAAGAATCGCTTGATGTAAGACGTGAGTAGCTGCTTGTTTCTACCAAATCGTTCATCAAGTAGAGCCAGTGTGGTTTCATAGTTCGCTTCAACAATTTCGACGTGTTTTATTAAATTATATGCCTTTTCTTTACAAAGACCTTTTAAGATTTGTAATTTTCGAACAGTAGAAATGTTGTCATTCTCGTGTACAATTGATAGAAATAAACTTCGAAATGATTGATATTCAGAGTAATTGTTCCCATCGAAAGATGGAATTTTTTGACCTTGTCCATAGAGCTCTTGATCACGTTTTGTAGAATTTAATAATTGTTTCAAAACTTCCGTTTGATTTTCACATAATTCGGAAAAACTATCATTATTTTGGTTGCCTCTGGTTGCCGTTAGTAAATAATGCAACGGTAAAATTTTTTCCCTGGAAGAATTGTAGAGTGCATACATGTCGTCAAAGCACTTTTCATTATCATCATTAACTGTCGCAATACGTTCTAATTCAAGACATTCTTTGTATGTTGCGTCGAGAATTGCCATTTGTGCTACAAGGTCCTCAAATCTTGTATCTTGGTTGTATGTTTTGATGGTTGAGTAACATTCCATGAGTGTCTTTTTCAATCGCCTAAATGCCCGTTCATCCGCCATTTTTACTTGACCTTGATGATGTATGATGATGTGATGACGTATTACAAAAGATGATTTTCTAAAAAATTTTATACACACAGCAAAACTCCTTATAATTTTTTTGTATTTTATTCTACGTTACGTACCATATATCTGATACGATAGTGTAAGTATCGTATCAGATGTCCATAGGTAAAGGCCTATTTTTTATGCTGGAACCACCGGTGACGATGAATGAAATTATGTACGGAAGCCACGAGTTTACTTGATCCGATTTACAGCAAATTGATTGTTTGTATAATGTATTCTTCGCAGGTTCGCTATTGTTCGCCGGTTCGCTAATGTTCGCAGGTTCGCTATTGTTCTTGATTCGCTATTTATTGCAAAGATTCGCTGGTTTGCAATAAATTAATCTCTGATTCATGAATTTCACCAAATAAATCACTTTATTCGACTCGACAAGGACCATGTGTTTCTTCACAAAAAAGGTTTGATTTGCTCGCAACAAAATTTTATTTTCTATTAAACTAATTGACATTTCATATTTTTTTTTATAGCTGGTATAGGTGAATATAATATTAAACATAATCTGACATCTATTAGAAATAAATATAAACCCTAAACATTTCGTTAAATTAATCTATATAATTTTTACTCTAAGTATCTATTGTGAATTAACAGCTGCTTCAACAATATAATTATTTGAAAGTTCGCTATAATTTTCGTTCAGAGTTTATCAAACTTCCTGTCTCTGTGAATTTTTTCAAATTTTTCTGTTAATTAGGCTCGAAATGCTTTTGTGTCACTTTATTGATAATAATTCAAAAACTATGCATTGCAAAATTCTAAAAAAAATGGTAATATTTCTAAAATCAAGTGCTCTTTCAAATGACACCCCGCATGACCTGGTTTTAAATGATATTTTTACCCCTTAACATTCCCACCCCTTTAATAAATATAGTTATTAGTGTCTGCCACTTTCCTATATTTTTCATTAAAAACCTACTCATTTTTCTATCATTCCAAATATATTTCAAGATTTTCGATGAAGTAGGGTCGGAGTTAATAAAACATCCCGAAAACGTCATTTTTCAAAATTATACGAAAAATGGTGAGGTGAAAAATTTCAAAATATATTTTTAAATAATGCTGAAATGAAGCCCTTTCATAATATGATACCCTACTCGTCTCGATAAAAAAATGAATGTATGTTTTTACAGGCTTTACATCGTACCTCTTTAAAACAAACGAACACAACTTTATTTATTTTTTAACCCGCCATCTTGTGTGAATAGGTTAGTTTTATTAGCACCTCAAATTTTAAGTTCATCGGATTAATGGTTCACGAGATAATCGAAATAATGTGAAAAACACGTTGTACTCTTACCAATAGTGTTCCGTATCACATGTGACGATGTGTGATTGGGTTTCTCTCCCGGGATTTCTCGTTCCTGATTTTCCGGGAAATCCACAAAAATATTTGCTTTCAATTTCCCGGGAAAAAAGATCAATTCCCGGATTCTTACACATAAGAGTGAAATTTTGATTTTTGATCAAAAAATTTGCTTAACTTTAGATGAACGTAGAAACATGAATATTAATCTTATGTGCAATTATGAATATTCGAAAGTTTGGGATTTGAATAAAAATTGAAGGAAGATGAAAGAAAAAAACGTTCGATATAGTTAACGAGCGGTTGAAAGAATTTAATTTGAATTTATCCACAAATATTATTGCAATTAATCACAACTAATGAAGCAGCGGTTATGGTTGAATTTGGTAAGTTAGCTCTTGTCTTAGTTTTACAATGCCACATACATGAAATTCATCTGACTATTCAAATTCATCTGACACTTTTTGGTTCTGCTTAAATTGAATTTTTATTGGGAAAAAATCTGAAGTACCGAGTAGACTAATTATTAGGTGATGAAAGGCGACATTGAAGGTATATAAAAAATAATGATGACGGTAGTGATAAAGACCAAAAACGAGCATTTGAAGGCATGCCATATGAACAGGATACAAATTTATGTAACCTTAAATTTAACCAACTAACACCTCAAATCCAGCAGCCAAATTCTGTAACTGTGAAGTGGTGAAGTGTTAAACATTTCTTCATTTCGATTTTATCATTAATTTTTTATCATTTTTCCATTTTTGCGATTCTATATGCGATTAGAGTGTTAAAAAATCTAATAGCAAGCCGCACACTGTCAAACGTCAAATATACCTAAAACTAAATGTTTATTTTAAGTTTCAACACAATTTGAACGTAAATTTTTACAAATTTAGATATATATAACTATTTTAGAAATTAAATTTGTAAAATTAATCTTCATTTAATTTAAAAATGCAATTTTTAAAAATCAAATCGCATTGACGTTTTGCTGTTTTTTGACATAATGTCAATAACAACAAAACAAACTATTTCATTTCATTGCAAAACAAAACGTCAATGTTAAAGTTATTGTTTTAAAACTTCACTCACTTAGATATTTTTGCAGGGAAGTGATAAAAAACTTATCACTTCCCCACTTCACAGTTACAGAATTTGGCTGCAGGACACAATAAAACAGATTCGCAAGATATCAAAATTTTTAAGGAAATAATAAGTGCGCAGCACAACTCTTTAGCAAAATGTTAAACTAGAATGATGGTATTGAATTAAACTTATAATTGACTGTACGACCATGTGGAATAGCTTGCTAGATATATCGGAAAGATTCCAGCAAATCATAAATGTCAATTATAAAAGTCTATGCGAAATAAATGTTACACGTCTACTTGAAAACGAAGATCAGATGTTCCAAATATTAAAAACATTTATTGTTTGTTTAGGTCCATTAAAATTATCGTCCGAAACATTATGTCGACGTGATATGGGTTTAATAAAAGCTGAGGAGATTCTGTCGTTTGTAATATAAAGGTTAAATGCGTTAGATGATTCAATATCTCGAGAATTACTAAACAAATTTAAATTGCGCATGATAACTCGAAGAGCAAAAATTTTAATTTCATTGGTAAAATGCTGAAATAATTAAAATGTATTGTGTTCTATGGAAGGTGATAATGTTTTGAAAAATCAACGAAATTTGAAAAGGTTAAATTAGGGTAGCGAAATCCGAAATTCGACGTCCACGCCGTGCTGCCTGGGTAATGCTGACAGAATTAGGTTGGTGTATTGGAGACAAGCAGAGTGAAAACTGCTTAGTCAATGACGCTACATCACGACGAATTGGCGCTCTACAACCAATGCGACTCAAGCGTCTGCTCTCCATGTCAGGGGCGGCTTGGAGCGGGCGTCTGTCTTGAATCAAGCGGCTCGCTATATAAACGTGTAAAAAGGTTGTTTCTGGTGACCTTAATATGCAGAACGGACCCATTCACGACAATTTGGGTTGGGCCTAAGGTTAACACCCTAACCCCGGAAAAAAACTAATATGTTAAATTTGGTTATCAGAAACAGAAAAACAGACCCGGAAACAACAACATAATTTTACCTGGACGTGAAAAAGGACCAGACTACCGAATCGGAACGTGGAACGTGCGCAGTCTGAGCGCTCCTGATGCTCTTATAAGTCTAGAAACAGAGGCTGAGAGGTATAGGATGGATATTATTGCTCTACAAGAAATTAGACAGCCGATAATCGGAAAACAAGATTTGGATAGTCACTCTCTATACTGTAGTGGTCATCCTTCTCGAAGAGAATTTGGAACCGGCTTTCTTGTTGGTGCACGCATACAAGAAGCCGTGATGAAATTCATCCCGGTCAGTGAGAGGATCTGCTACCTACGTGTACGCGGTACATATAACAATATTTCTCTTATTGCCGTGCATGCACCAACTGAAGCTAAGACCGTCGACGAGAAGGATAATTTCTACATAGCACTGGAAGAGGTTATGAAACAAACACCAACACGCGATTTCATTATGGTTCTTGGTGACTTTAATGGACAGGTTGGAAGAGATATCTCTTATGGAAATGTGGTGGGTCCCAACAGCCTGCATTTGAATTCGAATGATAATGGTGAGAGAATGACTGAGTTTGCATTATCAAATAATTTGAGAATTGCCAGTACGTTCTTTCCGCATCGATCGATTCATAAGCAGACTTGGGTCTCACCGAATGGAAATACTCGAAATTAAATTGATCACGTTCTAGTAACAACACGTTTCTCTTCGAGCGTTCTGGATGTGCGATCCTTTAGAGGTGCATACATTGGAAGTGACCACTTCCTTGTATGTGCAACGATAAGGTTCCACTTCCCAAATCCAGGCATTCCAAAATTCAATCAACGGAAACGTTTTAACATCTCATCATTAAAGAATGCTGAAACAGAAGAGAGATATCAAATCCATATTGCCGAAACATTGGAGAAATCAGAAACCATTAATGGAGACGTCGATAAGTCATGGTATTTGCTCAAAGATGCTGTTTTAAGCGCTGCTGAGGGAATACTTGGACGACCACAGAACCACTCCCAGAAGCCATGGATGGATCAAGCATGCCTTGATGCTATTCAATACAAAAGAGATTGCTATCTGAAGTATCTACAAGGACGCAACACCAGGTCCACGAAGGAGAATTATAAACTGGCAAGACAAGCCGTTACAAAGCTATGTAGACAAACGAAGAGAGAATGGTGGAAGAGACAGTGTGAGGAGATTGAAAGCTTCAATAAGGAATATCAATCGCGTAACTTCTTTCAACAGGTTAAAACCTTAAAGAAGGGCCCTCAAACTAGATCGACTGCTATTCAAAACGAAAATGGGGAGCTACAAGTAGACCTTAAAAATATTTTAGATACTTGGGCCGCTTATTTTGAGAATCTTCTCAACTTAAGTGACCAGCAACAAGTCGGGCGACGAGCTAAGCTTATTCGTGCGTCAAAGGTACATGTAGACGAACCCACCAAAGAGGAATTCGATGCGGCGCTGTCAAAATTAAAATGCAATAAAGCACCTGGTATCGACGATATAACATCTGAAATGATTGTACATGGTGGCGAAACTCTATCCTTAAGATTGTTTGAACTTGTTCAAATGATCTGGAGGACTGAAACCATGCCACAGGACTGGAACACAGCTATGCTGATACCAATCCATAAAAAAGGTAATCGCCTACAATGTGCAAACTACAGAGGAATCGCCCTCCTCTGCACAGCATATAAGATCTTTTCCTACATTTTGCTATCCAAAATCAATCCTTTTGCTGAACAACTGTTTGGAGAATATCAGTGTGGTTTCCGGCGGGGCCGAGGTACCACCGATGCACTTTTCTCGATAAGGATGATTTTGGAAAAGTGTCGAGAGTTTAACATACCTGTGCACCAACTTTTCATTGATTTCAGGCAGGCCTACGACTCTCTCGAACGAGAGACTCTATGGTCTGCTCTGGTGTCAATGGGAATTCCTGGTAAACTGGTATCACTATGCAAAATGACAGTACAGAACTCTCAATGCTGTGTACGAGTAGAGAACGAAATATCAAAGCATTTTAAAGTCGACTCCGGTTTAAGACAAGGTGATGCTATCTCTCCTATACTTTTTAATCTAGCCTTGGAATATGTGTGCCGTCAAAAGAAACTACCGACTAATAACAATATCTTGTCAATAAACTCAGTACAGATGATTGCTTACGCTGATGATGTTGTCATCCTCGGCCGAAGTGAAGCTGTTACGAGTGAGACTTTCAAGTCGCTTGAGAGTGGTGCTAGGAAAATTGGTCTGCAAATTAACTACAATAAAACCAAACATATGAATGTTTCAAGAGAGGCTGAGAAGAAAGATTTGATGTGCGGTGATGAACGAATTGAGGGAGTTGAATCTTTTAAATATTTGGGATCAATGCTTGACTCAAACAACAGCATACTTACAGATATTAAAGCTCGAATCGCTGCAGGTAATCGAACTTTCTACTCAATTAAACCTCTCCTTGGATCACCGTATGTATCAACTAACACCAAGCTCAAGTTATACAAGACATTGATTAGACCGGTTGTGATGTATGGGTCACAAACGTGGACCCTTACACAAAATGACGAATTGCATTTATCTGTATTTGAGCGTAAGATCCTACGCTACATTTTTGGTCCACTTAAGACAGACGATGGAGAGTATAGAACCCGGTATAACTTTGAGATCAGAGACCTTCTTGAGGGTCCTGATATAATAGGTTGTATCCGTTCTAATAGGATTGCTTGGTTTGGGCATGTTCTACGAGCCGATTCACAGTCTGGAATGATTAGAAAAATGTACGTTAGTACCCCAGGGAGTGGTAGACCGCGAGGTAGACCACGACTACAATGGGAGATTGACGTAATAAACGACCTTAAAAAAATCGGCTGCCATGGTAATTATGTCACTGTTGCAAATGACCGTGGTGAATATTCAAAGCTGATTAACCTGGCAACGCTCCTACACGGAGCATGAACGCCTTAAAAAAAAAAAAAAAAAAAAAATTACTAAAGAATTGTTACACCGTCTATATTTCCAGTCAATATCCTTTGAAGACACCGCTTTGCTTGAAAATAAAGATAGGGTATTAATTTTCGATACCGAAAGCAATATAGAATCAGAAATGCCAGTAAATGTTTTAAAACGAAAGCTTGTAAGTGGTATAAATATAAGCACCAAAAAACAAAATACCGTAGATACAGAATGTAAGACTTTATTAACAGAATTTATTTTATTTAAATGCAACGGACAATTACCAAAAAATTTGAAGATGTTCTCATTTGCATTAAACCAATCTCAGTTGAAAGTGAGAGTATTTTGGCCTTTTCCTCACCAAGAAAACAACAATTCTGTTTCAGTGCGCTCGTTTGAATCAGAACTATAATTTTAAGAAATCTTCGAATTAATAACTTTTTTTACTCTATTAGTAAGCTTTTTGGTTTAATGCAAAAAAGAAAATGAACATTTTAATTTTTTTTTTAATGAACCAATTTTTTAATTATTAAATATTAAAACCCGAGTTTCTCGGGAATCCCGGGTATATCTTCGAAATATTCAATAATTGCCGAGAAATGAAAAACCCCAGTGTGTGATGACAATCACTCCAAAATCCATCTCTGGGTCCTTGACACTTCATCGCGAAAACATTTCATCGTTGATACAGGTGCCGAAGTGTCAGTTATCCCTGCAGCTGTGTAGGAAAAACTCTCACGAAAATCAGATTTCTTTCTTTACGCAGCAAACGCCACTAAAGTTGGCGTTCTGTCAGACTCTTGTTATCGCCGATGTTACGATCCCTTTTATAGGAGCTTATTTTTTTTAATTAAAACGGTCTTTTAGTGAACATTAAAAGCCAACGTCGTGTCGATCCACTAACCTCCTTATTTACATTGGCTAAAGATATTGTCAATATCGAAATCCTCGATATTCTCAAAAATTTTAAGGTCTTAACGTCCAAAAATGATCGCAATTCGCGCTAAACATAACGCAACCCAAGTTATCAAAATACATGGTCCTCCCGTTTCATGTAAGTATCGTCGACTAGTGTAATAAACAGGTTCCTGTTTATATCGGGATATTAACAATAATTATCACAAAAAAAAATATGTCAAAATTGTCTCTGAAAAAAATTAATATTTCATTTTACCCCTAAATATTTACAATAATGAAAAGAGAATATCAAGAAATAAAAAGAAAATATAATGATAGTAAAAGAAGCGATACTTAATTTTTGATGACTGCCATCTATACTTCTGTTATATGTTGATTTCCTCATGTATTAGTTACAATTGTCCGATAAACAAACTATCCAGAAATTCAAGTTTCATCAACTGGTAATTATTCCATTCCACCATGAAAAAGGTCCCAACAGCATAAGCGTGTATTGAATTCAGCTTGTGTATTAACTTAGTTTCCACGATCGTGAAACATTGTGTACGGTCAGATATTATTTATGAAATGATCTTAAATTGTTTGTTATTACGGAATGAAGGTATGATTAATGTTTTGACTGTTTGCTTTTAAATTTTAAAAGAAAATGTCTACTGAACAGATTGTTGTTGGTTGGCACACTAGCTCCAGACAAATTGGCCAGTGCAAAGAGAGAATTTGTCGTAATGTTATCCAAAGGCTTTTGCCGAACATCTAACTGTCATTGTTGCTCCCCTCTTAGCATTTGTGATGATCTGTGAAGATACCTATTCGAACTCACACACTGAAACTAGACGAAATTTTAATCTAAAGACACGCAACCCCTCAAATGTTCCTGATGGTGATTCCCTTTTCAGGAATTAACGGTGTTCATTACATGCAGCTCATTGTATTTACCACATTAACATAAGTGTTAAGTGTTAACCAATGAAAGTAAAAATAAAATTAGTTGCTTTCTTAAAGCTATGTTCAATTCATATAGATTAGTCATCTCACATGATATCAAAGCTTTTCCACACACTGCATCATTCGAAAATGTTGCTCTCTTTTTGTTACTCACCCTTTTGTGCCAATTTTCTCAAGACCACTTTTTTTAATTTCTGGAAACGGTGTCATTTTCGAGCTAATCTATATATGTATCAAGTGAACAAAAACTTAATTAGCAACCAAAAATACTTTGTCTGTATCATTAATATTTCCTATTTCATGATCGAAAACCACAAACCCAATTTCAAATAAAATTATAATTTACCATTTTGAGGACATTTTTAATTTAACTGACAAAAAAGTTTAAATTGTTAGTAATTATTTTATATCAAAGAAAAGATAACAACGTGGTTTACAAATTAGAGTCACAATTTTAAATTAATTTATCTCCACATCGGGCAAAGTAATTAAAAATATTGTTATAATAATTAACATCAGCATCAAACAAACCACAAAAACTTCAATTAAATAAATAAAATTAAAATTCGGATAGTAATAATATAAATTTTATTTGAATTGTTATTCGTTTATAGTTTGTATTTTTTAAAATGAAAATAAGCAGCATGGCAGGGAGCTTTTTCAATTTGGTTGACAGATGATTTGTATAAACGAAGTGTGGGTGAGATATTTAATAATTTCTTTTTGTTACAGATTTACAGCACCCGTAAATACCTTTTTACGAGTTTCAGTAAACTGGATGAGCTAGGATTACACCAATGTAGAAGTTCCCAGCTCTATTCCAATTTTCAAATATACATAATTCAAAACATTACCTCATTAATAAAAAGGAAAGAAAAATTTAAATGAAGTGCAGCTCACAACAGGAAGAAATGCAATAAAAATCTCATATTTTCTTTTCATATTTGTTTATGTGATTAAAATTTTATTGTTGTTCGTTTGTGTTTATTTATTTAAAAATTATTAATAAAATGTAAAAATACTAATAATAACAAAATTAATAGTAACATAAAATATACATTTTTTTTTCAAGATGTCAATGATATGAGAACCTAAGAATCCGACATAAATCGATATAACAATCTTGGTATGTGTTTAGTTTTTTTAATTAGGAGCTACAATTTTTTTGATGAATCTTCTGTGAGATGAATGCCATCGAACGTAATTATAGAAAGAGAATTTTTTTTTATTAATTTGTAAAAGATTTATTGACATTTTGGTTAGATAATTAATCGTTAATAGTTTGGCATCTTATTTCTACTTTGTAATTTTATATCGTTGATTCTATTCGACCATCATTTTTTCATGGGGAGAAGAAAGTTTATATTATCTTACCAAAGTATTTAATTATGTGATAAATTATTTTTTTTTGTGGGTGAACATAAAATTTAATTGAAACAAACTAACGTTAATAGAAAGAAATACTGTTTGAGTTAAGATAAATAAGAAAAAATTAGGCGATAAATTATCAACACGTTGATGCGGTACTGTGAAAAATGTTCATTGTGAAAAATTCCTTAGAAGAATTCTCATTCTTAGAAGAATTCTCACAAGGGTGGAAGACATAAACGAATAAATTCCACCCAGATAGACGCTTCCATAAATATAACCCAACACATAGAAAAAGTCGCCGATTTGGTTGACAAAAATTTGATCAATTTTAATTCCACCAAAGCACAGCTATGGATTGTTCCCAGATTTGCAAACTACTAACGTATAGCTTATTGTAATCAATAATTGTAAATTTATTTTCTTCAACTTCTATTTCTATTTAAACAGATTCTTTAAAAGAATTAAAAAGAAGCACTTTTGTCTCGATTTATTATTGTATATCGAAAAAAAACATTAAAATATATGTTATTTTGAATGCCGAATGAATTAAACGTAACAACAACAAAAACTCGTATATATCGTTGAACTAAAAAATACACAAATCATAAAACATAAAACACTGCAGGTGACCACCATCTAACCCATCACAACAATTGATATTAACTTAATATATTATATTATATTACTTTTGTCGATTTTTCGAAAAAAAAAATTATTTGAATTATGAACACCAAAAATAAGATCAATCGATCTTTTAAGTCTCGCGTATCAATTTTTTTTAAATTTTTTTGTTATTATTTTTTCATTATTCATTTCTTACAACCATAACAAAAATTTAATAATAATAACAATAAAAGAACAATAATTAGAATTTTTTTTGTTATTGAATGATGATGATTTCCAATTTTATTTTATCGATTTATTGTTGTTATAGTTGATATTAAAACATAATGAAGAAAGTGTTGTGGGTCCGGGCTGATCATATTAAAATTTATGTTTAGTTGGTAGATATAATATCAAACTTGTTGGTCTTGTGTGGTAGGAACTAACAGTCATTATCTTATATAAAATTAAATTTTTTATTAAATTTCAAAACGGTACTTTGTGTTAGTACTAATGTCGATGGCTTAAAGCATGCGAAACCGTTTTGATATAAATAGGCAGATTCTAATTAAATTATTGAACCAGGTTGAAGTAAAACGTTTCTCATTAAAATATACTCCTTCAAATACAATAAAAAATAGCTTCAGTAAAATTAACAAAATTCTGTGTAAATTTTACAATTTGTTTGTAAATATTTTGTAAATTTTTAAAAATTTTATTTCTGAAACTTCAAATTCGTTCAATAAAACCTATATTACACTGTAATATTTTCTTTGGATTTAGAAATATTTTGTAGGCTCTACAAAACTCATAGAAAATGAATTTATTAAAAATTTTGTGAAATTTACTGCGAAAAGAGTAATTTCAATTATCAGGCGTTCTCAAAAAATTATAGGAAGCTTTTAAAACCATAATTATGCATATATTCGCATATAGGGTAATTTTGTTTTATTTTTGATTTACGGGTTCAATAATCCCGCCTACTCTAGTCCCTACTAATTACATATGAGCTAACGTGAGATATCACATACCACTGGAAATGGGAGTGGATCCCATCACTGGCCAAAGTGTAAGCATCCATCCTTCAACACAAGGCAATCTCTATCCAACAACCAAAATTCATCATTCAGGAGCTAAGAGCCAGTATCCACCATCTTGCCCTCTAGTATTCATGCACAATGTTGTAAACATTAAATTACAATTTAGTTTATTGTATTTACACTTTATTTATTTCATGTTAAATTGATACAATTAACTCGAAGTACATTTTTTTAAATAAAAAATGTTGTGTAGTGTAATGAAACTCAACGAAGTGGCCTAGCAGGTCGCGTACCTAGCGAGATTACTTTTTTTGCCCCTGACCAGCGGCAGCCTATGGAACGAGTAAGAAATCCTGCTACTCCAGCACAAATAAACAATATAGTACGCGAAAAAACATGATACATACGGAAATGAGAAAAAGCAAGTGAAAGAATGAGACTCTGGCGACCCCCTAGGCGAAAGAACCGCGATCAACCCGTCCAACCCCACATTTACTCACATACTCTCACACTCTCACACCTCGTACACTCTCGCACCCTCCCCCCTCCTCCCCCCACACACACACACTCGCACTCTCACACACATGCTCACTATCACCCATATCCACATCCATGCCCATAAGTTTAATATCTCAAAATGTTCATCCTTCACTTCCATTTTAACATCCAATCACATAGAGCCTTCATTGTGGTGCTTCATTGTGGTGCTTCATTTTATGTTTGAACCATAAAAAAAACATGGCGGTACTTGAGGGAGAAATTGTTAAACCACCATAACGGTGGTATAATTTTAAATTGATTTAAAGTTAAGGTGAAAATTTCCCGTCAGAGACTGAATCATTTAGTCGATTATTGTTGCAATGAGTTGACTTCATGTATCATTTCCTGAAAATGAATGGTAATAAATAATGCACGTTTTCTAAAAGTAATAAAACCTAAATCCCGCACAGTTACAATTTGGAATGCATAAACAGAGCTAGTAAGAAATATCATTTGTTGGTTTCACTGGAAATTGTTATCAGGTATCGGTTTCTCAGCAGGAAGTTGATTGGTATAATAGCAATAATATAGAATTCCGATTCATCCTACATGGCGGTACTTGAGGGAGAAATTGTTAAACCACCATAACGGTGGTATAATTTTAAATTGATTTGAAGTTAAGGTGAAAATTTCCCGTCAGAGACTGAATCATTTAGTCGATTATTGTTGCAATGAGTTGACTTCATGTATCTTTTCCTGAAAATGAATGGTAATAAATAATGCACGTTTTCTAAAAGTAATAAAACCTAAATCCCGCACAGTTACAATTTGGAATGCATAAACAGAGCTAGTAAGAAATATCATTTGTTGGTTTCACTGGAAATTGTTATCAGGTATCGGTTTCTCAGCAGGAAGTTGATTGGTATAATAGCAATAATATAGAATTCCGATTCATCCTATAACACAAGTTCTAGGCGCTGTCATACTGGCAGATCGCAGAGAGACTTCTTTGTCCGAACTGCGTACAAATGGAATAGTTTGCCGGAACACTTAGTCTCAGGTGACTTCAACCCACAGATGTTTAAAAAAAGCGTTAATCTACACCTTAGAACGCCAGTTGTTGTGGAACCCAGGTCTAGACCTAGGTCTTAAAAGGTATTTATGTGTTGTTGTGACACATATTCTAAACCCTATTACACAACACATTTTATTAAAAAAAAAAAAAAAAATGGTGGAACTCCCGGTCACGGTAGAAGATCTCATGCCCAATCTAGACGCTTCCATACTCAAAAGTCAAATGATTTATAGGTCCAAACTAATACCTAGATCATCATTACCAAATACCAATACCATCAATCAATTATTTACGCAAAGTCGACCGTCTCAACATCGCTTATTATTAACCACCTTTTTTAATAAATGAAATTTATAATACCAGAATCTACAAATAATGGTAGGTCTTGGTTTGAGGTGATGGAAATAATCGAATATAAACAGGTTTGACTTCTGAAATAAAGCAAAAATGAAGGTAGTCTTTACGACCTATGTTAACCGTAATCATCGTTGATGGTGAACAGAAACTTATTTAGCATTCTAGCACATTCGCCTCTGACTCATGCTCATACGTATCCACATTCATATATTCATATACACACACTCATACACATACATACACAACCGTACTCATTCATGCACATTAAAAATAAAAACTAAATATAACTCACCCCATGTGGGGGGGGGGACCCCACCCCCCCCACTCCTTCGATCCTGCTCTGCCTTAGCCGGTCATCGTTTAAGAATTGTAGAACTTCCGAGAAACGTATATCATCGATGGATCACGATGATGGAACTTAAATATCCACAACTTTCAGCCAATCAAATATTTTCAATCTATCAGGTTGACGTCAAAATATTTATATCCTTGATGACTCTCGTTGCCGTGATTCAAAAACAAACACCAAACAAGTAAACCAATCAAATACTCGCGGGCTCCTGCTGCCGTAATTCTGATCCAACTTCGGCTCGTTGGGAATTTTATTAACAATAAATAGATTTACGTATTTGAGTTAAATGCTTGACAATAGAAATATAAAACTGAACTCAAAAATTCTTCGGCAAGTTTTACTTTCTCCTCAGTAATAAAAACAGTTCACAAAACAATGTTTTGGCATCAAAAGTTTTATTTATAAACATAAAAAAAAGTAACGCGAGTTCCCGATACAATTATCACACAGTTCTATTGGTTTAGAATCAAGAAAAAAGTTATTTTTTTTATTTTTATTACTTATTTTCGGAATCGTATCACCTTAAAACTAATCATATTTAGATTATATAAACCAATAATTATCGAAACTTATATACATTGATGTATACCAAATGGAAAGAAGGTTTAACCATAACAATCCCAAAGAAAGGTGATCTAAGAGAATGCAAAAATTGGAGAGGTATATCTCTGCTCAACACAATAATGAAAATACTAGCGATGATCATTCTCGAAAGAATATCTCCATCAATTAACATGAAACTAAGAAACGAACAAGCCGGCTTTAGACCAGGAAGAAGCTGTACCGATCATATCAACACAATCCGTATCATCATAGAACAATCAAACGAATGGAATTCACCATTGTATCTCCTCTTCGTGGACTTTGAACGCGCCTTCGGCTCAATTAACAGAAGCGCGATATGGAAGACACTTTGTGAAATGGGCGTCCCGAAGAAAATAGTTGATCTAATCAAAGAAATGTATCGGGATGCTGGAAACAGAATACAATACAAAGGACAGCAAAGTGATAAATACTACAACCACCGAGGAGTGAGACAAGGCTGTGTACTATCCCCGCTACTATTCCTGATAGTACTAGATAGTATCATGAGAAAGCTCGATGATGCAAGTCCAAATGGAATCCAATGGAACACAACAAGCCGGCTCAATGATCTAGACTACGCAGATGACATCTGTCTACTTACACACACACATACGGACATGCAGCAGAAAATACAGAAGCTATCAGCCCTTGCACATGAAGTCGGTCTCAACATCACTATCAGGAAAACAAAGTCTATGAGATTGAACACCAAAACGATAACACAAATTACCATCAACAATACACAAGTGGATGAAGTCGACAAATTTGTGTACCTTGGTTGTACTGTAGCAAAAACAGGCGGGACTGAAGAAGATATCAGTCAGCGTATTAACAAAGCTAGAAATACGTTCAATATGCTTCACAAGATCTGGAATGCATCCGTCCTGTCAAGAAAGACAAAGCTACGAATGTTCAATGCATGTGTCAAGTCAGTACTGCTATATGGGTGTGAAACGTGGAAACACACAAAGATCACAAATCAACTACAGGTGTTTATGAACAAATGCCTGAGAAGACTGATCAAATGCTTCTGGCCGAACACCATCAGTAACCAGGATCTTCTACGACAGACAGAGCAGTTAGACATTGAGTCCGAGATAAAACAAAGGAAATGGAGATGGATAGGACACACACTGAGGAAACCAGCTAAAGATATAACAAGGATGTCCCTAGAGTGGAATCCACAAGGTAAAAGGAGAGTTGGAAGACCACCCATGACGTGGAAGAAAACGGTGCTAGCTGAAGCAAAACAAATCGGCAAGACATGGGGTGAACTGAAAGCGATTGCCCCGAACAGAGTCAGATGGTCCAGCCTAGTAGACGCCCTATGCTCCTAAATGGAGATAAAGGAAAAAAAAAAAATATACATTGATGTACAAACAAAAATTCACATGGAACAAGACAAAACATTGTCCTAATTAATTTAATTCTAGTGACTATATTTACGTGGCACGAGTTAAAATAAATTTTTGATTATTAGACTTATTTTCACACAGCCGAAAGAAATCTAAGTTGACTAGCCATTGACTAATTCACATTACCGATAACAACATGAGCTGATTCAATTAATGATACTAATTTCTTTTTTTTTAATCACTTCGATACATGATACGTGAACGAAGACATGCAATTCGTTAACACACTCACTAATAATTTTTGTTTTTTTGCACGGGCTTATTAATTGTTATTGTTCTTAACCTCACAAAAGAAAAAAAATCGAAATCCAAAAGGAAAAAATCTGTTTTTCCAGCTCCACATGTAAACGTCAAAAGCAATCAACAGCTGTGAGTTCTCTTCACAAAAATAGTCGACTAACAGACTGCTATACGAAAAATTGACGTTATTATAACCAAAATAAAACGATTTTATATCTCAAATTAAATAAACGCAATAGGTTTTCTTATAGGGCATTTACCTTCGAAAAATAGGTGTACTAAAACAAGTGTCTCCGCTAATGTAAACAGATACATCCACCATGAAACGCACCTAGGAAATCACACTTAGACTGCGTTCCAATTGATGTCAAATTGTACCAAACGTGCTAAATCACTATTTAAATTAGCCAAATCAATATTTTGTTTCTAGCTTCTAGCCGAATTAAAATTCGGTAATTTTATGAAATCAAATTTAGACTTAGCAGTTAATTGGAACCCAGTATTATTAATGTATCTGCTAGGGAATTGTTATAACCAACAGGCATTAAAATTAGCAAACTACAACCAATTTATAGCAGAACATCGTTTGCAAGATTTATATATGAACATAGTGGAAATATGAAACGATGATATTATACAACTGTTCTAGGTCAATTTCTATAGCGACTGACGAATACAAACCGAACACAGAAAATCACACTGGCAAACATTACACAACCGTTTTTAGAATAATAAATTTTTATTTCGGAAACCATAGTAAATGATGACTATGGATTGAGTATAAGAAACTATTTTTTTTGTAACGTAGACAACTATGAAAACAAATATGAGGATTTAGGTTAAGGCAAACCCAGTGTAAGCGGGACAATGCTTTGAATTACAATAATGGAGTTTGAATTACCCGTAATAACAGTAGTAGGAATTACAAAATGTCTCACAACAACACATAGATACCGTTTAAGATCTAGGTCCCACAACAGTATGCGTCTTGAGGTGTGTGATGACGCTTTTTTAAATCTTTGTGGATTGAAGGCACTCGAGACTATTGATTCGCTTTGCTCGATTCCATTTGTACGATGTACGCACAAAGAAATCCCTTTGCATTTTATTACTATGACAGTGAATATTAATAAACATATTTTAAAATAATTTACAAAAATAAAACACAAACATTTTATTTTATTTCTTATGCATAGTTATATGTTAATTTCTTTTGTAATAGTCTTCTTACTTTAGGTCTTTATTAATTTATTTTCTTTTTCCTTATTTTCTTTAAATAAAATTTTTTTTTACTATTTAATTTTTTTTTATTATTTGTATTCTTTTTATTATTATTTTTATTTGTTTGTTTAATAACTTTATTATTCTAACCCTGGTTGGTGTAATAAATCATCCAATATGCTTAACATATTTTCCGGTTAGATGAGTGCTTCTTAAGAATTTTTTTTCACTTTGCGGTTGTCTTACTATAGTTTATTTTAGTTTGCCCCTTCACTTTTAATTTTTTTACAAAATTTTCTGAATAGTCCTTATCGTCAAAGAAACCGATGCTGTAGCAAATGAGTTTGTCGAAAAATGTATTTGTCTCTTTGAAATTCCACAATTAATCCTAACAGATCAACGATCTAACTTTATGAGTTATGACAGCACATCACCCTCAATCCAATGGATCGCTTAAAGATCTCATATGACGTTAATGGAATACCTTCAACATTTTACTTCTAAAGATCCACTAAATTGGGATTCTTGGGTGCCATATGATATTTTTCCTATAACACAACTCCTCATACGACCACAAAAAAGATGCCGCATGAACTTCTTTTTGTGTGTAAACCACAAATCCCAAGCGCACTTACTCATTTAACTGATGTACTTTACAGTTATGATGATTCCTTGTGCGATCAAAAGTTCAAAATGCAAAACACGTTTAAGATTGCCAAAAAAAATATAATACATTCAAAAGAAAAATCTAAATTTTATTATGACAGAGGATCTAAACAAACTAAATTTTCGAAAACTCTATTAAAACCGTACATAATAATAAATTAAAGTTTTTTGAATATCAATGCATCTGCGCATTACTCATTTACTGTATATCGCTTTCGTTTTAAAACAAAAACTATATTCATTTCATATTGACAAAGAAGAAATAATAATAACAAAAAAAAACATTCAATGTATTCAATATATATACACGGAATAACAGAAAGTAATGGCAAAAAATATGATATGACGTAATATACTAAAAGAGGAATTTTACTTAATCAGTGAAACGTTGCAATATATGGCAGAGATATTATTTCATGAATCGATTTTTAAGTTGTTTGATGGTAAGGAACGATGTATTATGTATTGTACGAACAGTGTGAGGACTGTTTGGTTGAAACTAAAAAAGAAAATATTTATTTAATAGGATTTATTGGTCGTTACAGAGCTTGATTAAATGAAAATGGTGTTGAAAATAAACACTATAGTTGATTAAGAAGACCAAACTCGTAAATATCAAAAGAAAGACAACGAATTGACCAAATGAATGCTCACTACGATATAATTACTTAACAGTAAATTGTATTTATGTTAAAAAAAATAATATGTTGAATGAAGTTGAAAGAAAAAAAATATATTAATGTTAACAAATATCACTTGCACCCATATTCTTGACCTTAGAAGCGAAGGACTTGTTGAACAGTTGTATTAAATTATTGTTGTACCTGTCATGTCTCGAAGAAAATCCCCCAGACGACAACCACCGGGTCTTAGCACGACAACACCACGCCAACTCGCAACACAAAGCTGGTAAGTATGTACAAATGAGTCAATCGATAGGTACAAGTGGAGTTTTATTGTAATGAAAGATATAAATGTTGACTACCATAACCATCAACCGAAGTCCCATAGCTGGAAGCCCTGTCCAGTGTATGTGAAACTGATGGCAGATTTGATCATAATCTCCTTCTACGCACATAGGTTCGCATAATTTTTCGGCTGTATTTAGCGTTCGACTAGCATTTGAAATTGTAAGGGCAATTACATCGTCATCCTGGAACAACATCGCTCCTATAGCAATGTACGCATGGAGGGATCAGTTTTTATTGTTTTCAATATTTTTTTATTTTTGATCTACGGGTGTGACAATCCCGCGTACTCCAGTCCCTGCTACTGACATACGAGTTAACGTGAGATATCACATACCACTGGCAATAGCAGTGAGATGTCACTAGCCAAGGTGACATCTTAGGGGTGGTGGCGGATGAACTGTATTCAGTCAACGGTAGCACCCTCAATCTTAGCTGTGAAATAATCCTTAATGATGAGACGCTGTTGCTTCTTTGAGGAAACGAGTCTTCATATAACTATGTGTGGTCTTTAATCTTCAAGTAAGACGGAGCGTCACATGATCAAGGAATATGCAACCGGCTGGATTATTGGCAACTACAGTTTTGTTTTGTTTCAGCAAATTTTTGTAAAAATTTGCTATTTACTTTTTAATTTACTTTATATTTTCTCTATTCTATCATAAAATATTGGCCTATGTCATATTTTTGTCAGTGATAGGATTTTTTGTTTAGTTATTCATTTTTTAACCAAAAATTTAAAAAAAACAAAAAAGAAAGATTTACGTCCATCAACATCTTTGAAGTATGTTGTTGTGGGACCTTGGTCTTAAAAGGTTTTTATGTGTTGTTGTGACACATATTGTAATTCCTACTACACAACACATTTAAAAAAAAAAAAAAAAAAAAAATGTCCCTTGCGTCACATGTGATGATGAATTTTATTTTTCAAAACCGGAATATCATAAAATGGGTGGAGAAGAAAGCAAGATTTTCAAATCCGTGAAACTTTCATCACAAAATGCATCCCAGATAAAACCATCATCCGTTTTCAATAGTTGTGTTAGTGGTTTTGCAATTCTGGAAAAATTCGGAATGAATTTGCGATAATATCCAGTAAAACCTAAGACGGACTTAATCTCTTTTGTATTTTTTGGGACTGGGTATTTTGAAACGGGTTCTAATTTGGCAGGGTCTGATTTTATACCATCGTGAGTTATCACATGTCCTAGATCAGGGGTGCCCAGAAATCATGGAAGAGATGGCCAAAAATTTACAAGAACAAAAATGACTGGCCGCACGGAAAAAAAAAATAAAAAAACAGTATAAATTATGTTAAGATTTTTTATTCAAGTTAAGTCGCGAACATTAAATTTTTGTGTAGTATTACTAATTCTTAGTTCGTTTTTCAAATTAATGTCAGTTAGTCTATTTCTATAGGAATTTGTTAGGAATATTTAAGTTTGAATTTAGTACGTACCAAAATATTGTACTTTTTTAAACGGAACTTATTATTATTGTGGTATTTGCTATTTTTATAATATTTTTACTGGCCGCACCAAATCATAAAACTGGCCGCATGCGGCCAGATGGCCGCAGTTTGGGCACCGCTGTCCTAGATAGTGTATTTCTTTGCGAAGGAATTGGCATTTTGTTGGATTTAGTTTAAGGTTATGCTGTCGACAGCAAACAAAAACACCTCTTAATTTATAGTTATGGTCAGCTAAATTGCAAACATAGACGACAACGTCATCTAGATAAACGAAACAGCGTATACCATTTAGACTACTGAGGACACTATTCATTAGCCGTTGAAAAGTAGCCGGAGCTCCTTTCAACCCGAACGGCATTTTTTCAAATTGAAAGTGTTCTATATTGGTGCTAAATGCTGTTTTTAATTTATCGGTGTCATCTAACGGCACCTGATGAAAGCCATCCGCCAAGTCAATTGTGCTGAACTATAAACTTTTTTCCCCAGTTGATCCAAGATATCGGTAATGTTGGGAAGTGGGTATACGTCGCTTAACTTGCGATAACCAATCACAATGCGCCAATTCCTTTCCTCAGTTCTCAATTTTTTTTTTTTTTTAAATAACTAGTAATGGCAAATTCTAAGGTGATTTGCTATGCTCTATTACGTTATTTAAAAGCATTTTAGAAAGCTGGGACTTAATCTCTTATACCCTCTCAATACCCAGCTTTCTAAAATGCTTTTAAATAACTCTATTACGTTAGCATAGCAAATCACCTTAGAATTTTCCATTACTAGTTATTTAAAAAAAAAATTGAGAACTGAGGAAAGGAATTGGCGCATTGTGATTGATTATCGCAAGTTAAGCGACGTATACCTACTTCCCAACATTACCGATATCTTGGATCAACTGGGAAAAAAAGTTTATAGTATCTCAGCTTTTGGAGATTCAGAAAGTCTATATTGACGTAAATTTATTGGACTACTATTGGGAAGAGTAGAAATTCGATGTGAAATAGTATCAGTTACTGTGAGTATATCTCCAGGCAAATGGAAAATATCATTAAATTCCCTACATACAGTAAAGATTGACGACTTTTCTTCCATGTTTAGATGGGTTAAATTTATGTTTTCATTAAGTAATGTTATTCTGTTTTCTATAGAAAAATTATTTTAATTGACCTTAAAAATTTTACAATTATCAAGAGGAAGTACGTCAATAGATGAATCGTTAAATTCAAAAGAATCTTCTATAGTGTTTATTACATTGATTTTAAAACAACATTTATTAAGTTTAACTAGCCAATTTCTAACAAAAATTCAAAGGTAAATCTCCATTGAGCAGCACAATCATTCATTAATATCAAATGCATTATTATATTAATATTCTAAATTTTTCTGATGAAGGAGGAACGATATTATTTGCAACTATAGAACACAATTAAACGAAGATTCTCTTTGACTTCAGTTTAATTTCTATCACACTCTTTTCACAATCGATTTTACATACACAATTTTTTTGTAAGGCAATTCTTTCCTAGAATTCCATTGCAAGATATTGGAAAATCGTTTTTCACAATGTGGAAACAGTGAGATACCTCATCTGTATCAGAGAGTTTAATGGTCGCATTACAAACAGTAAGAGTATCTATAATCGTAGCCGCTATACCTTTAAAGGAACATTTAAAACGCGGAAAACTTATTGTATCCGGATTTATAATTCTTTTTTATAAGGTTTATATCGGCTCCTGAGTCTACAAGAAAAAATAAAGGTTCAGCATCTGAGATATCAAGGAGAAAGCTCACAAAGTTTTTATCTATATGGAAATATTGATGAATAAAATAGACTTGACACAAAACGTAGATTAATCGATATTATTATCAAGTGTAGTGAAGTGATGCGACGGATTATTTGTATAACACGGGATTATTTGTATAACTCGAAAAGTCGTGTTGGCCGTTTCGAGTTCCAAAGGGTTTCCCAAATTTTCGGTTTTCTTATTATTTGCTTTTTGGCACTTGACACAATATTTAATTTTATGGCCAATGCATTGAATATATCTACAAACAAAAACTTATTTGTGTTGAGCGTTAGGCGTATTTGAAGAATTTCTAGAAGAATTATTAAAAGTATTACTGAAGGTAGGGCTAGGTATGTTTTTGACCTGACAAACCAAAGCTGTGTGATCAAATTTAAAGCAAAGTTGACATTTTATTTGTGGTTTAGAACTGATAGAAGACTGTGGTTTTTACCTTTTTTTCAAAGCTAACTCTTCTTAGCATGTTTTAGCCACTGAATCTTTGAGCTTTTCAAACCGACAAGCTTAATTTAATATTATAATGAAGATCCTCTTGGAACGCTCTGAGTGCAGTTTGCGCAAAAAAACTAATAATTATCTTAGATGATCCAGGACCTTCACTTCGAATACGTGCTTCGTTAAGTTTCGACAGCAATTCTTTCACATGACGCGCGTAGTCTTTAACAGATTCGTCACGATACTGAGTGATATTCACAGGTTCAACTTAGTTCATTAAATGTCTGGTATGCATTATATTTGAGGATTTGATCAAAATTCAAAAGCAGTGTCTACTAGTTTTGACTGCACAACACTCAACATTCAATATGCTATATCCAACATCTCACATTCAACATACAACGTCCAACACACATTTTCCAACATCCCACATATAATATCCAACATCGAGCATATAACATCAACATTCAATATCCATCATCCAACATCCAATATCCAACATCCAGGATCCAAAATCCAACATTCACCATACAAAAACGAAATGTATACATTCAACATCCAAATTTCAACATCCAACATCCTAGATCTAACATCCAACACCAAATACACAACATCGAACATCCAACACCCAGCATTCAACATCCAACATACAACATCCAAAATCCAACATCCAACAGCCGATATCCAACATCTAAAATTTAGCATACAACATTCAAAATTAAATCCAACATGCATTATTCAACATCCAACATTCAATATCCCTCATCCAACATCTAATATCCAACATCCGACATAGAAAATCCAGCATAGATACTAGCATGGAACATCCAACATACAACACCCACCATCCAACATCTAACATCCAAAATCCAATATCCAAAATCAAACATAAAAAATCCAACATATAACATCCAACACGCATTATCTAACATCCAACACCCAACATCCTTTTAGTGAAAGTTCATTGTGTATCGTAGTTTTTCTAAGGTTGATGTAGTTTAAAATTGATATAATAATCATAAATTTTTGAAAGTCTTGAAACGCCTCCACTTTCTATGTATAGTAATAATAACGTCATATGGCCAAAAAAGAATAAATATAAAGAACCACTCCCAGAGATTTCTCGTTTCTAGTCCCATACACAATAAAATGAGAAATATTAGGAGAAATTTGAAAATTAATTTAAAAAAGTTTCTTTATCTGAAATGAATCTTAATTAATTATCTGAATTAATCTTAAATACGTGACATTAAATACTGGCGATGTTTCTTTTTTCCCCCAGGATTCGAGCTATTTTTTGTTACGGTGAACTTACAACGATAGGAAGATAAAATATGAATAACGCAATACATTGCGCAAATAAACTTTCTGCTTTTTCTATTTGTATGAAACTGGAAGTTATCGCCACACATTTACTTAATTTTATAGCATTTACTTTTAATGACATTTAATAGGTAGCTTAAAAAGTAAATAAATTTTACATTTATTAATCTAATTCTTATTTTATTATATTCGATTTCGTATGACTGATTTTTTTAACTTATACCGCATTTACAGCGACATAGCAAATTAGTAGATAGTATATTAATTTTTGGAAAAAGGAGACGGTGTAGAAAACAAAGATTTTTATTTGCAATGGTGTTCAGAGCGTGAAATATTAAATTAAAAAAAATTTGATTTTTAGTAAGACTAGATATCAAATTAGTTGCAAGCTTTTAAAATAAAAAGTGTTTACAGCGCAGATTTACATTTACTAATTTGCTATGCCGCTGTAAATGCGGTATTAGCATCCATTTTATATCTCGTTCTTTTTTATTTTTAAACTTACGGGCATATCTTTACCCCATTTTTATTTTCTCTATCCTATCATGAAATATTTTATATTTTATTGTTTAGTTATCATTATAAATGTTTCAAAAAAATATACTATTTATTTTTTTTAGGTTTATTGAAAATATTTAGATTGATAGTACTATCGTTCACTGAATAGTCTTCTTCCGCCATATGATATCACTATGGCTATTGAAACTTTCCATGCTATTGCTAGTGGTATGTGATATCTCACTTTAACTCATATGTCAAAAGCAGAGACCCTCAAATAAAGATTACAAATCAACTAATACTGATTCCTGCGTGCGTTCAATAGATCCTTGCTTGGGTTTCAAAGAATTTAAGATTTGGCTAGTCTAATTCGTTTGAATACCACACCTTGTTATAATACTAGGTATTCGTACACTCTGTATTATAATACTTTTCTAACTAATCTAAGAGTTCATTCACCGTTAATTAGATTACAGTACAGCCACAACGTTAAATTTAATCAAATTAATTTGTTTTGCTCCAACTTAGTCCAGTTTAAAAGAAGTCTTTTACAAATTGTTAAATTAAATTAAATTAACATTATTTTCTTATATATTTTAAATTCTAATATTATTTATTTTATCTTGTGTTAAATATTCTTCTTTTATTACATTAAAATTATCTTTTTATAAACTAAATTAAAACTTTTTATTGTAATTTTTTATATTATTTTTAAATATTGTCTTTAATTTGTATTACTTTTAAATTTAAACTTTTTATTGTAATTTTTTATATAATTTTTTAAATATTGTCTTTAATTTGTATTACTTATATAACTAGCATGTTATTGGAAACATTTCCGTTTGCTAGTATTTAAATTGAAATAAATAAATAAATAAATAAATAAATAAATAAATAAATTTAGGTATTACCATGAATTGCAACTTCTTTTCTGACTTATTAAATTAAGTTAAATAATGTTAAGTAACAGCTAATTTTTGAACTGCGTTAGCACCAAAACATGTTTGAAATAGTGCTCCTAAATTATTTATTCTATTCACTCAATACATTCAATTCTGGTGCCATAAAGCTTGAATTTTCAAATATTTAACCTGCTTTTCAATTAATCCATTTCCGTTTTCAAATAAACGTAAAACGACGTCATCCAAGAAAAACCACTTAAAATGATTTATTTTCATTTCCACTTACGGATCGTTGATAATACTGTGAAGATAAATAATACAAATAAAAAAACAGTAATCATAAATTGAGATAGCAAACAAAAAATTACTTAAGACTCCACATTTATGATTATTATATAACATGACAACACCCTCACAATTTATCGAATCATGATAAGAGCGAACTTTTATTAAAAACATCCTTCAAAATTTTCAATATGAATTCCAAAAATAATTTCACCCCTAACAACAAAATGTAAACATATATTTAAGTAATAATATAATAATGGTATTACTATTTTTTTTTTAATATGTTTATTTATTCGTGGGTGGTCTATGATATGATTTTCCAAAAATGAATATGTGTGTTCAAAAGTTTTTCAGGAAATATAACAAATAAAGGAAATTTTTTTATTATTGAAAAACAATTATGGAGTACATTGATAAACTGAATAACAGTATATTGTACAACGAACAAAAAAGTTAAAATGATACTAATCAGTTGTCATCTGTTTTACATTAGGACTGCATGTTATATCAGCATTAATGCTCGATTCCATTTCTGACACCAACTTAGTAATTTTTAGATAATTTAATAACATTGATGACAACTTCAAAATTTAGGATACCATTTGCACTTTCTCGATCACCACAAGTTAAAAAAGAGCTTCAGAAATGTATTATTACCACAGGTGATCAATTTGAGCTCATTTGTTAATAATTCTTTGAAACCCAAATTTGAATGTAAAATAGTTTTCAATGTCTGAAGCGACAGCAATATCCGAAAAACAATTTTGAAAAAAGTGCATCCGATGTTCATTAACTGTGCATGTTTCAAAATTTCTGTGCTCAAAATTGTGCATAATACATGTCATGCAAACGATGTGAACCATACGGTGCACATGTCGTAAAACGCCTTAGCACATATGTGCATACAAACGTTAGCAGGATGTTTCACGAATAATAAAAAACAAAGTGAAACGAAAGTTATTTGATGTTAAGAATAATAAACAAAGAATAAAAAAAATGGAGAGTGAAAAAGTAGAATGACATTTTTTAATTTAACTTTTTATGAGATAATATGAATTTCGTAATAATAAATTGATAAATTTAATTTTCTCTTCTTTCATAATTATGTGCGAAAGAAACTCTTTTGTGAAGGTTAATGAAAAAATTCACAAAAAACAAACGGACCTTTGAATAATTAATTTTAGTGATTCAAAAAAATTATTATATTTATTTCACCCGGGTGTACACTGAAACTGATCAAATCGATAAAATTGTTTCACCGTCTGCGATTCTTATTGGTGGTATGCAACCACAAATAAAATATCAAACTTTAGATCATAAATTTTGTTTTTAGGGTTCCGTTTTTTATACGGAACACTATTGGTGAGAGTACAACGTGTTTTTCACATTATTTCGATTATCACGTGAACCATCAACCCGATGAACTTAAAATTTGAGGTGCTTATAAAACTAACTTATCCACACAAGATGGTGGGCTAAAAAATAAATAAAGTTGTGTTCGTTTGTTTTAAAGAGGTACGATGTAAAGCCTTTGAAAACATACATTTTTTTATCGAGACGAGTAGGGTATCAAAGGGCTTCATTTCAGCATTATTTAAAAATATATTTTGGAATTTTACACCTCACCATTTTTTGTATAATTTTGAAAAATGACGTTTTCTGGATGTTTTATTGCCCCGAATAACTCCGACCCTACTTCATCGAAAATCTTGAAATATATTTGGAATGATAGAAAATTGAGAAGGCTTTTAATGAAAAATATAGAAAAGTGGCAGATACTCATAACTATATTTATTAAAGGAGTAGGAATGTTAAGGGGTAAAAACATCATTTAAAACCAGGTGGGGTGTGGGGTGTCATTTGAAAGAGCACTTGATTTTAGAAATATTGCCATTTTTTTTAGAATTTTGCAATCCATAGTTTTTGAATTATTATCAATAAAGTGACCCAAAAAGTTGGTCCCCCCTTGCATTTCGAGCCCAATTAACAGAAAAATTTGAAAAAATTCACAGAGACAGGAAGATTGATAAACTCTGAACGAAAAATATAGCGAACTCTCAAATAATTATATTTTTGTGCTTTTAAGGGCTTGGGGTGGGGAAGGGTGAAAAAAACTTTTTTTGACCCAAGCAAGTGGGATATCATTTAAAAGAACACCGAATTTCCAAAACATTGCAATTTTTTTTAGAATTTTCCGGTACACAGTTTTTCAGTTATTCTAAAAAATGTGCAAATTCCAGACCGTCCCCCCCCCCTACGTTCCGACACTGATTGACAGAAAAAATTGAAAAAATTCATAGAGACAGGAAGTTTGCTGTGTGTTTAGGGGATGGGTGTATATATTTCTGTGTGTTTAGGGGATGGGTGTAAGGAGGGTAGAAAAAACTTTTTTTGACCTAAGCGAGTGGGGTATCATTTGAAAGAGCATCAAATTTCCAAAACGTTGCAATTTTTTTAGAATTTTTCGGTACACAGTTTTGGAGTTATTCTAAAAAATGTGCAAATTCCAGACCATTCCCCCCCTCCTTTCGTTTTAAAGTTGATTGACAGAAAAAATTGAAAAAATTCACAGAGACTGGAAGTTTGCTATATTTTGAACGAAAATTTTAGCGAACTCACAAATAATTATATTTCTGTGTGTTTAGGGGATGGGTGTGAGGAGGGTAAAAAAAAACTTTTTTGACCCAAGCGAGTGGGGTATCATTTGAAAGAGCACCAAATTTCATAATTATTTCAATTTTTTTAGAATTTTGCGGTACACAGTTCTGGAGTTATTCTAAAAAATGTGTAAATTCCAGACCGTTCCCCCCCCCCCCTACGTTTCGACACTGATAGACAGAAAAAATTTTTAAAAATTCATAGAGACAGGAAATTAGCTATATTTTGAACGAAAATTATAGCGAACTCTCAAATAATTATATTTCTGTGTGTTTAATGGATGGGTGTGGGGAGGGTAAAAAAAAACTTTTTTGGAACCAAACGACTGGGGTGTCATTTGAAAGAGCACTTAATTTAAGAAACATTGCAACATTTCTTAGAATTCTGCGATGCACTGTTTTTTAGTTACTGATAAAAAAATGTGCTATTTTAAGTGTATGTATACCACCCTATATTTCGACGCTGATTTATAGACAAATATACCCTATTTAGACCATTAAAATACTGGTTAAATCTTTCTTTAGCTAACATAAACAGCAATGGATAAGATTTAACCTCAAGTAACATTTTTGATCAATGTAGATGTGAGTGACATTTACAATTGACGTTTACGATTAAACATTTATTCTGTTATGCGTCCATAGTCTGGCGATATAAAGACTTTACAACATAACTTTATGTCGTTTATTTTTGATATTGTGTTCTTTTACATTCACGGAACCCTTCGCGAGCCAATTTTATTCGCACTTGTCCGACTTTTTTTTATTTGCCAAAAAAGGACCGAAATATTTAAATAAAAAAAACAAAAATGGTTGTATGTGTTATTATGGTTTTCAATATTATTCACTGTTTGTGTGTTTTTATCACTTTTGAATTAAAATGCAATATTTAAAAATATACTTTTTACTGTATATTTTTAATTTTATTTTATTAATAATAATATAAACTTCCTTATAGTAACAATTTGGATTTTATTTTTTATATTATAGAATATCGATTTCGACTTACGTCATCCTCAGTTCTTAAATTATTATTACAATTTTTGCTTAAACTATTCCTTATATACTATTTCAACTGCTGTTTTTTATTATTATGTCATATATTTTGTTAGTTTTAGTGTTGATTTTATCATTTAAAATGTTGTTATTGTTTTTATGTTTATATATTTCTATTTCTTCCAATCTATCTAGATGTTGTCCTTTTTTTATGTAATATGGTTAAATTTGTGTTGATATTGGTGTATTTGTGTTTTTCTATTTTCAAATGTTGGGCATATCTGGATTTTGGGATCGCTTCTGTTAATTTCATTGGGCTCGATAAATCTTTTTTTTGAAGGACCGCCCCGTCTGGCCTATATAAAATTTACTGCAGTCGTCACAGGTAAGCTTATACACACCTGTGTCTAAGGTTTGGGTTTTTTAAGTTTTTAGGTAGTTTTCTATTTTATTTTTGTTTTTGTAAGCTGCAATACATCCATATTTTTTTTAAATTTTTTGCATTATTTTAAATGTTGTTTTATTGTATGTTACGCCTACGTATTTTTTGCCTGCTAAGTTTTCTTCATTCTTCAACGTTGTTAGGGTTCGCAAATTTTTCTTGTTTTTTATATTTTCTATTTAATGTGTCAATTATTTCATTTTATATCCGTTTTTACTAGCTATGTATATTATGTTGTTTAGTTGTTGTATATTGTTGTTTAGTTATGTTTGTTTGTTCGTCTTGATAATTTTCAGCATTCATTGGTATATTGTTCAATCTATTGATGTGGTTTTAGGCAGCTAGTTTATGTTGGTATGGATGATGTGATTTAATATTTATTGTTTGATCCGTTTGGGTTGGTTTTCGGAATATTTTGAATGTGCGTTTTGAATCTACATTTTTGATTGATAAATCCAAAAAGTTTATTGTGTTGTTTTCTTCATTTTCTACCAACATAGACTAGCTGCCTACAACCACATGATCAATATTCAATAATAATTTTGGTGCGCCTAACAATGGCGATCGAAGAAACAACAAATCTTTAGTATTTTACAAATCCAAAAACTATATAGTTGCGCCTGGCAATGGCCTTCGAGGAAAAAACATTTTTATATTCAATTATAATATTTTTGGTGCGCCTAACAATGGCGATCGAAGAAACAAAACTTTGGTATTTTAATAATCCATAAAATATATAGTTCCGCCTGACAATGCCCTTCGATGAACCAGCATTTGTATATTCAATCATAGTTTTGGTGCGCCTAACAATGACGATTGAAGAAACAACAAAACTTTAGTATTTTAAAAATCATTTGAGCACACCTTGAAATGAATTTTCAATTAAAAACGCAATCTCATTATCAGTATCTTGATATATATTTTTTATTATTTCCGTATAATCCACTAATCATAAAACTTCTTTTTAAACTTTAAAACAATTGTATTAGCAATTCTCTGCTCAAGAAAAATAGATTATAATGGCCGTGGCCCATTTCTCAAAAATGCCGATGAAATTGAAATTTTGATGTTTCTCGCTGAAATATTAGTTTTTGCTTTGCTTTATTTTCTTCCACAAAAATTAAATTACGAAAAAATAATTATTGAAAAACAAATTTTATTTGAATTTCAACACAATCTGTCAAAATTTACTCAAGTAGGATAGCAGAGTAAATTGAAAATTTTTAGTCGATTTGCAAATTCAATTTCAATTTCAATTTCATCGAGAAATGGGCCACAGCCAATAACTTACTAGGATTAATGCGTCAATCACTTATATACTATAAACATAACAAGATCACAACTGTCATGATTAAAATATGTCCACAAAACAACTATTACCAACATTCAAGCTATCTTATTATTTATAAAATATTGAAAAAAAATTGAACGCACTCACTGAGTACTTCAGTAGGTGAAGAGTACAATGACTGATTGTTCTACTTTATCTGTTAATTATGATATGACAGTTGTTTTTTTTATTAAAATAAATACAAAAATGCAAATTTCAACTTATCTAAGTGACTTTATTATCTACTAAAGTTCATTATATCCTTGCACTAAAGGATTATTGGAACCTACTTTCCCGGGACCAATTGTGTTTATAAAAAAGATGCGTATACTGTTTAAAAAAGTTACTTCACGATTAACAAATAATATATTTTTTTTATTATTTTTTAGGCAAATTTGACAAACGGCTTTACCACGTAGTTTTCAATTATAAGACACTAGAAATGACTGTATTCAATTGAATAGAATGAAAAATTGCTTTGAAATGCGAAAGATCCATTCAAAAGTTTTATCACAATCCCGTTCGGTTCGGTAATCGAACCGGCGTCCTTCTGATCAGAGTTTATGGTTAACCATTTAACCAACTCGACTATTTAACCAACTCGATCAGTGACGAGATAATTTGTTTTTGGACGATCGACTTAACATCACAATCATTTTAATTCAATTTTAGTGTCAATTTTTGTCTTATTATTTTTTTTTTGCAATTCTACAAACACGGTTTACCGTTCCTCAACCAAGTTGACATTGAATGAAGAACATTATGGATCTACGAATATGTGAGACAAATCCCAACTAGTGGAGAATGGCCACTAACCAATTTAAATTCAGGATGTAGTACATGCCTTCCTTTGATACAAAAACTTCAGTTTAAAATAATTTTGATTGATATAAATTTTTATATTATAAGCTATAAATTATTATTAGTTTAATCAATTAGTGTTTAATGACATAGTTTATTCTCAAGCAAAAGTTTAAAATCTGAGCGAGGAACGAGCAAAAAATTAAAGAATATATTTATTTGCCAGAATTCGGGTTAAAAAATTATTCACATACTACCGTCTTCGTTAATGGAACAGATTTTGATAAAACTTTATTGGATGGTATGAATCTATATGAAAAAGAAGAATTATTTTCTAACATTATTGAACAAAGTGGTGGCAACAGAGTATGGTAACATTCAGCTCACCAATTTATCAACGAGCCAATATTTTTTATAAACTCTTTTTTTTTGTTCATTTTGAACGTTACTCATCATGACAGTGAATTTTATAAACATAACATCCTCTGTAAATCATTAATAATTTGTAATATCAAACTTGCAGTTAAAAACCAAAATTTGCAACTTTTCTCACCAAAAAAGTTAAGAATAAAAAAACATACAAATTAGTTATGTTAAATTGCGTGGGCGAATTGTTTATTAAAAAAATATTTAAATAAACACAATTTTTTTTTTTTGTTATTTAAATTCCTTAACTTTTATGTGTCTGCTCCAAAAACTATAAATTTGCTAAATTTTTTTTTAATTTTATGATATATTATAGCTTATTTTGTTTTTGTCTTTAATCGAAAAACTGGTGAATATTTTTATTCTTTATGTAATAAATTAATTATAAAAATTAAATTTTTTATTTATCTTACTTTATTTTGTTGATGATCTCATTATAATAAACGATGCATATGTATTTAAACGTTTAACTTTTTAAACATTTAAATAACTATTAAAACTTTTTAAAGGTGAGTTAGAAATAGAAAAACGTAAATTGGGTATGGTGAGTCAACAAATTGCAGGTGTATGGTTTTGTACAAAATAAAAATCGTATCCACAAATGTAATGATATTTTACGGGGGGATCTTGGATTAAAAGCTATCCTTAATTTTCTAACCTATTCTCATTCTTTATGTGATTTAATTTGAACTGGATTCACTTTATCATAAAAACAAATATAATTATCTTTTTTTATAACCTTTTGAACAAATTTCGAATCATTTCCACACGATAGAGTATAGACTCTATTTGAGAAAATGCCTAAACCCACCCAAAAAGCTTAATGTTTTGGCTTACAGTACAGTCGAAGTTAATGTTTGTTCCAAATGAAATATTGAGGATTAAAATTTTTGGGACTGTACAAAATATCACTTTAATGCAGTCGATTTGGAAAAAGCCAGAAAACCATTACAATCACAAACTATCATCCTTAATCTTCACATCCTGATATTACATCCAATCTTAGAAACAGGGTTAAATATTGAACTTGGTTTATTGTCGTGTTTCATACAAATGACAGTTACGACTTGAAATATCGATAGAAATATTGAATTTTGTTCTAAAATAAAATTACCCAAAAATGTATGTTACACATACACCTGAAACATATTTCTATTTCTCCATTTAGAATATTTCTGAAACAGACACCTGAAACATATTTCTATTTCTCCACTTAGAATATTTCTACTCCACAAATATTTATTGGACGTGAAAAACTAATTGTTAAACATCATTCGATAAAAAAATTATATCTACTAAAGGCGTGCTTTATCGTAAGATTGATCAAAAATAATTTTTTTTCAAAATGTACTTTAATCCCCTCCAATGAACATTTTAAATTATAACAACCAAAAAAATTTTTTGTTTCGATTTAACAAAATCCCTACACCCGTGAATTTTTTTAAATTTTTTCTTTTCTAATGTTCGTAGATAAGGGGGGGACAAAAAAATTTAACATTTTTGAAAATAAGTCGAAAACTGTGCTTTCAAAAATTACAAGAAAAACTGTTTTGCACTACAAAAAAAATCAACTTTCATATGACAGGTTATGTTTGATATACAATGAGTTATGTTTGATATACATCGTTGCCCAAAACTAAAAGCCATGTCTTCATAACAGTTTTTTACCGAAAACTATATCAAACCCCTAACCCAAACCGAAGTCTTGATATTTCAGAGCTGTGAGATTTTTTTCTAGTTGAAAACTAAAGAAATGTTTCCCATAATATGTTCACAAAAAAATTGGGAAACAAAATATATGAAAATCAATCTTTTTACACACTTAACGTTTTTTTTTTGACATGCTTCTAAAACAATAATCAAGGTCCTGCGGCCTTACTCTGACATTCGATAGCCTTCGTTTTACACCCAATTTTGATAGCCTTCGTTTATTTGGTACTATGAAATTCGAAGGCGAATAAATAGTCCAAGAGCTAGTGAACCCTTTGAGTAACGGTCGTCCTGTAAGGCTAGAATTTTTTTTAGTGATAGTTCATGAAATGTGAAGTACGGAAACCACAACCTGGCAGGCATCAGCCGTGTACGTCATCATCCCCTATATGTTTAAAAGTGTAAAAAAAATGAAAAAAAAAACTTGGTCCTGTAAGCTTGAAATTTTTATATGATTTAGCTCCCTTATTGTATAGTACAAAAACAAATTGACAGGCGATTTGGAGGTGCACAAGTATCTGCCAGGCGAATCGAAATGTGTTACAACTTGCCAGCCGGCCGTCACAAGCGACGAAATCTAGAAAACCGCTGAACGGATTTCCAAAATTTTTTATTTTAAAAATAAGTTTACTCAATGGGAAGAGCTGAAAGGACGATGTGGAAGTGTGTCAAAAAAATCGTCAAGTGTGTCAAAACAAGGAAATTTGCATATTTTTGGCTTACAAACGTTCATCTTAAATGATTCCGGATATAAAAATTGAATTTGAAGAAATCTTGATGGTCGGGATTGGTATGTGATACCAGAAACTAGATTACTGCATTATAAGTTTGTCAAAAAAATGTTGTCATATGTGTCAAAATAAAGAATTTTATTTATTTTTTCGGAATTTTTCGGAAAAAAATAAAATAAATTATTTTTTTACTACTTGCATGAGAAATTTCAATTATTTACTCAAAAACCCAAGACAAAAGGTATTTTTCTCAGCTAAGGTTACTAATAATTATTCCCCACACCTAATAATAAGTATTTTAGCACCTTAGTAAATAATGAAATAGTTATTTATTATACAAGGGAAAAAAGTAGTAGATTTTAGCTCGAGGTTGTGTTGTCTCCCGACGCGAAGCGGAGGGAGACAAAAAACCGAGAGCTAAAATCTACAATTTTTCCCGTGTATAATACACTATTTTTTTCTGTGACTGGATAAATATTAATATAATTATTGAAAAAATAATATTAAACAAATATTACAATATGTATATTCACCACACCATACGAATTTTTCTTGAATAAAAACTTAAAATTAAGTTTCATTTTATTTGTCAAAACCAGTTATTAACATCAAGAAGAAAACGGTATAACTTTTCATTAACATTAAAATAGTCATAAATGTTCATAAATATTCATAATATTCATCATTTATGTGTATATATGTATTTATATATATATTTTTATCTATCCGGGAAAAAAGTACATACTTTTTTCCCGGGGAAAAAAGTATTTTATGAAAAGTAGCATTTTTGCACCTGTCAGCAGAAGCAAAATGTTAAACTTTTTTCCCCTCACAGAAAAAATATAATTTTTGTTCGTTTGTTAACTGAGTTCATCTTTGAATTTTTTTAGTTTCTTCTTAAAATAATAATAATATATTAAAAAATAATAAGCGTTTTGATTTTATTTTAATAATAATAAATAATGAATGAATGCAAAAATTTCTTTGCAACTATAGTTTAGTTTATTTGAAATTTTAATTCGTGTTAAACAGAATTCTGTAGAAATTTAGTTTAGTTGTGAGTTGTAGACTAAAAAAATTCTAAATTTGACTCAACAATATTGAACAGATTTTCATTCAATTCAATTCATGTCAAAAATAAATAAAAGCTATATATTTTAATGCAAAGCATATGTGATTTTTATATAGTTTTAAGAAAATTCATTGAAAATAAATTTCTAACTAAGCAGTCCTGAATAATAGATATCCAATACGCAATCCAATGATATGATACACAATGTTTCACCAAATCAAAAATTTTATTTATTCACCATTTGCTTATTAATTGACATTTTATTTTGTGAATAATTAAAGAGTTTTAGTGCATTTTTTATATCAAGTAGTAAAAAAAATAGTATATAAACCTCGGTGAAGAAAATTTTCTCCATTTCGGTGCTTAATTCGCTCGAAACTTCGTTTCTCGCGAATTAATATCCACCTCAATGTAGAAAATTTACTTTATCACCTCGGTATATAATGTACTATTTATGACCTGTAATTTCATTATTATATTGAGAATTATGGTATTATAAGTTTGTCAAAAAAATAAAGCTAAAACATATAAAAATTTCAAGCTTATAGGACCAATTTTTTTTTTTCATTTTTTTTACACATTTAAACATATAGGGGATGATAACGTACACGGCTGATGCCTGCCAGGTTGTGGTTTTCGTACTTCACATTTCATGAACTTTCACTAAAAAAAATTCTAGCCTTACAGGACGACCGTTACTCAAAGAGTTCACTAGCTCTCAGTCTAAAACGCTATCGAATATTTTATTTGACGTATAAAAAATTAGATAGCGCAACAATATTTTTCTAAACTATTTTATAACGATATTGTGTTTGAATTTTTTGTATCGTTTTTGTATTCGCCCATATTTTCTGGTCGTTTATAAATTCGAAATGAAGTTAATAGTTTTTCTTCCTAAATATTAATTATAATATTTATTATTTAATAAATGAATCGGTCATTTCAAAAACCTCATAAGTCACTCAATTAGAATTTTTCAGAAATCAATAAAAACTGTTTCATACACAAACAAATGAGTTTTAAAGGACTTTTTTATGTTTAATTTAGTATTTGAGTGGTAAAAAATTAAAATAGCGAACACTCATATATAATATCACGAGTCGTCAAATAATAGTCGATTATAAGAACTAAGGTAAGAACTAAGTATCCTGCCAATTTAAAATTTTTGTCTGTTATCAAACACGTCCAAATTGTAGCCTGAAATATGCAAATATGCTAAAATTTCAAAATTTCAGGCAAAGATTTTTCTCATTAAGAGTTGACCAAACGAGTCGATTTTAATTTTTAATTATCTTACAATATATGCACTTTGATATCTAAAAGACGATTAGACTTTTAAATTCAACAGTGCAGGCAGATCCTGGTGTCGATTGAAAATCACAAGAAATCAATAAAATACACGTATTTTCAAAACCCTGTTATTTTTTAAGTATATGAGTTATGTAAATTTTAATTTTTGTTTTAAAAACAATCATCTTTTCGCTTTCTAATTTCACCTTGGTTGAGTAAATATCTATTTTGGAAAAGTTTTTACAGCTAAAACCGCAAAACACCAAAATAAGACTTTTCCATTGCTTTATTTTGTGTGGACCGGAAGTGGCGTGTGCGGAAATTCAATCCCTATGGATTTTGGTTTTTGGAACCCTAAAGAACATTTCCACAAAGTTTGAGCAAAATCTAAAATATGCTGGCTTTGCCAATTTAATGATTTCATATGGAATGACTCTTTAGCGAAAAATAGGGTTAGTGGTATAAAATTTAACCAAAAAAATCGTAGTAATCATATTTTTTATTGCTTATTATTGAGAATAACACTTAAAAATAATCTTATTAACATTTTACATGTATTAATTTGTCATGTTTTAATATCTTTATGGTACATAGTCATATTCTCTAACATTCTTAATTATGAGTTAATTCATATATAATAGTATAATACGTATATAATTCATATATAATTCATATATAATACGAATCCTCGAAAAGAGGACGAGTGTCATGGGTCCGTACCTGCGGTTCCTCTCGTACTACGCAGAAATGCAGGAATGCTATCGCTATCGACTTACGTGGTTTTTACCCAGAATACGCATCTACCTTTAAGGAACCATTTTCTGCAAAAAAAGCATATTGGAAAAAAATGTGACTTAAGAGGTTTTTGAAATGACCGATTTAAATGTTGTTTACATATTATTAGTAAAAAAACATTTTATGAATTTGCACATTATTTTTTTATTGTTATTTTGCAATTTTAGTGGAAATTTTAGAAATTAAAAACCAAATACTTTCAAATTGATCAATAACATTGACACTATTGACATTATTTACTAATAAAAAACTGACATTTGACATATTTAAAACAAAATGTAGTAGATTTTCTATTTTTTACTGTTGACAACACTTACTTAAATTGTAGTAAAAATTTTCTCGACTTATCGAATGCTAGAGTATGAAATTTTAGTTTGGTCGAAAAGAGCTATCGTTTTTAAAACGAAGGCTATAGAATGTGAGAGTAAGGCCCCTGGCCTTACATACAGAAGTCAATCATCCAGATTTCTCCAGATTTAAATATACTACTCATTATCACTGAAAATAAACGTTTTTCAAGCCAAAAATATGAAAATTTGCTATTTTTGGCACACTTAATGATTTTTTTGACACACTTCCGGTACAGACATACAAAGCACATCGCCATTTCGGACCTGACCATTTAGTATACCTATTTTTAGAAAAAAATTTTTAGAAATCCCACCAGCGGTTTTCTAGATTTCGTAGGTAATGACGGACGGACGGCCGGCCGGCAGACTGACTTCCATTTTATTTTTTGCTTTTTTAGAATCAGTAGGTAGGTCCTAAAACGTCAAAAAATGCCAAAAAAGTGGGGGTAAGAATTTCACTTTTGGCTCATGAATTATACTTGGGTTTTTTCAAAACCGAAGTAATCAATGAATAAAAATATGCTCACATTAACGTGTCTCCAAACTTTAAGCATCGTAGCCACATCGTATAATATACTCCCATAGCTATAATTTTTCCGGAACCATCTAACTGCAATGCACTTAGATTTCTTACATTAAACATAACAGATTGTTCAGTTGATTTTGTCGATAAAATTAAACTAAGTATATCAATTTGCAATATATGCCAAAGGGTGTGATCGAATTTATCCACACGCTAATAATTATTTGTATGTCGAAGCTCAGCAATATAATTAATTTATTTGGTTGCTTGTTGATTTACATTAGCTTTATGAATATTTGCATTAAACATGTTACAAAGAGCAACGAAATGAACACTGATATCAAATGGTATAAAAAGTGTGTAGATCGGTTTCGTGATCACTTCATCTGAATAAATATTTTACGTTTATGTAATTGAATTTGCTTTATTAGATTAATTTTTTATTTTCATTTTACTAACAAAAACAATTCTCACCAAAACTTATTACATTAAAAAATAGATAAATAATAAATTTCAATACCACATATGAGTAACAAATAATTTAATTTTAAATAATAAAAATTTGTAAATTTGACCTATCTTAATTGAAAATTAAATTCATACTGACCGATAGAAAATATTTTTTTTTTAAATTATACACCGATCACTCTTACATCCAATAATTATTAAGCATGCCCATAATATAATCTCTCAAATACAGTTCCAGTTCATTTTTCTTTCTAACATCTCTCATCGCGCTATTTCTATTTATATCACAAAAAATCAATATCCATGTACCAACACGAAATTCAAAGGCTGCAATTTCATTTAATATGAGTTTTGTTTGAGCCATGTAAAGGAGACTAGACCTGTTGCTAAGAATACCATTAAAAAGCAATCGGAGGGCTGCGCGCCTTGAGGTGGTATATTTCAGCTAGCAAAAGTCTTGTGGATTCGAGAATGAACGTTCACCATTCCAGAACAAATTAGCCAATATGCACGTATTCGTGAATGAACAGACAGGCCAAGAAAAATTGAACAGAAGAGACTATGATGACCCTAGCAGCGAAGAAGCCAAGACAGTCACATCAACGCCAGAACTAGTTCTTTATTTAAATAGTAAAGATATTAATAGAAATTTGAGTAACTCACCCCATGCTGGTAGAAGATCGGAAATATTCGGGTTCACATCAGCGTCATGATTTTGATCGATTTTCTATCAAATGGAAAACATAATGTTGCGGTTGTTTTTGATAAAAATTTGAAAGAAAGAAAAAAGAAGAATGAAAACGATTCAATTAAAACACGCAACGAATAAATGTTACAACCCAAGTCCATTAAATCGTATAACACAATTTATTTTTATTAGTTTTTCTTATTTATTTTTAAAAAGTAAAAAAAAATAAATTTTTGTGAAAATAAAAAGAAAATTTATTGTATATTATTTTCTTTATCCTTATGAAACAAAAACATATTTTATTAAACAAAACAAAAACAAGAAATGAAAATTAAACAGAAAACACTCATCTCACAGTTGGACATCGATTTTGTTCCCTAATACAAGAAACATAAGTATTAAAAAGTCTTCAATATTAACTCTTTTCTTTTACTAAAGTTTTATTGTTTTTCTTTTATTTATTTGTTTTAAGTTTTTTTTTATTAGATGTATGAGACTGTATATAGATGATGTATACAATCTGGAAAAACTTTTACAAATTGTTTTTTCTATTCATCTTACAACTTTCTTTATTTACAATTAAAAAACATTATCATACTTCAATAAATTTAATTTTGTTAGTAACTCCCATTAAACAAGAAAATGTCAAAATGCTGCTTTAGATCACCACAGCTTACTTTCTTAATAAAATAAAATAAATATGTTTTCGTTCAATATTGAGTAGAAGGAGAAGAGTTAAAAGGACAAAATAATAAATATAAATTTATTGCATTTCTTAGTTTTTGAGACAATATTTCAAAATCAAAATAAAATTGTAAGAGGCATAAAAAACAAAGAAAACTTAATAATAATAAAAAAAAGGGAAAATGTTGTTGTTTGACAGTTTCCTTCTATCGATAAGAAAAACCATTGTTGGATAGAAATGAAATGAAATTGGAAATAGAAAGTTTTTAAGAAGTTTATCAATATTTCGTTTATTAAATTTGTTGAATATTTATTTTAACATACTCCGACGCCAATTTACGGACAAACTTCTCGATGACCAAATATTGATCAAAACAAAACTGATCTTTCGATTACTACGTATTCTACAATTTGATTCTGATGTTGTGAGATTGATTACACAGGTAAACTAATATTGAACTAAATAATTTAAAAAAGTAGAAATATTTATATTGGTCGAAATAAGAAAAATTTGAAATTTTTCACATTTTTTCTTGTGGAAACTAAAAATAAAATGACAGAAAAAATAGAGAAGAAAAATTAATTAACACAGTTTGTAACTCAGGAGGATACCTTAAGTATGGAACAATAAAAATTTAAATATTTCTATCTGTTTTCAAATATGAACAAGTCAAAGATTAATTGGCTGTTAAAAATTTTTGGTTTGAATTTCTGCACTATGTGATAGTTGAGTGTTTTTTATTAACTAATATCAACTGTTTAGTTAGGCGTCGATTGTAAAATTTAAATGAAATATTAATAATGTAAATTATATTGTGAAGTTTTTAGTTTTTAATGAAAATAATTACCGTCAAAATTACATTAATCTTTTCGAGAAATTTTTGAGAACAGAATAAACATTATCTGTTGACACCAAAATAAATTTTCAAATAGTATTTTAACAGTCTCATGTATTAGTCAAAAGAGAAAAATATCACCATTTTGATTTTAAATATCATACAAAATATAAAATTAATATGATATCCCAAAATAAATGTTTATTTTCATTCTGGATCGATGCGATTGTTTGATTAACACTCGCTTATTCCTATGGTTTTTGTCGTGTATGTATATTTATTTTCAACAAGGCATATTTTCAACTAATGGTCCAAATACATGTGCAGAAAGTCTGCACGCAGTGCTGCATGCATATCTGCATCTAAAATAGATGTGCAGAATTTTTATATATTTGACGTGCAGAATTTTCGTAACAATGACAGTTCGTGTTCTTACGTATTATGAAATAGTTATAAGTGAAAGTGAAAGAAAGCTGTCTTTTTAATTAAAAAATAATTGAATCGTTGCCTGTAAAAACGTTTATGTCTAAATTAAAATTTAAGTTCAAATAACATAACCACTGTTTCCGATAATCCTTTCCCAAAAATTTATTTATTAACAATATTAGTTTTAATTATTTTATAATTTGGATTATTTAGAATATTTGAATATCTTTATAAACAAATAATCATTACAAAAATAATTTCATTTTCAAATAAATACCATTCATTTTTATTTGAGTTATAAAAAAAATAATTCATTTTCAAACAAAATGTCAAAATCATCCATTTTTATCTGAGTTTTCAAGTAGTTTTTGTTTTTTTGATTGTGGTAGCACTGCCTCTGTGCAGCGAAATTAGAATTAGAGATATCTTGCAGAATTTTTCTGCATGCAGAATTTACATGTAATTGCTCTCATATAACAACACATGTTTTAATTTCGCTGCATGCAGAATTCTGCACATGTATTTGGACCATAAAATAAAGGAATTTGGTTAAATAATAAAAAAATTGTAGTTCTAATGTTTAATATTTTGTAGCAGCAGTAAAATAACGTATGTCTGAATTAATTTTTATCTAATTACTGGTAAACTACACCTTTTTCTTCGATAAATTATTAAATTTAAGTTTATTTGTTTTTTGAAATGTTATAATTTCTCAGATTTCGTGTGAAAAAAATTTTATGTGGATAAATTTGCATAAAACAAATACAATTTGGTGCCAGATAACTTAATATTAGACAAAATTAAAATTAAAAATATCGATTGTTAAAGTGCCGGATGCTGTCCGGTTATAAATGACAAAATTATTTTGGTTTTTTTTTCAAATAAAAATTATTGAAATTGTTTTACATCAAATAATATACATACATATATTATAATAAGAATTTAAAATAAGATAATATATGCGAGAATTGTGAGAAAAAATGTATTGTTAAATCTGTTATGGAAACCAAAAGAACCATTACAAGTCACAATTATGGAGACATTTTTTGAAGCTTTTACCAGTCGATTTTAATATTTTTCACATGTCAACTTGTGTTGGTAACGTTTATTATTTTAAGTGGGTGGTACAAATGTATCTGCAGTTGGAAGTTAAAGATTAAAGAAGAAAAGTCAGCAAAGGCGGATAAAGTTCGCTCGCCAAGGGTTCCGTGAATGTAAAAGAACACAATATCAAAAATAATCGAGGAAAAGGTGTGTTGTAATGTCTTTATATTGCCAGACGATGACGCATAGCAAAATAAATGTTTAATCGTAGATGTCGATAATAAATTACAATCACATATATACATTGATCAAAAATCATTCCAAAACTGTTTAAATCTTATCCATAGCTGTTTATGGTAACTCAAGAAAGATTCAATTACACCAGCTTGTAAATGGTTTTAATTTAATTATTCTTTCGGTCAATCAAGTGCCGAAATTTAGGGGGGTGGAGGGACTACATACTAAAAATATTTTTTTTACAATAACACAAAGGAGCACTTAATTTAAGAAACATTACAATTTTTTTTAGAATTTTGCAATAAACAAACTGTTTATTGCAAAATTCTAAAAAATATTGTAATGTTTCTTAAATTAAATGGTCCGTCATACGACCTCACTCATTTGGGCCAAAAATTGTTTTTTTTATTCTCTATTCTCCCCATACCCCCGTCCCCTAAACACACAGAAATATAATTATTTGAGACTTCGCTATAATTTTCATTCAAAATTTACCAAGCTTCCTAAATCTGTGAATTTTTTCAAAGCTTTTTGTGCATCAGTGTCGAAACATAGGTGGGGGAACGGATGAGTTGAATTTTGCACTTTTTTGACAATAACTCAAAAACTGTGCACCGCAAAATTCTAAAAAAAATTGCAATGATTTTTAAATTAGGTGCTCTTTCAAATGACATTCCACTCGCTTGGGTCAAAAAAGATTTCTTTTTAACCTCTCCACCCTCGTCCCCTAAACACACAGAAATATTGAGACATGCGCTATAATTTTCATTCAAAATTTACCAAGCTTCCTAAATCTGGATTTTTTCAAATTTTTCTGTCAATCAGTGTTAAGCGAAACATTGCTCTATTTATAATTATTTTTAGTTTTTACCACAATATGCATTAAAATACATAATAATTGAAAAAAACATAAATTCTGGCAATTAATTAATTTATTTACATTAATAAAATATCACTTATAATATTCAAATTTAAATGTTACTAAAATAGTTCATTCATAGTTCATACACAATATATTATATTAAATAAGAAATTCGCAAAAAAAATTAAATAAAAAAAATATCATTAAATTATATCAAATATTTACCTGAACCTCTGGTTATAAATCGCTCGCAAAAAAATTAATTTTGTTAACTCTGAATAATCGCCAAAATAGAAGTGATTGATTTTAATATTTATGAGTTCCTTGTCAAAAAATACTCCTCAAAACTTGCTTATCATTGCAAGGTTTTGGGTTTTAGCACCAGATGGGCAGAATAATTAAAAAGTGAATAGATAAAGAATGTAATTCTGAATGATAATTTTTCAGTATTGTTTTTTAAAGTTAGACATTATTTAGTATTAACCATAGGAAATTATAGCTTAACATCTCTGAATATCGTAAGATACGATGCTAACTAGGGATCTAAGGTTACTTTACCCACTTTAGTAAGGCATTCCAGAGATGCCAGATTCTGTTGAAAAAAATTTCTTTGAAAAGCTACATCTTGTCAGATGGGCTGCTATTGATATACTCTGTTCAGGTAAAATTGATTTGATCTAGGCAGACACACGCGTTTATCCATAGTGTATTTGTGTACCTTCAAATCAGCAGCATACAACGAATCAATCTCATTAGTAAGATTTGAAATGCTGAGCAGCAATGAAAGTCTCACCAAGGTTTTCAACCGACTGTTCCAGATATGTGTGACAAAGAAAGTAAGTAAAAAACCGCATTGTCTTTCATTAAGTATTTTTGACGACTTAAGAAGCTCATAATATTAAAATTAATGAACTTCTCAAATATTTTAGCAACAACCGACAAGATTGAAATGGGTTTATAATTTGTTGAATTCGTGTTAGCAACTTTTTTGGAATTAGCTGTATGCTGGTAATTTTTTAAAGAGCATTTATTTTAAATTTTATTGCTTCTTCACATTTACCCGAAACCTTAAGATCAGCCTTCAGAACCATCTATCGGAATAAAGCTGTGCATACCCAAGTGTATTATTTCTGAAAAATTGGAAGCAGAAATGTTTGAATTAAACATATATCTCTAAGTCCCTGCCAATCTGCAACCCCAGCTCTCTCTTGATGGCTCCTCTCTATGCATCGCTGCATTTTGAACATATTAAAAAATTGGGATGTTTTGTATCATTATTTCGATTATACGTATCGAAAATAGGTATTGCAATTTTAAAATTTTTTGCTAACCTTGAAATCAAGGCATATTTACTTCTTTTAAAAAACGTCTTTCGCAATTTTGATAGATTTAATGCTCTATTTCATAGAAATACTATCTTATTCCACAAGGTATATGAAGAATCGAAACAAATATTGTTATAGTGGTGGTTTTTGAAGTCCATATAAACAATTGGATTTATATGTATGTATATTTTTCTTAATTGAAAGCTTAATGGGAAGTATTTCTTCAAAGAAACGGTAAATATCAGGAAGTTTTGTTATGGCAACGGGAAATTTATTTTTTAAAGTCTAGCATCACTGATGCACACATATAAAAATTTTTGGAAGACAACCGGTCGAAACACACCGATCTACATCGTACAAATGAAATGCTTAGTCCTCTTCAAAGTTCGCGCATAACTTAATGTTTTGTTTGTCTTAAATTAAAAATAAATTATAATAGTTTTATAAAAGTAAAATTAGTAAACAATATTTCATTTTATTGCTTTTGTGTTTTTTCATCGTAATTTTAATTAGTTGGCTAGCAAGGTGATATTATTTCTCCAAAAATCAACAATTTTCGAAGCAAAAAAATAACCTATAATAATAATACAAAGCATCTAAACAACATATAATATTCACTTTTTTGTGATTATTTTACTGACATCTTTCGGATAATAGAAAATTAATATCAAGTTTCAATATTAAAATATATTAAAATTTATCAAATAAGTTTCTTCTTTGTTGATCAAGGAAAAATAATTGAGAAGAGTACGATAAAATGGGAGCTGGATCTGAAAAAAATTGCGGTAAATGTAAAAATGTATTTGGATCAACATCTTCAACTGTTACATGTTATGGATTTTGTGATCTCGTTTTCCATGTTGATTGTGTTAATTTGGATAGAACAACTTATAATTCAATCGGTATGAATGCTAATGTTCTATGGGTGTGCAACAATTGCCTGACACTGCTTGCAAATATAACGAAAAAGGGAGGAGAAGCAATACAAGATATTTTCTCAGAAAATTTTTCACGATTGGAAAAGGAAATTTCCTCGAATCGTGAACTCATTAAAAATCTATGTGATAGTATTGGGAAAAACATATGTGATTCTTCGTGTAAAAATGAATCTTCAAGAGAATTCTCAAATTGATCAAGCAACCTCATCCAATCATCAATCATCATCATTACACCGAAATGAACCGAACATTTTTATCGGCACTGCAACTACTGAATTATCATCAGATACCTCTATGTCTATATCTGCTGTTACTCCAAAGAAATGGCTGTTTGTGTCAAGAATATCTCCTGCAACAACCGATGATCAGTTTAAAAAATTTGTAAGTGAGAACTTCAGCATTCCAACTACGAACTGTTATAGAATGCTCGTGACTATGTCTCGTATAAAATTTCAGTTGACGCTGCGGCACTGGATAAATTGTTGATACCATCGTCATGGCCGAAAAACTTGCTCGTTAAGGAGTATGTTGTTAGAAGAGGAAATTTTTTTCATCGGACAGCCAACCCGTTTCCAGGGTAATAAAGGATAATATTCATCCATGTTTAAATTTGCAATCTAAAAATATTTCAATTTATTATCAAAATGTTAGTGGGGCATGTCAACTAAACCGTCAAATTATTATAACTTCGTAATTGGGTCGGAATATGATTTTTATATTATTACTGAAACATGGTTTCAAGAGTCTATTATCAATGCGGAATTCTTTCCATCAAATTATGTGGTACATCGATGCGACCGCTCTCCGAGTAACAGCTGTAAAACATCAGGTGGTGGAGTTCTTATCGCAATTGACAAAAAATTTTCTTGTAAAGTAGTTCAATCGCCGGTTCAACTTGAATGTGTTGCTGTTGAGGTTAAGTTATTCAGTTTTATAGCGGTAATTGTTGCAATTTATATACCACCAAATGCTAGCCTGGAAACTTATAATATGTTTTGTAAATTCATTTCTGATTTGATGGACGTAAGGGATGACACAATAAACATTTTAATCACTGGAGACTTCAACTTACCGAATATTGAATGGGTTTATGATGAAGAAGTAAATGGATTGTTACCAACATGTGTAAGAAATGCTAATGATGTATTTTTTGTTGATTCTTTATTAAGTTGTGGGTTATATCAAATTAGTAATGTAAGAAATAATAGAAATAGATCCTTGGATTTAGTTTTCACAAATTTTCAAAATAATTTTATATTGAGTGAATGTGTCATGCCCTTCGTTACTAATAGTATGGATCATAAAGCTATTGAAGTTTCCTTTAATATTTATGCAACTAATCAGTTTTTAACCTCTAATGACATTTATTATTATGATTTTAAAAATGGAAACATTAATGATTTGAATTGTTTTTTGTCTAATATTGACTGGTCGGTACTTTTTGTGGACGATGATATTGATCTGAATGTTGAAAATTTTTATACATGTTTATTCAATAGTTTTGATGAATTCATTCCTAGAAAATGTATCAAACCATTACCTAATTATCCGCCTCACTTCACTAAAGAGCTTGTTAAACTTAGAAATTATAAAAATAAATGTCGGGTTAAGTTTTCGAGGAACCCTTGTGCATCTAATAAGCTTAAGAAAATTGATTCACATAAGCTCTTTAATATAAAAAATAGAGAAGCCTATAATAAGTATATAAGTGCTGTAGAATTTAAAATAAATGTTGATCCTAATCAATTTTGGAAGTTTGTGAACTCGAAACGTAAAATTTCGGACTTGCCGTCTTCAATGTATCTTGAACATAAGGAGAGCTCTAATCCGCGTGTTATCGTGGAATATTTTAAAGAATTTTTTCAAAGTGTGTATAAACTGGAAGATTGTTCAAATTTTAAGTGCAACTCCAATCAAGTTATAGGTAATCCTCTCGTTCATTTTGATGTACCAATTGTAACTGAGGCAGAAATCTTAAGAGAGTTGAGTTTACTTAAAAACGGATGTGGTCCTGACGGAATATCTATCTCTCAGATTATAGTGCTGAAACTCCACTTGTTTGGCTTTTCGAAAAGATTTATTGCTTGGGTTGAATCTTATCTGGTTGGACGTACGCAGTATGTCAATTTAAATGGTATCAAATCTGATGTAATTATTGCTTCCTCGGGTGTGCCGCAAGGATCTCACATGGTCCACTATTATTCATATTCTTTGTGAATGATGTGTTGGAAGTATTAACATTTTCCAAGGGGCTTTTGTTTGCAGATGATCTAAAATTGTTTCGTCGAATATCGGATGTAGGTGATGCATTGAAGCTTCAGTCAGACCTTGATGCATTATATGATTGGTGTCTTTTAAATCATTTGCAACTAAATATTAATAAGTGCAATATTATGTCCTTTTCTAGGAAAAAATCTATAATTACCTTTGAATATAAAGTGAATAAGAATAATCTCAACCGCGTGGTCCAAATAAAAGATTTAGGTGTATTATTTGATACTAAATTAAGTTTCATAAAGCATGTTGACCAAATCATAGCTAAATCATCATCATTGCTCGGTTTTATTAATCGAATATCCAAAGATTTTAAAAACAAAAATACCCTTAAGACTTTATATTCATCGCTAGTCCGTTCTAACTTAGAGTATGCAATAGTTGTTTGGGCTCCTTATTATATGGTACATATTGAACGCATTAAAAAAGTTCAAAAACGGTTTACAAGGCAAATTTATTTTAAATTTAATCTGTTTTATATAGATAGAAATCTGACATATCTGGAAAATGTAGTAAATATTCCAAGTTATTATACAAGATGTTTCGTATTAAATTTGGAAACATTGTCTTCTAGACGATGTTTTGCTGGTGCAGTGTTTGCTGCTGATGTTTTAGATTCAAGAATTGATAGCCCATTTATACTTCAACACCTAAACATTTATATACCAGGAAGGGTTTTAAGAAATAGATATTTGCTTGTTCCTGAGTTTCGTCGCTCGAACTATGCGGCGAATGAGTCTATAAAGTTTATGATTGCGAACTTTAATAGTTTTTATGATCTTTATGATTTCGGTATGTCTAAAGAAAGATTAGAAAATGAAAGATGATTTTAGAAATCGGACACTTACTCTAGTCAATGCTTAGTTTATATTTTACTTGAAGTTTTATGGTTCATAGTATTAAGTTCTTTGTGAGACATTTTAAATTGTGTTTTTTGTTTTATATTTCTATGTTTAAGGTTAGGCTTATCTGTTTTATTCCTAAACTATGTAATTATGTATTACTATGCTAAATTGTTATTGTATAGTCATTAGGGATGAAAAATCCTGTGGATTATTATTGATAAAGAATCAACAGTCCCAGGGGCGTACAATCCACAAAGGTTTAAAAAGCGTTCATCAACACCTCAACACGCATGTTTTTGTGGGACCTAGGACTTAAAAAGTATCTATGTGTGTTGTTGTAATTCCTACACAACACTTTTTATTAAAAAACGCTAATTCGTTGGAACCCCCCCAATTTTTACGAGTAAACCAATTATTTCAAAATTCAAGCAATTAATTATTCTACCTAGTCACCAATATAACAATATGTTTGGTATTCCGCTTATCAAAATAACAGATTTTCTCGAAATAATTTCCGATAGCCACATCAACAATTTTTCTAAAGAGAATTTGGATCTATAATCCAATCCAACTTATAAATCAATTTATTTTTATAAACATTATACCTAATAATATCGGAAATCAACCAATTTTATTTAAACTTATCATATTATCAATCGAACGCACGTCTCTATGGTCACAAATTAAAATGACGACTGATATTACTTCGGTCTGAAAGATCTAAGTATTACATTCATGAGCTCAAAGTGAAATTCTTACCCTTACTTTTTTTGGCATTTCTCGACGTTTTAGGTACTGATTCTAAAAAAGGAAAAAAAATGTATGTCTGTCTGTCGGCTGTCCGGCAGGCCGGCCGGTCGTCCGTCATTACCTACGCTGCAGAGAAAACCGCTGGACGGATTTCCAAAAAATTTTTTTCTAAAAAAAGGTATACTCAAGGGACAGGTCTGAAAGGACGCTGTGTTCGATAACTGTACCGGAAGTGTGTCAAAAAATCATTATGTGTGTCAAAAATAGCAAATTTTCATATTTTTGGCTTAAAAAACTTAAGTGATTACGAGTAGAAACATTAAATTTGGAGAAATCTTGATGGTAGGGATTGGTATGTGAGATCAAAAACTAGATTATTGCACTATAAGTTTGTCAAAAAAATGTTGTCAAGTATGTCAAAAGAAAGATTTTTATTTATTTTTTTACCAAATTTTTTGGAAAAAAAATAAAATTGTTTGTTTGTTTGAAAAGAAATTTTATTATTATTATTGAGAATTATGGCATTATAAGTTTACTATATGTGTTATTATAGGTTTTCCATATTATTCACTGTTTGTGTGCTTTTGTTACATTTGAATTAAAATGCAATATTATAAAAATATTATTAAAAATAAACAGTAAAAAGTATATTTTTAAATATTGCATTTTAATTATAAGTTTGTCAAAAACTGTTGTCAAGTGTGTCAAAAGAAAGGTTTTTATTTATTTTTTACCCAATTTTTTTAGAAAAAAATAAAATTAATAGTTTGAATGACATGATATTTTATTATTATTATAGAGAATTATGGCATTATAAGTTTGTCAAAAAAATAATGTCGTGTGTCAAAAAATGATTTCATTTATTTTTTTAGCCAATTTTTTGGAACAAAAACGGTTTTTATGACGTAAATGTAATTGAAAATGAAATTGGACATGGAAATTTTTGAATTTGTTATAGTTTTTAAAATATTTTTGGAATTTTGAAAAAGTTTGTATTTCTGATTTTGTAATAATTTTTGCAATATTTTTGGAATTTCGGAAAATTTTTTTTTTTTTTTTTATTCAAAGTTAGGCATGTTTAGTGTTAATTATAATAAATTATAAATTAACGTCTCTGAATATCCGAAGATACCATGCCAACTAGGGATAAGAATGGAATGCAAATTAAGATTCTCTGAGAAATTTATGAACGTTAACTTTAAAGCCTTGAGGATTAAATTCATCAGGGAAAACCCAGGAAGGTAAGGCATTCCAAAGATGAGATACTCTGTTGAAAAAGTCACGTTGGAAGGCTACAGTTCTACACCTAATTATTTGAACGGTAAAGGGATGCGCTGCTACGTTTGCTCTGGTGTGACGCGAAAGGTTTGCTGATTTAGGTAAAATCGATTTGATCTCTTCAGAAGCTCGTTCATCCATAATATATTTATAAAATATAGTCAAATCAGCAACATTTCTTCTGTGCTGCAAGGAATCAAGACCGTTAGTAAGACTTGGGTTATCAATGAGTTTAATAGCTCTACGCTGTACAGAATCAAGGCAGTTGAGACTACTCAAGTAAGCTCCACCCCATATGTGAGAACAGTATTCCATGCAGGGACGTATAAAAGATTTATAAACTAAAAGAAGTTGTTCGCTATCGAAAAACTTACGACATCTCCCCAAAAATCCTAACTTTTGAACAACATTCTTAGCCAGATTAAAAATATGAGAATTCCACTTCATATTATTTTCAATCTCAACTCCTAGAAGTCTGACAGACTCATTCTCTAAAAGATTTTTGGGGCCAAACGTTAATGGAAAAGGATTGGGTGTCGTTAACCTAGAAAAATGACAAACCTGTGTTTTGCTTGTATTGAATTCAACACTGTTAGCAATACCCCAATCCATAATTGTTTTAAGATCAGTGTTAAGGGAATCTATCAATTTTGACCTACACTCACTAAGCGCTAAGGGTGTATATAGTTTAGGTGCTTCATGAGACGCATGAAGCGTGCTATCATCAGCACAACTATGTATAGGATGAACCGTTGAGTCCAACAAATCATTAATATAGATAAGAAAAAGAGTTGGTGACAAAGCGGAACCCTGAGGAACTCCTGCATTAGTTGAAAAAGTATTCGATGATACACCGTCAACATTGACCCGAAATTTTCGATCAGATATAAAGCTCTGTGTCCAAGATATAAGCTGCTCGTCTAAACCATAGGATCTCAATTTGCATATAAGGTTGTTATGCCAAACTTTGTCAAATGCCTTGGAAATATCATGAGCAACACCGAATGTTTCTCCAAAGTTTTCAAGCGACTTATTCCAGATATGAGTGACAAAAGACAGCAAATCTCCCGTCGCTCTTCCTTTTCGAAATCCATATTGTCTCTCATTAATTAATTTGGAAGACTCTAAGAAGCTCATTAAATTAAAATTGACATATTTCTCAAAAATTTTAGCAACTACCGATAAAATTGAAATGGGTCTGTAATTCGTAGGATCAGTCTTACTGCCCTTTTTTGAAACTGGCTGTACACTAGCCATTTTCCAAATTTCAGGAAAAATTCCTTTCTTATATGACAAATAGAAGATTTTTGTGAGGATTGGTGCTAGCTCCCTAGCAAATGTTTTAAGTATAATCGGAGGAATAAAATCAGGGCCTGTTGCCTTGTTAGTATTGATTTTTAAAAGCATTTTTCGAACAATGTTTTTCCGAAAAATTATCCGCCTCATTTTATAAGAAACTTTAGAAATAGGTTTAGGTTGGAAATTAGGTTCTTTTAGAGTAGAATTTAAAGAGAAATAATGCCCAAGCAAATTAGCTTTCTCTTTTGGATCAATGATAGGGACATCTCTATTAACAAGAGGCGGTAGGGAAGATTTACAAAGTTGCTTTGGACAGCCTTTGCGGCTTTATAGAAATTGCGTGAACCAATCGGATGTTCTGCGAATTTAGATGCTTTTTTCCTATTAAATAGATGTTTCTCTTCATCTATTAACTTACGACATAAATTTCTCTCTTTACGGTACTGTCTAAGGTTTTCATCGGTTTTGTTTTGATTAAACTTTCGAAAAGCCTTTTTTTAACTTTTATAGCTTTTTTGCATTTACTAGAAAACCATAGATCAGTTTTCGGAATGATCAATTCATTAGGAATAAATCTGTGCATACCATCAATTACAGTTTCAGAAAAATTTGATGCAGCTATGTCTGGGTCTTGGCCGGTAAGGCAATAGCGTTTCCAAGGAAAACATCTAAAAAAACTTTTTAGTCCTTGCCAATCCGCAGCTTTGTAATCCCAAACATTGCGAGGATTCGCTTTAAATTGTTTTGGAATTTGTATATTTAGTTGTGTGGAGATCAAATTATGATCTGAACCACCCAATGGTTCTGATATTTTAAATTGAACCAGATATGGATCGTTTGTCAAAAATAAATCAAGTAAATTACTACTTTGACCAGGAATGTCAGGAACTCTGGTTGGCAGGTCTATTATTTGAGTAAAATTGTGATAAAGAGTAAACAACTCAGCCTGTCTACCAACCTCGTCAGTTTTAGAGCTGTGTGTAAGCCATTCTTTATTGTGGACATTAAAATCTCCAAGAACTATAAACTTTGCATTAGGATACTCAACCAACCTATCTATCTTCTCAGATAAGTCATGAAATAAATTAGAGTTCTCAGGTGAATTAGGTGAACGGTAAAGTCCAAAGACAAACAGCGTTTGACTTGGGCAACTAATTTTTAGTGACACCATATTGTGAAATTTTGCATTTAATTCAAATTTATTTAATCTCACATATGGTATAGTATCCCTAATATAAGCACAAACTCCATGCTTAATGTAGAAAGAGGATTCAAGTTCATAATTGGGACAAAGGTATCTGTTTTTATCTAAGGTCACAGCACGCGCACTGATAATCGTTTCCGTTAAAAACAAAATATCAGGTTTCATAGTTTCAAGAAAAAGATGGACTGAATTAAGGTTTATATTCAATCCTCTTATGTTCGCATAGCTGATAGATAATTTTGCCATTTTAATTCATAGAGAAATATCAATGAAAAACATACATACGAAAACCACAGTAATGCGAAAACAAACAAACTCAAATTGAAATTGAATAAACTCAAATTGAAATTGAAATTGACTACTTCAACAGCTGGACAACCTGAATCTAAGTCTAGGTTCACTGTTAAAATCGACAATTAAAATTATGAAATAATGAAATAGATAAATAATAAAATTTTACTTGAGTAGATAGGAAAGAAAAACCATAATTGCATTCAAACAAAATCTAAACTGACAAATTAACAGCCCAAAAACTTGAATTTAACTCTAAGTTCCGGCTGCCAAATCGACAATTCAAACTCTAAAATCGCTATTGAAGCAAACAGATTAAACCAAACCGAAAAAAAAACGAAATAGGTTTAAAAGGAGAACGTGAAAACTCTTACTCTTTAAAGGTACTACAGTAAGTATGTAATTCAACAATAAAAAATTGTTGCACCTTACCGCCCACGAATATTTTGATTTGATTATTAAATTGATTAGTGTAAACGTACTAAACAATTCCAATTTAATAACACATTATGTAAAATAACTATATATACTAGATTAACAATAATCTACTAGACGATAATAATGTTTCTAAATATATTTAAAAACTTATCTTTATATTATCCTCCTGAATATTTGGATCTATAAATTTCGTTTAATTTTGATCTTGAATTAAATCCAAATTGTGTATTATCCTTACCTAAAATGAAAAAAAGATAAACAGTGTTAATTAGTATAATAAAAAAGAAGTTTTCTTTATTAAAAAAATATCAACGAATTTAATTATTATTAGTTTTTTGAAAAAAATTCCTGATCGAAAAAATAAACAGCCGTTCAGTTTGACAGCTGGCATGTTTTAATCTTTGATATTGTAAGAATTTTTGGAATATTATTAGAATTTTGAAAAATTTTTAATTTCTGATTTCATTATAAGTTTTGGAATTTTGAAAAAATTTTCAATTTTTGATTTTGTAATAATTTTTGCAATATTGGAAGAAGTTTAAATTTTTAAGAAATTTTGGAATATTATCGGAATATAGAAAAAGTTTAAATATTTGATTTTATTCTAATTTTTGGAATATTTTTGGAATTTTGAAAAAGTTTGAGTTTATTTAATTTAACAATATTTTTGGAATTTTGATCATAATTTTCCGGCAACGCAACGTATTGATGTTTCGTGTTAGTTTTGTAATAAATTTTGAAACAGAGATAAAAAATAATTGTACTTCAACAAAGAGTTATGTTTGATATACATCGCTGTCCAAAACTAAAAACCATGTCCTCATAAAAGTTTTTTACCGAAAACTATATCAAAATCCTTAACCCAGACCGAAGTCTTGATATCTCAGAGCTGTGAGATTTCAGACCCTCCATATTTTTATTATTTGAATCAGAAGGTTTTTAAAAAAATTATTCTAAATGAACAATAATACATATATTTTGTCAAAATTAATAATGCCAATATTATCGATGTAATATCGGCCTGTTAAAGCTCTGTAGATATATTTAATATTATTATTTCATCGGCCCCATTTCGAGTTATTATCGGTTTTTCATTAATATTTGGGTGTTTTTTCGGCTACAATTTTCAAATAAAAATTATCGGTCCATTTTCGTCGTCCAAGCATTTAAATAATAATATGTCGACGTCTTTTCAGGCCGCTAGTAATATTTAGGTGTCTTTTCGACAATAAATCGGCTTTTTGTCTTCTTTTTAGCGTCTTTTCGGCCTATATGTTTTGATTTTTCACTCGGGACCCCGTAAAAAATATTAAATCGATCAAACTCTTAAACATTTGCAAAATTCGATTAGACCCAGCATATGAAGGAATATGTTTTCTTTATCACAAAAAGTCACAAAAAGTCAAGCCCAGTCACGTTTGCAGTGAACATGCAAATTTCTTTCATTTTGGATATTTTCTCCAACTCGAAGATGAATATCTTATAGATGAATCCGAAACCACAGTAGTTACAGATAAAAACAGTCGCTTGCTTATGGATTGTTGATACAAATAAATAATTCCTAACCTCAAATACATGTGCGATCAGAAATTCCTTTGAATTATAGAATTTCTATAATAAAATCTAACGGTTAATTTGATTTCCTTTTCTTTCAATGATAAAAAAAATTGTAATTTAAAAAATTAAAATCGAACTATAATGTTATTCAATATATATATAAATATACATATTTCTCATTAATATCATATTGAGAGGGTGTCGAATTTATTTCTTTGTTATCCTTTCACCATTTTAAATATGATAAGATGAATATCCAGGTGTTATAATTAAACTAAAACTATTTCAAAATAAAATTGTTTTGAATTAATAAAAAAATAAAGGATTTTCGATTTTATAAATTAAAAAATAAACAATAATAATTTAAAAATTATGTTATATTATGACCATGTGTGAATTATTTATTCTTTGATATATATTTAAAGTGCAGCATATAAGTATTAAAAAATTATATTATATAATGAAAGGGTACTTCGCCCCAGGTGATGCCCCCTGTTACTCTTTCTCTACATAGTACATAGATGAAGATTTTCATTCTATTCTTTCTATTTTTTCTGTTGTTCATCTTTCGTTTGTTGTTTTTTTTTGTATACTCTCGTGTTGATGTAAAAGTTCTTGGGGGGTATTAGAATTAAATTTTTTTTGTGCTACCACTTTATTGTTTACCTCACTATTTTCAATTCATTTTTGATTTTATTAATGTGTATGATCTATAATTATTATTGGATTGCCCATGAACGAAATAATAATATTTCATTCATTTATTCAGTTATTTTGAATTAAAAGTATTTGGAAAATTTACTGTGTTATGTTTAAAATTAATACAGTGGCGAGAAAGAAAATGGTGCTGTTGGATTTAACTTCCTTGAGCTCGAAAAATACGGTAGCATAACCATCACAACCAACTTAACCACCATAAACACAGGCTAGTACCTTGGAAACATATGCGAACAAAATAAAAATCGAAACCATGTGTTACAGCTTTTGAGAAAATCAACAGTATTTCTCTGTAGTATATAAATTTCAACTCAACAATCAACTCTTAAATAATTGAACTTTTCATAAAAAAAGGTAACAGAAGTTAAATACCAGAAGAGGGGTCGTACCAATCATAACAAAAAGCTGTTCTCTGAAAAAATGAACGCGGAAAACAAAAAACAAGAAAAAAAGTTTAAAATTTCATTTTAACGGAAAAAGATCAAAAACGCGATATCACGTGATGATAATTTTGTATTTTTTATTCTTTAATTTTTTTTTTGTTATTATTAAATTGACTTTGAATTTAATTCAGATTTTTTTTTTGTAATTGTAATTATTTTTATTTCGGTTGAGTGTTACGCAATCACAACACAAATAAATCATAATAATAATGAAATTTAATTTATTTTGATTAGTTTTTTTTTTATGGAGCATTTTTGTACATGAAATAGTTAAAAAGAAGTTTTGTACAACAAAATGTCGGATCGCGGGATGCTTTTGTTTAAAAAAAAATACTAATTATAAAGATCATGTGGATAAAAGGATATTAGGTTTTAAGCTTTTATTAATAAAGGATTATGAATGAAATTCTAACTATGATTTAACAGAAATTAATTTCCGGTTTATAATTTAATTAAAATTGTGTTTAATTTTTTGTTTTTTGGTTTAACTTATCAGATTGAACTGTTGAGTCGTGGGAGGGATTATGTTTGAATTTAAGTTGATATGATGGGTTAGAATCTGTTTTTGGTATATTTTTGATGGAGTTATTATTTATATTAAAATGCACGATGGTTGGTTTAATGACTGATTGAAAACTTTATTTTATTTTATTTTAAATTTAGTGTAAGACATAAGAAGAAAACATTTACACAAAACTAATTAAATCTCAACATTTATGTAAATATACAACACACAAGATTTTTTGTAAAATCTGTTAAAATGTTGTAAGGCTGTGTGCGAAACGACGAAATAATGACAGATCTGTCATAATTTTGTCTTTTGAAATTTATATTCACCATAAAGAAACGTCAGAAATTGGTATAGTTTTCTAGCATCATGAAATTACGATAGAAGAAACCATTATGACAAAAGTCTTTTTATGCCCGGCAGTGGTTTTTGATTGCATTTGTATACATTTTCTATTTATTCGGTATTTCTTGTGCTGTTATGTTAACATTGGCAAATATTTTTGAAATGAAAACTTCTTTAGGCGCGTTGGGCAATTTTGTATGGGGAAAATTTATATATTCGAGTCATCACGCATTTGAGTCATCATGCTATATGTATGTATATATACCGGGTGATTTTTTTAACCTGAAACTTTCAAATATCTCGAAAAATAAGCACTCTACGGAAAAAATGTCCATATTCAAAATTTAATCATTCCGCAGGGGAAACACGTTAGTGCAAAAAAATAGTCCCTCACCCCCCCTCTTTTTAGGTGGGCGGGGGTAACTTTGAATCTAAAATAGGAACCCTAATTTTTTATTGCAGATACGGATTCTACTGCTAAAAGTACGTACGATTTGACTAAAAAAATTTGTTCGATTCATGATAGATGGTGCTGTAATCGACGAAATTTAATTTTTTCATTTTCTTTTACTAAGAACATATGCCTACGATTTTGTAATACTTTTGAAATAAAAAATATCACGTTTTCATTGTAAAAAGTTTATTAGTGTAAATGGCTGGTGCATAAACAAATTTAAGCTTAAAATAAGTATTCAAAAATATGGCCTTCGACTTCAATGCACTTATTAATCCGCTCTTCAAATGACTGTACACAACTGAGAAGTGTGTCTGCTTGAATTTCGGCACAAGCACATTAAGATTTCAATGGTCGCTGGATCGGTAGAGCTAGTCCGGTAAATTGGCCTGCCAGATCACCAGTTCTTACTTCGCCAGACTTCTTTTTGTGGGGCTATCTCAAAGAGAAAGTTTACAAACAAGAACCAACAACACGTGAGAATATGATTGGGCGAATCAATAATGCTTGTGCCGAAATTCAAGCAGACACACTTCTCAGTTGTGTACAGTCATTTGAAGAGCGGATTAATAAGTGCATTGAAGTCGAAGGCCATATTTTTGAATACTTATTTTAAGCTAAAATTTGTTTATGCACCAGCCATTTACATTAATAAACTTTTTACAATGAAAACGTGATATTTTTTATTTCAAAAGTATTACAAAATCGTAGACATATGTTCTTAGTAAAAGAAATCGAAAAAATTGAATTTCGTCGATTACAGCACCATCTATCATGAATCGAACAAATTTTTTTAGTCAAATCGTACGTACTTTTAGCCGTAGAATCCGTATCTGCAATAAAAAATTGGGGTTCCTAGTTTAGATTCAAAGTTACCCCCACCAACTTAAAAAGAGGGGGGGTGAGGGACTATTTTTTTGCACTAATGTGTTTCCCCTGTGGAATGATTAAATTTTGAATATGGACATTTTTTCCGTGGAGTGCTTATTTTTCGAGATATTTGAAAGTTTCAGGTTAAAAAAATCACCCGGTATATATATATATATATATATATATATATATATATATATATATATATATATATGTATATATATATATATATATATATATATATATATATATATATATATATATATATATATATATGTATATATATATATATATATATATATATATATATATATATATATATATATATATATATATATATATATATATATATATATATATATATATATATATATATAATTGAAAGTATGTCTGTTTGTCCTTTGTGCATTAATACACCATTCATCCGATCATCATGAAAATTTAGGAAGTTGTTGTGTACTCTAGCCCAAAGGTAAGTGATAAATTTTCTTTTTTCAAAAACAGCACCTTAAGGGATTTTTCCTAAATGTTCATAAATATTTCATTTGGTTTTTATGTAAATATCGTTTTATACGGTTAGTTTGCTTTGATCAATGTTTTTTTGTTGAACATAATTTTTACGAAATTGAAAAATGAAAGTATAATCTGAAACAATTACATATGTATATCAAAATTATATGTATTGGAATTTAACACATCATGTTGTTACAAATTTTATCATCTACACCAAATATGTTGTTGGTTTGCAATGGTATGTAATACATGATTCTAAAATTAAGTGAAGATAGTTGATAACATCGATTATATCTATTTAAAGGTCAAAGTTACGAGAGGGAATTCGCCTGAATACTATACAAAGAAGCGTAGCTTTTGTATGATTAAACATGGATGGCAATTATGATGAATAAACTAATTAAAAATCGTGGCACTTAGCCGATACTGATTTGTAACGGTAACAATGCATTAATACCAAGGAATGTAATACTTAGCTTTCCACAGGAAGATCTATGGGTGTGACAACTCCGCGTACTTTAGTCCCCGCTATTGCCATATGAGTAGCAGTGAGATATCACTAGCCAAAGTGATTGCTGGCGGATGAGGTTTCTTCAATCAACGATAGCATCTCTTAGTATTGGTTATGAAATATTCTTGTTGATGAGCTGCTATTTTTTTTTAAATAAAATGTGTTTGATAGTAGAAATTACAATGTGTATCACAACAACACATAAAAACTTTTAAGAACCAGGTCCCACAATAACATGCTTTCTAAGGTGTTGATAAACGCAAATTTTTTATATGATATGTTTTGATTATTTTAAATATAAAAATGTATATAATAGTTGCTTGGAATGCTGATAGATGTGAAACCCAGAATAATTTGAATGATTTTAAGTAAAAAATTCTGAAATTTTAATTTGCAATTCTACAAGAATTGGAAGATACAAAAAAACACAGATATTTCACAGTTTTAAGTTTTCACTTCTGTCGGCAGTCCTCAAAACTGCCTTTTTGTTTGTTTATTGTTCATTTTATAAAATTATCATTTCTAAATTATTTATTTTTGCTAATGTCAAAATTTGTTTCATTTCGCACAGCACAATTTATTAATTTTTATTCGTCTACAAATTACCAGGTATGGTATGATTGAATTTGGTCGGAAATTTTTATACGAATCGAAAATATTACGACAAATTTTTTCCGACGTATGATTGAAATGTTTCGTAATATTTTCGATTCTCATATAAACGCACCCATTTAGTACAGAATTTAAAAATGTCAACAAAACCTATTAATATTCGTATTTATCATTTGTTTTGTGTTTATATTGATAGAATATATAGTTTAAATGGTGAGTTTAGTTTTTCTATGATTATGGATAGCTTTTCCATTGTAAAATGTTTATTAAACAAATGTAAAAATAATATATAAAAAAACATAACGTATAACTTTATATAATTTACAACAAAACGTGTATAACTTTATATAATTTACAACAAAACGTCAAATATAAATTTCGGACAAGCATAATGGATTCGAAAATTTTTCCGACAGAAATGTTTGAAAAATACTTTCAATCATATGCCATTTTAAATTTCTGAATATTTTTAATATTTCCGAGTCGGATTTTTATTCAATCATACCACCACAGTATTACTTTATTACTGTAATTTGCTGTCGTAAAGTGTCATTTTTTAAGCTTGTGTTTTTTTGTCATAGTTACCTCCAAAAAATTAAAAATATTTGCATTTGTTCACTTTCAATTCAAAATTTCATAATCAAATCAAGATAATTGTTATTTTTTGTTGTCAGAGTTATACGATTTGTTTGAAAAAAATAACAAATATTTTGGTCAAAGATTACTTGTTCAACATATTTATATTTTTAAATTTATAAAATTTTTAATTTTGATTTTGATTTAGATTAAACGATTTTTTAAAAATATTTTTAATAAATAGTATATGACACACGGAGGTAAGCCTCATATTTTTGGTTACGTAATTGCTACAAATGAAGATTGCTGTCGTATTTTGAATTTGTAAAATGAAAATTCATGTGTGATTGCATTTGTAAACGAGGCGTCCATTTTTTCGTCAGTTTTTGCACAATACAATTTAAATAAAAAAAATCAGAAAGCAGAAAATTTAAATATTTGGCTTACATATAAAAAATAATATTAATTTTCCACAATGTTCTTAATGTTTTAAAAAAATAAATTTAAATATTAGTAAACCGACATCAAAAAAGGACAAACAAAAAATATTAAATTAATATAATAATTTTTTTGAATCACTAAAATTAATTATTCAAAGACCCGTTTGTATTTTGTGAATTTTCTCATTAACCTTCACAAAAAAAAATTTCTTTCGCACATAATTTTCGATGAAAATACAATTAAAATCATCAATTTATTATTAGGAAAGTCATATTATCTCATAAAAAGTTAAATGGAACCAGTAATTTTAGAAAATGTTAAACTATTTTTTCACTCTCCAATTCTTTTATTCTTTAGTTATAATTCGTGAAACATGCAACTAACATTTGTGCATGACACGTATTTTGCGTACGGGGATTTTGTAACATGCACAGTCCATACTTGTTCACGGGTATATAGATAACAAATTGCAGCAAAATCTTTCAATTTAAAAGTTACAATAAAGTTGAAGATTTAGTTGAAGTTTAAACTCGAGTCTTGTGAAGTAGCATTTAATGGTCCTTCGAGCCGGATTTGAGACCTGTGTAAATAGTTTGTATTAAATTATTTGGAATACATTAAAATCTAAGTGTTTTCGATTTTTCAGAGGGGAAATTATTTAAAAGCCTATAACTACAGATGTCAATCACGAGTGAAAAAGAATAAGCTAAGAAATAAAATATCACAAATTCTGTTATTACTATAAGCAATTATAGCACCTCCAAGATATATTTAATCAAAGAGTTTTAAAATAAAAATAATTCCCAAATTATTTGATAATTAATGTTCGACTATTATAAAAAACATATTTAATTTAATATGATGACTAATGAGCAAGCAGAAGCATTTTAAACTTATTTCTTATAACGGCTTATTTGAATTAAATCCAATTAAATTACAAAGAAATTTGATATAAATTTAATTCAAAGTCCAAATCCACCGAAACAAACTACATAATAAATTTGATCCAAATTATTTTGGTTGTTTTCGGAAACAGTGGAAGTGTAGAAATATGTCTACCATATTATTATTATTAATTTTCTTCTTAGGTTATTTTTTTTTTGTTTTCTTTCTATAATTTTATTTGAGAAAAATAAAATGAAAATTTTATATAGAAATGAATGTTAATATATAGAGAACCAGAATCTTGCATCAAGAATCTCCAACTGTTTTCGAAATTGATCAGGATTCCCTGCAGTTTGTTTTACTTTTTTTTGTTCTTATTTTGATGTTATATATGTGGATGAACTATAACGCGAGAGATGTCGTCATTATTTTTTTTTTCTTCAAAGTCGAACCAGAAAAAGCTTATCTTAAGAGAATTTTCTTTTTTTGTTTATTTTTATTAGTATTTTGTCTATTCATATTAAGAATTATATTATTAAAATTTTTTTCTGTTCTTTATTATATTATGAAGAATATAGATTAAAATATTATGAAATATAAGAGTTTTGCTTCCTTAAGTTTTTATTGAGAATATTTTTATAACTGTGATGGAATTTATAGTTAAACACTAATTTTCCAATTAAAAATTATGAAATAAAAAAAAATAATTGGAACTGTGAAACCATTCTTTATTTGTTCTCTGGAAGTTTCTTACCATTTTAATTAATAAGAGTATTCTTCTCGTAAACATCATGAAGAATAAAATCCTTTCTTCTCAGCTATCCAGTAAAGGATTCCAGAATCTTCTATTTAATGAAAACAATTCTTTAGCTTAAAAAAGCATAAATCTAAAACAAAAGCTTATTGTTCAATAAATTAAAATATAAGAAAATGAGAAATTAATTTTAATTGCCACTTTGTTGCCTGCTTGAACAGTGTGGAAAATAAATTATAAATTATAATTTTTCTGTCACACCTCAACGAATAAAATGGCAACCTGTTGTGTTGACAAAATATATCTCAATTAATTGAATATTGTTATAATATAAACGTAGTTTTATCTAAAACTGTTGAGGTGAATTATAATTGACACATACAGTGTTTCTACCTATGCTGTGATTTGATTTTATACGTTTATGATATTTTATATAAAAAAAATTATTATTTGATTTTATAAATGAGAAATTTTTAGCGTGGTGTTAGTGGTTTGGTTGTTTTTAATTCAACATAATATCTAGCCACAATTCCTCAATCACTGTAACGTTTCTGTTTTTTAAAATCATTGTAATATGTCAATAGTTAAGAATCATCATCGTTTATTAAAAATATCCATTCCCAGCCCCTCTAAAACTAGCGTTTTTGAAATATTAACACACCGCTACAGTTTTCATTTCATTGTTACAAAGTTACCTATTCCGTGTTTATTTTCAATTTTTTACTGCCGAATGTTTGGAGGTTGAGGTAGATACTTTACTAACTAGAGTACTTTTATTTATTTATTTATTAAATATTAAATGCAACATTTTTGATAATTTCGAAATTCAAATATCCTACAAATATTGTTTTGGGTACCATTAATGTATCACTTGTCATTTTTACAAAATCTTCGACCAGTTTCAATATGTTCAAAATTGAAGTATAAGCAGTTCGAGCCGACTTAATTAGTGGGGTGGGATAGCAGAAAATTAGTAGGTTTCTGGCTACCAGCATGAAACTTTCCACACTTTGGCTTAATGTGTGTTAGATCAAAATTCTGCCCAGACCCCATTGTTCAGACCCCCTGGTTTAAAATGGCGATGCTACTAGTTTAAAAAGAAAATTTGCTGAAATCGGTCATGTTTGATATCATTTAATATGCTTAAGGGTTATATATCTTGTTATTTTTGTCAATTCCTTAATTTTTTCTCAATTTCTTAACCCTTTGTTGCATCATGTCCACTCTAGTGGACAAAAGTTTAAATTTTTTTACTCTTCCGTAAATGCCTTAACAAATTTAATTCCCATGTTTATTCATTCTATATCATTTGAGCTTTCAACTATTGATCGTAGATGGCAGCACCTCATATAATATATCTCACATATTATTTTAAATATATGAGTAAAAAAATTTGTTGAGAAGCTCATTTTCATTCAGTTCTCATGGATGTTCGCAATGATGGAGTGGAGCATTTCCCTCGACAAAATGCAAATACAGCTCAAAGATGCAAAATGGAGCTATGCTCCAGAAAATCTACTTATTCTTGCATCAAATGTAAAGTGTATTTGTGCATTGATGGAAAATCTGACTGTTTTTATCGTTTTCATCACTGCGAAATCATTAAAAAAATAACTATAAAAATATATTTATGCATACTATGTATATGCATGGTGTCCACTGTAGTGGACAAATTGTAGCAATTAATTAAAACGAAATTTGAATAAAATAAATTTTTTTAATTACTTCTGAGGCTATTTTAAATGGAAAAAACAAACATTTTCTTTTAACTTCTCCAGATTATTTGTATGCAACAAAGGGTTAATCGTAATTCCTTAATTTTTATTGCAGGTAATTGTTGAAGTACAGTAGTTGTCAAAATGTCCTGAAAACGTAAAGTTCAGTTTGTGGATCTGAAGGATGTATCATCGCCTCCATTATTTCTGCAGCCAATGATCTCTTGGGAACTCTGTTTTCTGTGTCAAGATGATTCCGGCTTGCCCTTAATTCATCCAACTGATATTGGATATAAATCTGTGTCTGAATCGTTAAAAAGTTTTAGTGATCACGGACTATTTCCAAAAACAGTCCGACTGCAACAATTAGATGAAAGAGAGGGGGTGGTAAAACCCTAAAAGACCATAATGCAGTGTTTCATAAAATTTCCGTAACAGATATGATAGTTACAAACTTCAGAGGCAAACGAATAAAGTATGTACAAGTGATATTAATAAACCCTCCACATCAGAGACGTCTACAAGATCGTCATTCAATGTCAATGACCCTAAAACAGTGTTTTTATTTTGTGATGGCGATGCCACAAACGAACGCCTTGTTGAGGCATCTACATTAGGAATTTGACCAACAATTTACAGTATAGCAGTGCAATTATGTGATGTGAAGTTATTAGCAAAATTAATATCCACAGGCTTAGTTGCAATGGAGGCCAAGTGCCTAAAGCGGTGTTATGTTGCCTTCAGAACACAAGGGAGAAGTGCAGAAAGACAAACTCAAGCAAGTATAAGCGATGGGGAAAACCTTGTATATGGTACAGTTCTGGCTGAACTTGTTGAGTACATTCAAGATTTGTATTTATTCAGTGATACATCTCCTGTTTTGAAACTTGCCGAATTGACCATTTTGTTTGAGACAAGAATGAAGTCCCTTGGATTTGAAAATTATGCATTGTACAGGACTAAATTGAAGGATGAACTGCTATCATTTGTACCTGGGTTAAGATCTGATAAATCTGGTAGGGAGGTTATCTTCAGCTTTGAAGAAAATATAGGCAGTGCTGTCGAAGATGCGTGTGAATTTAACGCAATGAGCGATGGAATGTGCTTAGCACGTGCAGCAAAGATCCCCCGCCGTGACATGTTTCAAGAATATCCAACATTTAATGGATCATTTAAGGACGAATTTCAAGGAAAATTCTGTGTTCCCAGTTCAGTGATTACATTTATTAGAATGACACTCGAAGGCTCAAACATAGGTACAAATGTTCAGACTGATAGTAAGGCTGCCCTCACAATTGCACAATTGATACGATTTAATGCAGTGAAACATGCACGTAAGGAATCCATTGAAAATGTACGTCATAAAAACTGTTCTGAAACTCCAATGCTGCTGTATATTGGCCTATTGCTATATGAAAGCACTGGGGATAAAGGTTTGGTACAGAAGCTTGCGTTACTTGGTGTGCCAGTCAGTTATGAACGTGTGTTGCAGTTGATGGGGTTAATAACGAATGCACTGTGTGAGAAATACCAAACAGAGGGATTAGTATGCCCACCAGGAGTACAACAAGGAGTATTCACTACAACAGCAATTGATAATGTGGATCATTATCCAATATCCACAACTGGTTCCACATCATTTCATGGTACAAGTATGAGCGTAATCCAGCATCCTTAATCCATAAATTCAGTTATGAATCCACAATTAAAGCTAAACAATACAGAAAGAAACAGAAAAATTCTACAGAACTTGCCAGAATCATACACAAATATCCCTCCTGTTTTTAAAGGATCATCGCCATGGAATTTACCTCTTCTAACTATTAACACAAATCAAAGCGATTCAACTACGAAACCTTTGACTGCAATGACTCCATGGTTAAAAGCAGTGAAAATAAAATGCCAAGTAGCAGATGCTGCAAAAGAAGATGAATCTACAGTTTCTTGGGCTGCATATCATTCACGTAAATCACATTCTCCACTACAGCGCTGTCCTGTTTCCAAGACGATTTTGATGCCATTATTAGCTGATCAAGTTCATACACCTGCTACTGTTCGTCACTGCATGGATGTACTTATGAGTGTAGTGAAACATGTGTCACCTAATCAAGTTCTCATTATCACAGCAGATCAACCTGTTTATTCTCTGATGAAACAAATTCAATTTAAATTTCCTCAAGTGTATGGAGAAAATAAGATTGTGTGTATGATGGGAGGCCTTCATATCGAAATGGCTGTAATGAGTATGCTTGGGGCATGATTATAATGCTCGGGCTGGGTTATTTTTCATCGGTTATTTTTGTTTAATTATCACTTTATTTTATTGTATTTCATTTTTTTCTTGTATTTTTTCCATTACTCCGCCATTTTGTATGTTACTTAGAGTCCCACATGGGTCCAGCTATTGGTGTTTTGTTATATTTTATTATTCATAACCCTTAAGCATATTAAATGATATCAAACATGCCCGATTTCAGTAAATTTTCTTTTTAAACTAGTAGCATCGCCATTTAGGCCGCCATTTTGAACCAGGGGGTCTGAACAATGGGGTCTGGACAGAATTTTGATTTAACACACATTAAGCCAAAGTGTGGAAAGTTTCATGCTGGTAGCCAGAAACCTAATAATTTTACCAAAAAAGGAACTACCACACCCCACTAGATAGAAAAATTGCAAGTTTGTGATAATATTTCAAAAGTTCACTCCTGTTCCGGTTCAGAATTTAAACTATTTGATTCTTCGCAATAGTATTCGTTAAAAATGTATCAATTTTTCTTACATTATGAACATTTGCAAATTTTTCTGTCCATCCGGCTTGAGAACAAGAAAGTGAGGATGCTACAGGGTGAAACACATATTTTTGACAATATTTTCAAAACTGTGTGGTGTAAAATTAAAAACGGAGGTATACCCCTACCATTTCCTCCTCCACCCACTCACAGTTTTTTAAGGTTTCAAAGAACAGCCGCTTCAAAGAAATGGAATATAAATGAATACTCGTTTCGAATTTTAGGTTGAGGGGATAGACAGTTACCAAAAACTACCGACGTCACAATCCAATTTATAATTTTTTTCATATGGAATGTGCATTAGGGTGTCCCACAAAAAAAGCTTTATATTAATTTTCATAACCTTGAACTAGAATTAGGTTGCTTTTGGTCTAAAAGTCATCCGTGAATTTTTTCAGAATTTGAAAAAAAATTTACCATTCGTTATTTTATTTTTTCTGTTCAAGGAGCAAAAAACATTAGATAAAATCAGTTTTTCGCCTATAACTTTCTCAGTTTTGATTTTACAAAAAAAATTGTGCAAATAAAAGTTGAAGTTCTTAAAAAATACATCGATTTTTTTCTTTGTTTGCCTCAAAAAAAATTTGTTTAAGCTTGAAAAAGAAGATTTTTTACTGTCGAAATTTACAGATTTAACTAATATCATATCGTTCGTTTTTCGCTTATAACTATTTCAGTTTTAATTTTACAACAAAAAATTATTCAAGTAAAAGTTCACTGTTAAAATTTTTTGTAAAATTACCATTGTTTTACTCAACATACGATGATTAAATTACTAATCAGTGTGTAGGAATTGAAATTATAATACAATTTGAGTGGTTTTCTTAAACATATGAGAAAATTCACTAAAATGAGGTGTAATTTTACAATCTTTGAGTGTAAATCTCACTTGTTTTGTAATTTTATCGAACTGTTTATCAGTTTTTAATAACAAACTTTGAAGATTTACAAAAATTCTTAGTAATTTGATTTACTATATTTAATTGTAAAGTTACAAAAAATTTTGTAAATTGAATTACTATGAAAACATTAGAAATTTAAAACTCTTTTCGTTATTTTTACAATTTTAATTGTAAAATTACACAATGCATTGTAAATTTACTAAAAAATATAATTTCTCTTGAGACATGTGTAATTTTACCAACAAGGTTTTCAATTTTCTTTACCAAGATTTGTAAATTTACAAACATTGTTTGTGTTTTGATTTTCTAATTTTTTCGTAAAATTACAAAAAAATATTGCGATATAAATTGCAATGGAAGCATTAGAAATTTTAAAATTGTTTCGTTATTTTTACAATTTTAATTGTAAAATTACACAATGCATTGTAAATTTACTAAATAATATAATTTCTTTTGAGCCATGTGTAATTTTACCAACAAGGTTTTCAATTTTCTGTACCAAGATTATTAAATTTACAAACATTGTTTGTATTTTGATTTACTCTAAGTTCTTGTAAAATTTCAAAAAAAAAACTTTAAATTTGAATTGCAATGAAATTATTGAAAACTTGAAAATCTTTTTGTTAATTGATTAAGAAATCTAATTTGAAATGATTTAAAATGATTTGAAATGATTTAAAAGCATCGGATTTGAATACTATATAGATATACAATTAACATGAAGGTAATCATTTCAAATCAACTTTCTGAATCAGGGATTTCAGCTATAACATTATACAGTGTTTCGTAATTTTACTTAAATATTTTATTAATCTCAAGCTATCCGTATTAACATTACCGAAATCTACCGAAATTACCGTATTTTAAGACTTTTAAGGTTACTAAAAGTTTATAAAAAAAAGTGCTAATACATATATATAAAAGTTTTTTTTATCTCCGCTTATCATATATACTCGTTTGGCACAAAAATTTTTCCGAAACTCCGAGATGAAGCCCATTGCAATAGCTAGATTTTTATATTAAATCTACCTAAAAAATCATCGGTTCAAACCTTGAAATGTTTGAATTTTTTTTTCTTCGTAAAAATCCTGTGATGCCACTTTCTTAAAGACTAATTATTAGGATTTTTCAACTTAAAAATTTCTTATATTAAAGGATCGCCTTAAGGATCGGGTACACATATCTTTTTTAAATGATGTCAAAAACAGACCAAAACAAAAGATACGTAAACGCCTGTGTGCGAATAAAACAAAACATAATCAGTTTTTTTTTAAAAAAGATGTCAATCGTGTCTATTTCGCTAATTTTTATACCGATGTTATCCGAAAATAAATAATAAAATGCTCTTAACCTAAAAAATTTCGAAATTTTTTGTTTAATTTTGTGTAAAATAAAATAAGTTTTCGTTTTATTTATTTTTTTTTTAGAATCGATCATATAAATCATAATTATCGAGAAACAAAATTTTTTTAGAAAAGTATCATAGTGTGTATAATTTTTTTAAACTAACACATGTTTAAAAAATATAAAAAAGACAAACATTTCATCTTTTCGGACAAAGTCGGCACAAAATTTTGCGAAATATACACGATTGACATCTTTTTAAAAAAAAAGTGATTATGTTTTGTCTTATTCGCACACAGGCGTTTACGTATCTTTTGTTTTGGTCTGCTTTTGACATCATTTAAAAAAGATATGTGTACCCGATCCTTAAGGCGATCCTTTAATATAAGAAATTTTTAAGTTGAAAAATCTTAATAATTAGTCTTTAAGAAAGTGGCATCACAGGATTTTTACGAAGAAAAAAAAATTCAAACATTTCAAGGTTTGAACCGATGATCATTTAAAAAAGATATGTGTACGCGATCCTTAAGGTTATTTAGTATCGCTTGAAGTAGTAGTGAGTGTGGTTGTATATACATACTTCGCATCTAAAAGTTGACGTTATTTAAATAAATTAAATTTTACTTTATAATATATTAATTATTCATAAAGTTTATATATTGATATAAAGAGTGAGTGAAAAAAGTTAAAAATTAAACAGGAATAAACGTGTAAATATAACCTACAGTCATTAGCGTGGCAAGTTGGTTGGTGTTGGTACTGACTCGTTTATTGTCGCAGTATTGGTGCTGACTCGATTATTTCGAAAAATTACGATCAACACTGGTTAAATGATTTTGTTTCAATGCTTATTATAAATCAGTATATGGTTATTTAGTATTGCTTATGATATCGTTGAGTGTAGTTGTATGCTACGCATGTAAAAGTGAACGTGTTTAAATAATTTTGCTTGTTTTATTTTTTTATAAAGATTTTTTTATAAAGATTGATAAATTTTTGGTAAGTAATTCATAATTAATAATTTTCATGTTCATATGATGTTTCTTGATAAGATTTTTATAAATTGAATAGCAGAAGCTTACAAAATTAATATTGATCACATGGTAATTATTCTACGCAAAATAATGCCAGTTTTTCAATTTTCATACTGATTCGTAGATTTTTTTTTCTTTCGGCAAATGTACCTTCGCAAATGCAGAATCTATTTGAGACACAAAAATATTTTTATTTAATGGTAGTGTTGACTGTTGTTTATTTTAAATTCATAAGAGACTGAAATGATTTTTGTTTTCAACTTGATCAAGAATTTAAAGTTTTTAAAACTCTTAGCAAGTAAAAAACCTTTACTGCATCTACCATCCTTTACCTATATAGTGTATGTGATTTTTAGATTTGTAAATAAAAAATTTTTTAAACTTTTTATCAGGAAATTAAATTTTTTGATATTTATTGAAATATATATGCACATACATGTAATTTTATTTGCACATATATACATATATAATTGAGAATACTTTTAAACGAATAATACTATAATATGTTCCAGATTGTTAATGTGCCAATCAGTTTTACATTCTTAATATTTCTGCATTAAAAAACGTATATTCAATTTTAAAATTATTTAAATATATTAGATGTTATTTATTACTTTTCTTTACAAATATGGAATTGGAATCATTATTAAATATGTTCATTAACATAAATATTTCAAGTAAATAGTTATGAAAAACAAATATAAATTGAATTGAATTTCTTATCCGAATTGTTGAATTAAAAATTTGTTAACAAAATGTTTTACTGTCAACTTTGTAGTTTCGTCAATTCAAAGTTTAGTTGTTATCTTAAACATGTTAAAGAACACTCTAGCTTGACAGATAAATTGATCTGTGGATTCAACCATTGTAATAAAGTATATTCTGCATTGACATCATTACAAAGTCACGTACGTCGTTGCCATATTATCAAACCAATCAATGAAGTATCTCCAGCAGTAATTACTAATAATACTCTCTTATCTGAAGGATGTTCAGTAGAATCTTGCACTCAAAAATTTATTGATAAAAAACAAATGATGGGGCATTTAAAAATGCACATTGACGATGGAATCACCATCGGTGCGGTTTTTTAAACTGTAAAAACATTTATAATAAAATAAATTCATTTTCATCGCATGTCACAAAAATTCATAAAGAAAAAACAGTTGTACAACAATCATCTAATCCAAATATTAGCAGTAGTAACGTAGATTCTTCTAATACAGTGATTGAAAGTGATAATAATTCAGTAGGTAATTTAATATCTGCTGACGAACATCATCAATACTATGACGAAAAAAGTTCGGACGTTTTTTTAATGAATTTGGCGCACTTTTTTTTGAAATTAGAATTTAAGTTTTGTTTACCGGCCTCTACGGTGCAGTATATTGCGGCGGAACTATGTCAAATGAACAAAAAAAATGAAGAAATTATAAAAAATAATTTACTTTTACTTTTAGAACAATGCAATATTTCAGAAGATGTAATCACAAATGTTATTGATAGTTCTTTAAACAATAATTTATTCAATAATATTGAAGATTCTTTAGCAACAAGTTTCAAACGTAGAAAGTTTTACGAAACAAATTTTCCATATGTAAACCCTGTTCAAATTCCACTACCTACAGAAAATGGAAAAAAACGTTTTTACCACTATGTTCCACTGAAAGAAACTCTGAAAAAATTGTTTTACAACAGAACTCTTACTCATGAATTAAAATTTCATCGTCCGGAAAATAATAGCAATGTCTTCAGAGACTTCACTGATGGAACTGTATTTAAAGAAAACAAATTTTTTCAACAAAATCCAGACGCGCTTCAATTAATTTTATACCAAGACGCTTTTGAAACTGTAAACCCATTAGGTTCAGCTAAATCTAAATATAAAATTTTGGCTGTTTATTTAAGCATAGGCAATTTTCCAGATAGAATTAGATCTCATGTAAACTCGATGTATCTTGTGGCATTATGTAAAGAAAAAATTTTTAACCATCATAAAATTTTCGGTAAAATTGTAGAAGATCTAAAAGAAATTGAAACTGTGGGAATTGAATTTGCGCCGAATCAATTTATCAAAGGATCGTTAGTATTTGTAACTGGCGATAATTTAGGAAGTCACGCTTTAGGAGGATTTACTGAAAACTTTAGCAAATCGCAATATTTTTGTCGGTACTGTTTAGTAACAAAAAAATCATTCGAGTCTGATGATGGAGTATTCAAAATTTATCCAGAGAGAACAATTGATTCATATAAAAAAGTTATAGATAAATTGGATAGGAAAATAAGACCTCGGATCAGAATCAGAAAGTCGATAAGTAAAAAACCGTTAATAATTCAAGGTATCAAATTTGATTCTGCTTTTAATAAGTTAGGATTTTATCATGTCTGTCTTCCTGGTTTACCACCTTGCTTAGGACACGATGTCTTCGAAGGTGTACTTGCGTATGACGGTAAATTGTTTCTCGATAATCTTGTCGAACAGGGTTGGTTTTCATACAAACTTTTAAATCGAAGAATAGAAACTTTTAATTATTCTCCTGAAGACCAACTTGATAAATTATGTTCTGTTTCGCCCAAGTCTCAGAAGCTGTCAGGGGCTGCTTGTCAATTATGGTCATTTATTCGATTACTGCCGTTAATAATTGATGATAAAATTGATGACATTGACAACGCTGTTTGGAAATGTATTTTAGTGCTATCCGAAATTATTGAAGTAATATGTGCTCCTGCTATACATGAAACTTGCATTGTTCATCTAGATGTACTTATTTGCGAGTACATAGATTTACGTAAAATATTATTTCCACTTCACCAACTCCGTCCAAAACATCACTATTTTAAACATTATGCAGAACTTATTCACCGATTTGGGCCGTTAATGAAGTCATGGACTCTACGAAGTGAAAGTAAACATTGTTTCATGAAACGTGCAGTACGATTTTCAAGAAATTTCATAAACATTACAAAATCACTTAGTATCAAGCATGAGCTTTATCAATGTTTTGTCCGATCAGGCGGAGATATTAATTCTGATATTGAATTGAAAAACACCGTAAAATTAAACCTAGGAAAATACAATGAAGCAATTCAACAAGCTCTATCAAAGTTTCAACTATGTAACGAAACTGTAGAATGTCATAAAATTATTAAAAACGGTATAACATACCGTAACGGCGATGGATTATTTATTTCGAGATCAGGATATCAATATAAAATAGTTGTGGGCAAAATTTGCATAATATTATATGATGATATTGAAGTGTATTTTGTAGTAGAAATTTTGGAAACTGAATTTATCCCTTATTTAGGCTTATATAAATTAGGAAAAATGACAGGGTACAAATGCTTGGCATTTAATCAACTAATAAGTTTTGAAAATTTACATATTTATAATACAAGATCTTTTTCATGCGTAAAACCGAAATACGGGTTAGTTGAGCAGAGTTTACATGAATTCTAAAGATTTTTCATTTTTATAGACGTACATAGTTTGATTTTAAGTCCATTAGCGAGGTTATTTTTACTGTACAAAAATATTCTTGATTTATTTTAATAGTAATTAATTAATTTATTCTTATTCTTAAAAAATAAATAAAGTGCATTTTTATTATATGAAAATTTTAATGTCAAAAATATAAAAGTGGATTATATAATAAATTTCAATAGTGTTAAGCTATAAAATATAAGTAATCTATAATAATTATTTATAATTCAGTCATGAGACTAAAATCTAAAAATTGATGACTATAATTTAAAAAATAAACAAATAAACTTTTAATCGTATAAAATAATTTGAATATTTCTAAAAATGCAGAAATTTATTGTAAAATCTTAAAACTGATTGACAACAGCAACGGAGTCATGGCTGCATTGTATAAAGTTTCTCGACACGACAAACCCAATGAGAGGAAAATAATTAAAGCTGGATCCATCGATGCACTCATTACTGCAGCGAAAGCTAAGTTAAAACTAGGCGAATGGAAATGGAAGGTATTTTAACTGTAGTTTTAATTCTTCTGTGTACTTTATTTTTTCTTCTCATATCATTACTGAATTTTAAGTTCGTTTTTAATTTTTAAAATAGAAAAAAAACATTCTTAAACTAAAGCTTTTTTATTATCATAAATAACAATTATAGAAAATTAGTAAACGTTAGATACATTTAAAATTAAACAATTTATTTAGAAAACATTTTTGTGACTAGATTATAGAAAAATGTTTATTGGCTAGAATTATTTATTTATTTTTCTTTCTTACCAAGATTATTTTGATAAAATATTAACTTCAGTAAAAAAAAATTTTTTTATCATCTAAACTCTTGGCCTATGTGAAATTTATGATTTTTATTTAAACAGGTTTACACTGATGATTTTATAGACATAGATGAAGATGACATATTAATGGATTTGGCTAAAGCCAAAGAAACTCATGGCGAGCAACTTTTCCTCACAATAGTTCCTGATGAGCTTGAATGGAATAGTAAGACTGCACAAGAATATTCTCCGGCTCCACCAACTGGTAAGTACTATCGATGATTTTCAAATCTTAAAAAATTAGTCTTGTTTTAAAAATAAAATACTTTTGAATTATAAATAATAACAGATAAAAAAAATTAATTTTACATTTTCCCTTAGTTTCAGGAACACACCATGAAAATGCTCCTGCAAGATCTTCCATTTTACATCAGGCAGCAATAAATAATAGTTCATCACATACATTAACATCATCTTCGCAGCCACCAGATCATTTGTCGAAAATTTATCCGAAATTTCCGACAAATATTCAGTCAGTTTTAAGTAGTGGACAGTCTTTAAAACCAAGAGAAAGAACATTAGTTGTTCATACTGTCAGAGATTATATTATACATGATCTGAAAGATTTAAGTCTAGGTACTGCAGGAATCATCAGCACTCAGTTGGTTTCCAAATATCAAAAAAGTTTTACAACAAAGATGGGCAGTACTGATGGTGAAACACAGTCTTTACAACAAGCAGTCTACAGTGCAGTACGTTATCAAAAAAAAGGTCGAGCCGAGGATAGTATGAAAGTATCTGATTTGCTAGATGATGTCAACGACGAACTAATTGAAAGGCCGAAGATGCAGGATGAGTATGGCTGCGTAGCTTACTTGCCAGTTTCCCCGTCACCTGAGAAACTAGATTCAATGTATAAACAACGATCTCAATTAATGGAAAACTATAATATATTACCGGAGGAAGAAGTAACTGATAAAATATTAACTTCTATGAAAGAATGCTATTACTTGCAACGCAAAGATATACATACAGAAAAAGATTTATCAATCATTTTGAGAACATGGCCTCATTTACATCACTATAAATTAATAATCCAACACGCAAATGAGCTGCTAGGTAAAGATACTAATTTGATATGGAAAGCGTCTTTAAACAAATTAGCAAAACCAATCAACCGTTGGGCAAAAAATGAGGAAATCGTTCGCGAAGTAAAAGCTAAAAGTAAAAACAATACGCGGGACGATGAACGAAGGTATGTTCGAGACAGACTGAGAGTAGCGCAAAAATATAGTGATAATTTGAAAAATGACAGTCCGTATCATACTGTTGTGTTTGAATTTATTGTAAAATTCATGAAAGAGAATTTGAAATTTCTCTACCATCTTATTGCTGTAAGTTACAAATGTTTTTATTCATAATTGCAGATATTGAATAATACGAAATTTAATTTCATTAATTGTTTATATAGGAAGATATTGAAGATGCGGAATTTCTTCAGCATGTTCCCGTTGCAAATCCAGTTTTAATAATTCGAGGTATGGAGACTATATTTTTATTAAATTCCTAAAAATAATCTTATCCATTTAATACTAATAGTTTGGATGTTTTGATAATTTGAAATAAATTTTTGAAGTAAAACTTTGTGTATTGTTTTAGGTTCAGATTTGTATCATTCTGAGAATGTGTACAATGTAGTGATTAACAAAGACATTGTATTATATGCAGACTCATTTGCTAACGGACTTTTAATAACATTTTTATGTTATTACGTATTTGGAATCGTTTATCCCACAGAAATCGAGGGAACACTTGAAGCAATTCAGCGGTGAGTATTGAAGAATAATATTTTCTAAAAACTTTTTGATTGGCTTGTCTAATCAATAGACTGATTCTTCTCTCTTTTGGCGAACCACCATACTATTTTCTTTGTTTTATTTGTTGGAATGTATTTATGATTTAATTTTCATTACAGACTATTTTTACAAATTTGTCCTCCAAAAGGCACAAAGAGAGGTGGTAAGAGGAAAGCAACCAACATTCATCCCAAAGTCTCGAAACTTACCAAAGACATTGACTCCTACCTCGCGGATGATTCTGAATAGTATCTATCACTTTTTACTGTTATATTTCATTCTGAAATAACTTCAGTCTATTTTTTTCCATTATTATTACTTATATCTGTGTCATTTGAACTATTTTTCTTATTTTGGACTGAATTATGTATCTCACTTTCAGAAGTGCAATTATTTTTATTTTATATACTACTAATATTACTACTATTTAATTTTATGCAATAAATGGTTTTTCAAAGAAAGAAATCGAATATTATTTATTTATATCTTTATTTTAAATTTATCAACTAAGTCTAATTTTTAACAGTAAAATTATTTTAAACAACGACTAACAGGTTATCTGAAAGTAATAATAATTTATTACGCTTAAACAACTTCAATTCGATTCTGATGGAGCGGTATCCGTTGCAGATATTTGGGGAAAGAAATTGGTACATAAGTTCAATTTCAATTGAAAACTATCCGATCAACGTAATTAACGAATTTTTATACTGCGAAACTACTTTCAGAGATATCCTGAGTAAAATAATTTGTCATGTTTAGTAAATTTTAAAAACAATTTTGTAAATTTCTCAAACTCAGTTTAAGTGAATTGTATAGTATAACTACTACACCGCATAGTAAATTTACTAAACATCTTTATTATTAATTAATGAAATTACGAAAAGTCGTAGTAAAATTACTAATGAAATGTTCTATTACCGTTTAGTAAATTTTACAAAATATTTTGTAAGTTTCTCAAACTGAGTTTAAGTGAATTGTATAGTATAATTACTACACCGCATAGTGAATTTACTAAGCATTTTTATGGTAAGTTCATCAATAAAATTACGAAACTGAATGGTAAAATTACTAATTAAATTTTTTATTACTGCTTAGTAAATTTCAAAAAATATTTTGTGATTTTATCAAACTACATTCAAGTGAATTAAGTGGTATAGTTACAACACTGCATAGTAAATTTACTAAGCATCCTTGTGATAAATCATTGAATATAATTACAAAACTGTATAGTAAAGTTACTAATCAAATTTTCTATTACTACTTAGTAAATTTTATAAAAAGTTTTGTAATTTTCTCAAACTGAAATGAATCATTTTGTATAGTAAATTTACTAAAATGTTTTGCGTTAAAACTTCCTACACATTTTTGGTAAAATTACCAAAGAAATTTTTAACAGTGTTGTAGATCTTAAAAAATTACATCGATTTTCTTCTTTGGTTGTTAATCTTGAAAAAAGAAAATCTTTTACAGTCGAATTCTCCATAAATAATTCTATAAAAATAGAAATTTTTATCAAAGCAACCTTTCGATTCCAGATTCCCTAATCTAATTAAAATATTTGTTATTCTTTGTCGTCATAGTTATTCAATTTGTTTGAAAAGAAACTATTGGTCAAAGCCTACTTGTTCCACATACTTTTATTCAAAATTTATAAAATTTTTAATTTTAATTTAGATTAAAACATTTTTTTAAATATTTTGCTTGCGGCGAATAAAAGGCTGGCGCCTCGAATCGAAAACTCCACATAAGGTCATTCAATAAGTCCGTAGGATAAGTAAGAAAAAAACAACATTTTGACAAAACTCGATTTTTTTATTCAACATAGTTGCCTTCGAGGGCGATACAACGAGTATAGCGATTTTCCAACTTTTCTATACCACTTTTATAGTATGATTTCTCTTTCTCGTCAAAATAGGCCTCAGTTTCAGCGATTACTTCATCATTGGACTTAAATTTCTTTCCAGCAAGCATTCTCTTGAGATCTGAAAACAGGAAAAAGTCGCTAGGGGCTAAATCTGGAGAATATGGTGGGTGGGTAAGCAATTCAAAGCCCAATTCATTCAATTTTGCCATCGTTTTCATCGATCTGTGACACGGTGCATTATCTTGGTGAAACAACACTTTTTTCTTTTGCAATTGTGGCCGTTTCTTTGCGGTTTCAGCCTTCAATCGATCCAAAAGTTCACAGTAATAGTCGCTGTTGATGGTGGTTCCTTTTTGGAGATAGTCGATGAATATTATTCCGTTCGTATCCCAAAATACAGACGCCATCACCTTACCGGCAAACTGTTGCGTCTTTGCTCGCTTTGGATTCGGTTCGTCGACTGCTGTCCACTCAGCTGACTGTCTTTTGGATTCTGGTGTGTAATTATGAAGCCATGTCTCATCCATTGTCATATATCTACGATAGAATTCCATTTTATTGCGGTTTAACAGTGCCATAGACTCCTCCGAAGCATCGATTCGTTGTTGTTTTTGGTCGACTGTGAGCTCATGCGGCACCCAATTTGTACAGAGCTTTCGCATACCCAAATGTTCATGTAAAATGGTAAAAACACTACCATCTGCTACCTTTACAATGTCAGCTATTTCGTGCACCATCAATTTGCGATCGTTCATAACCAATTTGTGGAGTTTTTTTATGTTTTCTGGAATAACAGCCTCATTTGGGCGTCCACTGCGCTCTGCATCTTTTGTGCTGGTACGACCACATTTAAATTCAGCCATTCACTTCTCTACCATTTGTCTCGATGGAGCAGAGTTTGGATAATGTTTATCAAGCCATTGTTTGGTTTCCACTGTATTTTTTTTCATCAAAAAGCAATGCTTTATTAAAATACGAAATTCACTTTTTTCCATTTTTTTTTTCAAAAACAAAAGTTGCTTCACACAAAATGCTATAACTCACGAATAAATAGTCAGATTGCTGTCAAATTTATACACGTATCGTTTGAAGGTTAGTACTAAATAAAAACCATATGGAAAAAATTCTAGTAACGCCATCTATGTGTCATCCTACGGACTTATTGAATGACCTTACCTCCAAAAACCTTAGATTTACGTTCTTGCATCATAATGTACTATTATTAAAAAAAAATTGAAACCAGTAACGGAAAACAAAAGAAAAGAAATTTATTTATCATTATTTTTAATAAGCTTTTTGACATTGGTTAAAAATTATATTAAATTAATTATATTAATTATATTAATTTATTATATTAATTTAAATAAATTAAATTATTCTATTATATATAAAAATGCATATTTTAAAATTCTAGGAAATTCTTTATTTCTGTATAAAATCAACCTTTTTATTAATAATTACTTCGGTCTGAAAAACCTAAGTATTAGATTCATGAGCCAAAAGTGAAATTCTTACCCACACTTTTTTGGCATTTCTCGACGTTTTGGGACCTAAAAAAGCCAAAAAAAATGTATGTCTGTCTGTCAGCCGACCGTCATTACCTACGAAATTTAGAAAAGCGATAGAGGGATTTCAAAATTTTTTTTTTCTAAAAATAGGTATACTCAAGGGACAGGTCCGAAAGGACGCTGTGTTCGATAACTGTACCGGAAGTGTGTCAAAAAATCATTAAGTGTGTCAAAAATAGCAAATTTTCATATGTTTGGCTTAAAAAACGTTCATTTTAAGTGATTACGAGTAGGAACATTGAATTTGGAGAAATCTTGATGGTCAGGATTTGTATGTGAGATCAAAAACTAGATTATTGCATTAGAAGTTTGTCAAAAACATGTTGTCAAGTGTGTCAATAGAAAGATTTTTATTTATTTTTTTACCCAATTTTTTGGAAAAAAATAAAATTAATTATTTGTATGACATGAAATTTTATTATTATTATAGAGAATTATGGCATATAAGTTTGTCAAACAAATAATGTCAAGTGTGTCAAAAAAATGATTTCATTTATTTTTTTAGCCAATTTTTTGGGTAAAAAAATTTAGCTGTTTTTATGACGTAAATGTAATTGAAAATGAAATTGGACATGAAAATTTTTGAATTTGTTATAGTTTTTGGAATATTTTTGGAATTTTGAAAAAAGTTTCAATTTTTGATTTTGTTATAATTTTTGCGATTGTTTAAGAATTTTTGAAAGAAGTTTTAATCTTTGATTTTGTAATAATTTTGGGAATATTTTTAGAATTTTGAAAAAGTTTAATTTTATTTAATTTTGAAAAAAGTTTAATTTTATTTAATTTTTACAATATTTGTGAAATTTCGAAAGAAATATGAATTTGTGATTTTGTAATATGTATTTTCGAAACGCTAAATGGAGAGGTTTTTGAGTAGTTTGCTGATTGTATCATCTCTTCAGTAAATTATGGTAATTTATGGTCTGTTATAATTTTCCGGCAACGTATTGATGATTCGTGTTAATTTTGTAATAAATTTCTAAACAGAGATAAAAAAATACATGTACTTTAACAAAGAGTTTTATGTTTGATATACATCGCTGGCCAAAACTAAAAACAATGTCCTCATAAAAGTTTTTTACCAAAAACTATATCAAAATCCTTAACCCAGACCGAAGTCTTGATATCTCAGAGCCTTGAGATTTCAGCCTTTCCAAATTTTTTTTTGTAAAATCAAAACTAAAATAGTTATAGGCGAGGAACTGATTTTATCTAATGTTTTTTGCTCCTTGAACAGAAAAAATAAAATTGCGAATGGTAAATTTTTTTTAAAATTCCGAAAAAATTCACAGATGTTATGAAAATTAAAATAAAGCATTTTTTGTAGGACACCCTAATATGCAGGTACAACATGTGTAAATATGGAAAACGAAAGAGACGAAAAAAGATGATCAGTGATATCTTGCACAGAAAAAAAATGTACCAAAATTCAATAAAATTTTTTGATAAATAGAAACTAATAAACTACTTTTCGTTGGATCAATAAAAAATTTATTAATAAAATGAAACGTAATATTCGTTATATTAATAAATTTTGTACTATTAATAAATTATTTATTGAGTCAACGATATTGTTTATTGAGCCAATCATCAATAATCAGTTTTTTAATTTAACGAACAATTATATTGAATCATTTTTTTAGTGTAAAATCCGTTTGTTTGATTTTTATGAGATTTGTTTGAAAAAACACGCAAAAAGTTTTAAACTAGTTAGGAAATTGAATAAATTTGAACAGTGCCATTTTGGAAAATAATTCTAAATTGTCAAAATATAAATATGTATTTAGAAAACACTGAAAAAAAATAAAGTAATGACAACCTCATCTTAAAGGTAGTTGGTAGTTTATTATTTATACAAAGAAAAAATATTTGCAAACGATTTCACAATTTTGTAGTTCTATTCGCCATATCTGCCCTCAGGGTTAGGTTGATACAACTGCATTTCGATTGGAAATAGAACATGTTTTTTTCAGTGCACGTTTATTTAACTTTTGATTTGAGTGTTGTGTTTGATTTGTATGTTTAAATCTAGTCATTAATATTTCAACAAAATCCTATAATAGAGTAAGTCCCAAATTTTAAACAAGAAAAGAAGCTTATTGAACTTCTCTACCATAAAGACCATGTTTGTTGAAATTTAAAGGCCGGAACCGAAATAAAATAGCAAATCATTAGTGATTTTTTTAAAATATGAATATTTTTATTTTGGACCAAAAAACAAAATAGGCCCGTTGTTACAACAACACCAATAATTACATAAAAATCAATTTGAGCTAAATTTATGTGACCCATTTGCCGCGTGGTTATTTTGTTTATATTTGGTTTATAATGACTCACGGGTGTAATACACGTCTTTGTTATTTTTATATTGAAAAATGAAGTTAAATTATAGAAAGAAAGGCTGTTTTGAAAATCACCAGAACCATAGTTTAACATTACCAAAATGAAGAGTGCTTAATCGCTAAAAATTAGCTGACTTTTGGTATTATAGAGATCAAAAAATAAAGCAAATGATAAATATATTTATGTAGTTATTATTAGTACAGGTGATATAAACAAAATGAAGAAATTAACCAAATTAAGTGCTGCACTCAAAAAAATAAAGGAAACTTTTATAAAAATTTTATAAATATACAACTCACAAAATTTTTTGATAAAAGTACAATTTTTTTCCTTCAAATCCAAAAATAATTTGTAAACAAATAAATTTTTGGTTTTTTCAAATAATTTTTTTTGTAATCTACAATATTTTTGGTAAACTTACCAAAAAATTTGTGAGTTGTATATTTATAAGATTTGTAAAATTTACTTAGTTTTTTTTTGAGTGTGTGCGTGATTAATATACGTGACCTTATGGCTTGTCATTCGCGCTATATTTATAAATATTATTGAATAAGGCTAGTAGTTCTAGCTGAATACATATTGTTGATAAATAACATTCCCACAATGAATCACATTTTCTTTCCCAAAATTGCAATTTATTTCCAATTTCTTTGGGCCAATTAGTGATATATAAAAATGCAGTAATAACGGCTAACATACATTCAGTAAAATTGTATGCATAATTATTAGATCAAAGTAATCGATCTCTTCAAATAATAATTCATTTAATTTTTGGTGTGTAATTAATGTATTTACTAAATAATTAATTCAATTTGTAAAAACTTTACTTTATATACAAATAGTTGTTATTTACACATTATTTACAAACACCTTAAGTAATCCTAATTCGATTGTTATCAATCGTAATTTATTTTAAACTCTTTTCGGTTAAAATTAAAAAATTAATAAAAATTACATTAAACCTTTTTCTAAAGTTTGAAAATTCTAACTGAAAAACAGAAACTGAATAATTTTGATTTTCGTTTTTTTAAAAAAAAACTACTTGATCGAAAAAATGAATTTAAATTTTAGTTTAACGATACGCCACAACCTCATTCCTTAAATTGGCGATGACTGTAACCATCTACCTCTAACTACTAAAGATAAATCTAAACAATCTTATTTTAATCTAAATTAATTGGTATCCTGAAAGATTCATTGCAATTTGCAAGAACGACTTGAATCGTAAATTTTTTAAATGAAATTGTTGGTTTTCTTTTAATAAGCGAAAAACTATGAATACAAATAAATTCAATATTTCTTTTACAAATCATGGTCAAACACTTATTGAATAATTTTAACAAAACCCATTACAGTTGCTCGTTGTGATCGATCGTTCTCAAAACCGAAATTCATTGAAAATTATCTACAGTTTACAATGTCACAGGGACGACTTTTGGTTCGACAAAAGAGCTAGAAAAATTGTTTTTTAATTTCTATTATTATTCGTCTAATTAAAATCAATAAAATTAATTCAAAAAAATTTTAGTATCTGCACAGGGCCCATAACTCCATGTTTGACTCATATGAAGTACAAATTTATCAGCATACTATTTCTAACAAATTCACACTCAACACTGCAAAACTTTGAATGAAATACTATCAATAAAGTTTTTTGAAAGTTCGTTTAATAATAATATATTACAATAACTCTAGCAATATATCAATAAAATGTCAACTCGTTAACGAATAAAATAGTTTATTGCCATAATTAAACCCATATTAATTTTTTCTCTGTCAAAAATAACAAGAAACGTAAATTAAAAATAAGCCTTAAAAAAATAAAAAAATAAAAGTATAATAATAATAATAAATATATATTAAATAATTAAAAATTACGTATAAGGCGTTAATAATAAATAATTAATTTAAATTTATGAGTTTTACTGCAAGAAATTAATTTATTTTTATTGTATAGTGTTTTATGCAAATGAGTTATGAAAAAAATAGACATAGCTTGATTAGCTATATTGAATTTGCGTGTGCCTATAAGAACTATACACTATCCAAATTTGACTTTTAATTTATTACGGTATTAATAATAGATCTATTTAAGTTGTTTATTAAAAAAGTTTATTAATTTGGTTTTAAGAGTTTGCATAGCGCAAATGATTTTCAATGAAGCTAACAAATTACTAGAAAACCCCGATGAGCCAAAAACGTGTATCATGCTATATGAACTCATTTGAACATTGCGTAGATTTTGAGTCACATTAATATTATGAGATTTTCAAATCAGATGTCAGACAAAACGAAGTTTACCAGCAAAATAAGAACAGTAAACTTTTGAAAACTTCTAAATGAGCAATTTCACGAAGATTCAACAACGTTTTGACTTGACCCCTTTTAATTTTGATTATTTTTTGTTTATAGATAGTCTTTGATAAATAAAAAATACAAGTTCTCTTAGAATTTTTTTTTCGACCAGGGGTCTTCACAGGGTGCCCCTCAATTTTTGTTATTTTGTGATGTGAGTGCATTTTGACGAGCTATTGTAGAAAAACTACTCAATCGATTTTCATAAATGATATGTCGTCGAATAGGTATTAGAACAAAATTTTTAAAAATGTACATTGTTAATTTTTTGAAATAATTTTTAACGGTGTAACATAAGAAAAAAATGGTGTAATTGAAAAAAAGATGGCATAGCCTTTTTTTTTTTTTTAAACTAAATTGAAGCTTATTTTATATCTAACCACTTGTGAAAGTTTAGGAGATGCAATATTTTTTGTTTTAGAGATAAAATTCATTGTGCATATGACTGTCGGGAATCAGTTTTTTTTGTTCTGAAGGAAAATTATAAAAATGGCGATTTTTAAATTCAGATTTTTTTTTAATGTTAAATATCAAATATTTTATTATTAAATGAACTTTTTAAAAAACAATTTCAGTCAAGTTCAGCAAAATTTTGCGACATTTTGACTCGACCCTTTTTAATTTGGTTTATTTTTAGTTTATAAATAGCCTTTGATAAATGAAAAATACGGCTTCAAGTAGAATTTTTTTGAATATAGACCAAAATAAACCAAATTAAAAAGGGTCGAGTCAAAATGTCGCAAAATTTTGCTGAACTTGACTGAAATTGCTTTTTAAAAAGTTCATTTAATAATAAAATATTTGATATTTAACATAAAAAAAAAATCTGAATCTAAAAATCGCCATTTTTATAATTTTCTTTCAGAACAAAGAAAACTGATTCCCGACAGTCATATGCACAACGAATTTTATCTCTAAAACAAAAAATATTGTATCTCCTAAACTTTCACAAGTGGTTAGATATAAAATAAGCTTCAATTTAGTTTAAAAAAAAAAAAAAAGGCTATGCCATCTTTTTTTCAATTTTTTTTTTTTTTTTTTTTTTAATAAAATGTGTTGTGTAATAGGGTTTAGAATATGTGTCACAACAACACATAAATACCTTTTAAGACCTAGGTCTAGACCTGGGTCCCACAACAACTGGCGTTCTGAGGTGTAGATTAACGCTTTTTTTAAACATCTGTGGGTTGAAGCCACCTGAGACTAAGTGTTCCGGCAAACTATTCCATTTGTACGCAGTTCGGACAAAGAAGTCTCTCTGCGATCTGCCAGTATGACAGCGCGGGATCTTTACCGTTTCACTGGTTGCGGCAGCCGATTGCCGAGTGGAACGGGGGTAAGAATAAGTTTGAGGCATGATGCCGCTGATTTCATCTGAGCACTGCTGATGACGATATTTGTAAAAAACAACGAGGTCAGCAACAGTGCGACGATGTTGTAGGGAATCAAGTTGTGATGTCAAAGTTCGATCACCTACAATTCGTATAGCTCGCTTTTGAACAGAGTCCAAGAGGGCCAAGATGGAAACAGAGGCAGCACCCCAAACTTGACAGCAGTACTCCATACAGGGACGAATATAGGACTTATAAACATGGAGCAATTGGTATGGAGTGAAAAATTTTTTGCATCTATTTAGGAGGCCGAGTTTTTTAGACGCGCTTTTTGCCATCGCCATTACATGATCGTTCCAGAGTAGGTCATTTGAAACTGTGACACCCAATAAACGAATGTTTTTACATTCACCTATTGGTTCATCACACATACTAAATAAAATATCTTTGGGGAACTCCATTTTTACACCATTTTTTTCTTATGTTACACCGTTAAAAATTATTTCAAAAAATTAACAATGTACATTTTTAAAAACTTTGTTCTAATGCCTATTCAACGACATATCATCTATGAAAATCGATTGAGTAGTTTTTCTACAATCGCTCGTCAAAATGGACTCACATCACAAAATAACAAAAATTGAAGGGCACCATGTGAAGACCCCTGGTCGAAAAAAAAATTCTAAGAGAACTTGTATTTTTTATTTATCAAAGACTATCTATAAACAAAAAAAATCAAAATTAAAAGGGGTCAAGTCAAAACGTTGTTGAATCTTCGTGAAATTGCTCAAATATTTTACTTAGAGCTTGTTTTCAATTTAAGATTATGTTCAGCGCAGTCTCTTACATTCATAAATCATAACTGATGTCTTCTAGAATATTTGTTGCATTACATGATTCATCTTATAAATATTTTATTCGTTAAAAATAACAACTCTCTAAATTTTAAATTATCGTCTTATCTCTTTGTTATTAGAGGTGAGATATTTTGTCATGAAATTATTTTCTTCTCTCGTGCAAAGTCGACCGATGATATTACCATCTTGCAGTGAAAACACCCTAAGATATTAAAGATTTGAACAGCCACCAGATCCTTAGCTAGATAATCTGAAAGAAACAAGTAATTAGTGTATTTCTTAAAAATGAAACCAAAAAATTTCCAAGCAATATTTCCTAACGTCAGCAAAAATATTTAAGTTTTGTAATTTTTCTCAATGTATATTATGCACATTTGCTGGCAAACTTTTTTCATTATTGAAATTTATTTTTCATAGTTAAAATTTCAAAAAAACAATGCTTGGTTATAACAAAATCTAAATTGTCTGTTTCTGTTAATTTTATGAAAAAAAGCAGAGTGGGCTGGGAGACAAGTTGTTTTGACTGTTGTTTTTTCGTGTTAAGGTTTTTCTCTTGTAGATTAGAAAAAACTCGCAATAATTGTATAAATTTGAATCAAAGGAAAAAGTACGCACGACTATGGGAAGAAATTTCGGTTTCACGGAGAATAAAACAAACAAACAAAATTATTATTTGAGAATTTTTAGTGTATGCACACAAAAAATTAGTTAATGGTGATCTTTGAGATTATTTACAATTATTGTTTTAATACTGTGAATGTTCCAGCGGTGCAATAAGTAAAATATTCGTTTGTATTGTTTGTGAGTTGTTACCAGGATTCGAGAAGACATCACTTGATTGAAGCTTAAAATACATAATTTTTCCAAGTAAATGTTTGTAAACCAAACAAACAAACCTTTGCCTCTTGACTTAAACAGGAATTCTGAACAGATCCAGAAATATCTAGAAATTTGTAACATTGGGCACAATTTTTTTGATATGAAGCGCGAGTTTGATTGACTGGAGCTTTGTAAAGACGGATTTGATTTGTTCTGGAGTGGAATATTTTCTCCAAAAACAACCAAATATCAAATGGATTCAAGATCATAAAAATATATTAGATAAAGTGATCATTTATTTAGTTTGATCCAATGGTGATCAAACATGATTCTGTTTGGTCAGTTTTCTACACCTCAAAACATATAATTGTCTAGGAATTGTTTAACAGTAGGTACAATTCACTGGAAATGGCTAACCCTTCATGTGAGCGTTGTTGTAAAACGGAAGATTTAAGAACCTTTTTATTTTCACTGGTGTCCTTAAGCATGATCTATCTATCGTTTGCTTATTTAACTTCCTGAAATCTATGACCATACGTCATTTTTTTTACCAAATCAGGACCTGAGGAACGTTTGGCACAACGAACGACCTGAGAACGTTTTGGCACAAGAAGCACAGGTGAATTCCAAGGACTAATGCTTGAGGAAATGATATCATTTTCTAACATCTACTGCACCTGTCTCTCCATTTCTTGTCGATGTATTTATAGGATTTATTTAAAGAAAAACGTTATGTAATAAAAATATATATTTTTTTTAAGGCGCTCATGCTCCATGTAGGAGCGTTGCCAGGCTAATCAGCTTTGAATATTCACCACGGTCATTCGCAACAGTGACATAATTACCATGGCAGCCGATTTTTTTAAGGTCGTTTATTATGTCAGTCTCCCATTGTAGTCGTGGTCTACCTCGCAGTCGCCCACTCCCTGGAGTACTAACGTACATTTTTTAATCATTCCAGACTGTGAATCGGCTCGTAGAACATGCCCAAACCAAGCAATCCTATTAGAACGGATACAACCTATCTCAAAGTCTCTTATCTCAAAGTTATACCGGGTTCTATACTCTCTATTCCATCGTCTGTCTTAAGTGGACCAAAAATGTAGCGTAGGATCTTACGCTCAAATACAGATAAATGCGATTCGTTATTTTGCGTAAGGGTCCACGTTCGTGACCCATATATTTTAACGAAGCTATTATTCAATCTTCGTAATTTGGACTCGCTCTGCTTTCCAACTCGCATTAAATTTACATTAACAACATCTTCTGTAGTTATTGTCGTTTTTTTTTTAAACTTAATTTCTTATTCGTAATCGTCTATCGCCATAATTTCCGTTTAAATTTATCATAAAACAGTTGTGCAATATCCTTAAATTAGAATCTCTCTATTTCCCAAAGAGACAAGAAAATAAATCAAGCAATAGGTTACTTCTCGTTTGCTGTATTGTCATGAACTTCTGAAATTGTTTTTGCTTCCTTTTTTTAAATATAATCTCTTACAATCATTTCGTAATCAATTTTTTTATAATTCTTTTCCAATTTTTCTACAAGTTAGTTGCATAAATTCCTTAGTGGAAACAAAAATTTAACGAATGAAAATACCCAAGAAACAAACTTATCGTTTCTATCGTTATGTTATTGTTTACAAACGGCCGTTAAGAATACTATAAATAAATGCCGCGAGATGGCTTCCCTCTCTCAGTCTATTATTGGAATTTATTCTCTGATTGGATTTTTTGACGTCTGCGGACATTTTTGTTTGGTAGTGATGTGTGATTAAAATGTCGGAAAAACAAAAGAAATGGTAATTAGAAATCCAACCAAAAATCTATAAAATTAGGGTAAACTACTCGACATTTAGAAATTCAATACGGTATGCAAAGTTTCTCAAATTATTATCAGTGTCGTTTAATGCAAATCAAATGTAAAAGATTTAAATTAATCGTGTCAAAGGTCGAGTCCAAGGTTAGGGAATTTGCATATTAGCATTAATTTGTGTTACTATTTTTGGAAGTGTATCGTCCAGTAACGATAAACTCATGTAATTATCTATGGTAAATTCGGTTATTATCCGCATCACGGAAATCAAGTTTCGTTATCTTTCCTGTGGCGGGTGTATAGTTAACATATAAATGAACGGAATTATTTCTATTAACGTTACAATCTAAAATAGCCTTACTATCTGTTAATGCTAAGAATTGAAAAGAAACATGAATAAAACAAAATACTGTATATGTTGTGTACGTCCTTAAAATTACAATCAAAGAAAATATGTGAATATTCTAGTGTTTACTCGATGTCTTAGTTTTGTCATTAGTACAATTAATTAAATCAAAATAAAAATAAAAGAATTTATATGAATGTTCCATTGCTTAAGTAGAGTTTTGTCATTAGTACAATTAATTAAATCAATATCAAGAAAAAAAGAATTTATGTGAATGTCCTATTGCTTAAGTAGAGTTTTAGTCATTAGTACAATTAATTAAATAAAACTAAGAAGCTATTGGTACAATTAATTAAATAAAACTAAGAAGTCATTAGTAAAATTATTGTTCAAACATCGAAAAATAAAAAAAATAATTTACGTATAGTGTGTACACGTTTTGTTTCCTATTTTTCACTCACATTGTGCCACACGGTGCGCTAGAACGACTACAACGGATATATGCATTACCGTTCCTATCGTATAAATTTACGGTATATCCGAATCCAGCCACATGTATGCGTGATAAATTTTCAAGCATACCAGTTAAAGATACACCCACAGCCAACTATGTGTATATGAATTACTGGTTTGAATTTAATACGGTGTATCGACCAGCCAGTGACGTGTCTGTTTATATCAGTTGTTATTCAAATACACCACCTAACGGCATATCAACCACCGACACCGGTTGTAGGATGAAATTTTTGGTGTACATCAAATACCGTACGAACTGTACTCTATCATCTGTAACTGTTTAATTCTGCTGGAACAAATGAAGAACTGGAACTATATGCATCGGGTGGACCTTATGGGCTAGGCAGTGCGTTAAGGAGATGATGGAGAGGGATCAACCACAAACCTCAGGTGTGTCAAATTTTAATTTGGTGTTATTTTTATGTATGAATGATTATGGATATGTATGTAGGTGTATGAGTGTGTGTATATGGATGTGTGGATGTGGGTACGTATGAGAGAATATATTAGGTGCATGTACGTACGTCTGTCAGACTCCAAGTTGAAACCTGTATACAAAAATTTTAAGTAAATATTGTAAAACAAAATTTGTTGAGAAAAACTTATAAATAGTTAAAATTAAAAATGGATGGCTTATTAATATTTAGCAAACAATTGATTTGGTTTATCCTAAATTTAAAGATGTAGTGAAAAACAAAATTTGTGCATTAGCAGTAACGAAGAGATTAGAAAAAGAAGATATTGCGGATGAAAATAAAAAAAAAGAATATCGTCATTCTATTATTATCATACAGGTGTTTAGTCCAATTGTTGCGTCTCAACGGATAATGTTTTGTCAATTCGATAGTGCGTATACTACATTGCAATGTGAAAAGGATTTCAATATCACTTTATGGGAAGAATTTTTTTTGGGTATGTTTTTTTTATGCTTGAACCGAAATTAGTAGACATGTTACAATGGCATTTGGGGACATGCATCTCGTTTGCTAAACATGTAGGTGGTCCTGATTTAATTTTATTAAAAACAATTCCAAAACATGGAGATATACTGACCTCATTAATTGATTCATGGAATGAGTTGAACCAGTATGATCAGTCTATTCTCGAGAAGCAGTTGAACAACTTTTAATTAATTCTGTTGTACGAAATGTTGCATTAAAAGCATTGCGATTGGTTACAGAAAAGTTGAAACAAGATTCACATTCGCAGCGAAGTCCTGCAGCCAAATTCTGTAACTGTGAAGCGATGAAGTGTTAAAAATTTCTTCGTTTTTTTCATTAAAAAACTTATCACTTCACCGCTTCACAATTACAGAATTTGGCTGCTGTACTAACCTTTTTTTGATAAATATAAATTTTTGTCTACATATTTAAGCGTTGTAATGATGGGATATTTCAGCTTACAGGCTATTACAATCTTATTCGTGTTTAGCGCGACGCTTTTGGTTTGGTTTACGTTTTTTCTCTGGTTTCCTCGCCAAATCATAAGATATTGCCAGCTGGAGAATGAGATGTGCATGGATGTGTATGTATGTGTGTGCATGCGTGAGTAAAGGTGCGTGTATGTGCCTGCGCGGATGAAGTGCGAGAGCGTGTGAGTGTGTTTGAATTACGGGAGTGGACGTGGTGATCGCGGTTAGTTCATATAAGGGGGTCGCCAGAGTATACTTATTTTCACTTGCTTTTTTCGTTTAATCCGTTTTTTTTAATATACGCGTACAATACCGTTATTTGAACTGGAGCAGCAGGTAATGTCTACTCGTCCCCACAGGCTGAAGCTAGCTTGGGGCTAAATAATTCTCATCTAGGTGCGCCGCCTGCTATGCCACTTCGTTGTCTGTTCAACGAAGCAGCTCTCCATAACAATATCACAACCGGTCTAATGTCTTGTATAACTTGAGCTTGGTGTTTTAGTTGATACATACGGTGATCCAAGGAGAGGTTTAATTGAGTAGAAAGTTCGATTACCTGCAGCGATTTGAGCTTTTATATCTGTAAGTATGCTGTTGTTTGAGTCAAGCATTGATCCCAAATATTTAAAAAATTCAACTCCCTCAATTCGTTCATTGCCGCACATCAAATCTTTCTTCTCAGCCTCTCTTGAAACATTGATATGTTTGGTTTTATTGTAGTTAATTTGCAGACCAATTTTCATAGCACCACTCTCAAGCGACTTAAAAATCTCACTCATAACAGCTTCACTTCGGCCGAGGATGACAACATCATCAGCGTAAGCAATCATCTGTACTGAGTTTATTGACAAGATATTGTTATTAGTCGGTAGTTTCTTTTGACGGCACACATATTCCAAGGCTAAATTAAAAAGTATAGGAGAGATAGCATCACCTTGTCTTAAACCGGAGTCAACTTTAAAAAACTTTGATATTTCGTTCTCTACTCGTACACAGCATTGAGAGTTCTGTACTGTCATTTTGCATAGTGATACCAGTTTACTAGGAATTCCCATTGACATCAGCAGCCAAATTCTGTAATTGTGAAGCGGTGAAGTGATAAGTTTTTTAATGAAAAGAAACGAAGAAATTTTTATCACTTCACCGCTTCACAGTTACAGAATTTGGCTGCAGAGCAGACCATAGAGTCTCTCGTTCGAGAGAGTCGTAGGCCTGTCTGAAATCAATGAAAAGTTGGTGCACAGGTATGTTGAACTCTCGACACTTTTCCAAAATCATCCTTATCGAGAAAAGTGCATCGGTAGTACCTCGGCCCCACCGGAAACCACACTGATATTCTCCAAACAGTTGTTCAGCAAAAGGATTGATTTTGGATAGCAAAATGTAGGAAAAGATCTTATATGCTGTGCAAAGGAGAGCGATTCCTCTGTAGTTTGCACATTGTAGGCGATTACCTTTTTTATGGATTGGTATCAGAATAGCTGTGTTCCAGCCCTGTGGCATGGTTTCAGTCCTCCAGATCATTTGAACAAGTTCAAACAATCTTAAGGATAGAGTTTCGCCACCATGTACAATCATTTCGAATGTTATATCGTCGACACCAGGTGCTTTATTGCGTTTTAATTTTGACAGCGCCGCTTCGAATTCCTCTTTGGTTGGTTCGTCTACTTGTACCTTTGACGCACGAATAAGCTTTGCTCGTCGCCCGACTTGTTGCTGATCACTTAAGTTGAGAAGATTCTTCTCAAAATAAGCGACACAAGTATCTAAAATATTTTTAAGGTCTACTTGTAGCTCCCCATCTTCGTTTTGAAGCAGTCAATCTAGTTTGAGGGCCCTTCTTTAAGGTTTTAACCTGTCGAAAGAAGTTAGGCGATTGATGTTCCTTATTGAAGCTTTCAATCTCCTCACACTGTTTCTTCCACCATTCTCTCTTCGTTCGTCTACATAGCTTTGTAACGGTTTTCTTGCCAGTTTATAGTTCACTTTCGTGGACCTGGTGTTGCGTCCTTGTAGACACTTCAGATAGCAATCTCTTTTGTATTGAATAGCGTCAAGGCATGCTTGATCCATCCATGGCTTCTGGGAGTGGCTCTGTGGTCGTCCAAGTATTCCCTCAGCAGCGCTTAAAATAGCATCTTTGAGCAAATTCCGTGATTTATCGATGACTCCATGACTCCATTAATGGTTTCTGCTTTATCCAATGTTTCGGCAATATGGATTTGATATCTCTCTTCCGTTTCAGCATTCTTTAATGATGACATGTTAAAACGTTTTCGTTGTTTGAATTTTGGAATGCCTTGATTTGGGAAGTGGAACCTTATCGTAGCACATACAAGGAACTGGTCACTTCCAATGTATGCACCTCTAAAGGATCGCACATCCAGAACGCTCGAAAAGAAACGTGCTGTTACTAGAACGTGATCAATTTGATTTCGAGTGTTTCCATTCGGTGAGACCCAAGTCTGCTTATGAATCGATCGATGCGGAAAGAACGTACTGGCAATTCTCAAATTATTTGATAATGCAAACTCAGTCATTCTCTCACCATTATCATTCGAATTCGAATGCAAGCTTTTGGGACCCACCACATTTCCATAAGAGATATCTTTTCCAGCCTGTCCATTAAAGTCACCAAGAACCATAATGAAATCACCTACAGATGGAAACAGGCGAACACAATAATAACATTATTTTACACTGTAGACCAGGGTAGAAGCCATTAAAAATAATAAAAAGTGAAAAAAATAACAGTAGGATGAAACCCATTAGAAAAGGATGAGAATATTATAATAATGAAAGGAAAAATAATTTACGGGCGATCTGAGGTCGGAAAGAGGAAGGGGTGAGTTTTTAAGGGTAAAAAACGGTTTAACTCGATTGCCGGCAAAACTAAAAGTCCCATGGAAAAAATTTGAATGGCAAAGTTGTAGGTAATAAAAAGATGTAAAACTTTGATTTAGGCCACATAACTTCAAAATTTATGTGAAAAATTCAAAAAACCAAGTTTTTGGTTTTTTATTTTTATCTTTTACAAAATTTTTTTTTTCACGAAATTTGGTGAAAACTTACCTTTTTATGTCCCAAATACGCTGTTATTTATTTGATTTGAAATATGTATTTTTTCACCTTATTTTGAATTAATATCGAAAAAGTACCCTAATTTTCAATCGAAAATTCACCCGTCAAAATATCAGCTTTTTTCAAAAAGTTGGTATGCTTTCTGTTCGTTGAAATTTTTACTTTCCGATGGTGAAAAAAAAAATAATTTATTACTGTAGTAAATCTTCTCAGAAAATGCAAAAAATGAATTGAATTTTCGATTCAAAAAACCAAGTTTTTGGGTTTTTTATTTTTATCTTTTACAAAAAAAAAATTTTTTCACGTAATGTGGTGAAAACTTACCTTTTTATGTCCCAAATACGCTGTAGTTGATTTGAAATATTTATTTTTCACCTTATTTTGAATTAATATCGAAAAAGCACCCTAATTTTCAATCGAAAATTCATTTCATTTTTTACATTTTCTGAGAAGATTTACTATAGTAATATATTTTTTTTTTCATCATCAGAAAATAGAGATTTCAACGAACAGAAAGCATACCAACTTTTTGAAAAAAGCTGATATTTTGACGGGTGAATTTTCGATTGAAAATTAGGGTGCTTTATCGATATTAATTCAAAATAAGGTGAGAAAATAAATATTTCAAATCAAATAAATTACAGCATATTTGGGACATAAAAAGGTAAGTTTTCACCAAATTTCGTGAAAAAAAAAAAATTTTTGTAAAAGATAAGAATAAAAAACCAAAACCTTGGTTTTTTGAATTTTTCACATAAATTTTCAGGTTATGTGAAAAAAGTGTTGTTATCAAAGTTTTAGATCTTTTTATTACCTACAACTTTGCCATTCAAATTTTTCCCATAGGACTTTTAGTTTTGCTGGAAATCGAGATAAACCGTTTTTTACCCTTAAAAACTCACCCCTTCCCCTTCCCGACCTCAGATCGCCCGTAAATTATTTTTCCTTTCATTTTTATAATATTCTCCCCCTTTTCTAATGGGTTATATCCTACTATTATTTTTTTTGTTTGCAAAAATTATCGACCCTGGTCTACTGGTAAAAATGCTATATATATATGCTATAAAATCTTGTTTATTTTTTACACAGTCAAATTTAGATATGTCGTTTTGTAAGTTTTTAGTAGATAAATTTGACAATATGAATAATGAAAAAAGTTCATATATTTTCTCAAAAGACATTACAGATATTTTTTTTACCGACTGGAAGTCATCGTTGAAAGTATAAATTTAAAAAATTGTAGGTAAAGTTTCAATTAAAAACAAATAAAAATAAATTTTTTAATAAAATTTTAATAAATTTTTATTTTTTTTTTTTTGGCGGAAAGAACTCAGAGAATATATTTTATATCTGACAGTTAATTATCGGAGAAAAAATTATACGATATATCTGATACAAATTTTATTTTATCGCTCCGATTTCTCCGATATAGAAAAAAACACTCATTATTAGTTTAATTAATTAATTACACACAATTGATATAATGATTAGGTTCGATTTGATTCGATCAAAATATTCAAAATATTCAATCCCTTCAAAATACTGCGATATTGAATTATGGGTGATCAAAATTTAACATTAAATCTTGATTTCCTACAACACCGTCGTAGTGTTGCTGATCTCGTTGTTTTTTATAAATATAGTCACCAGAAGTGCTCGAACGAAATCAGATCCATTATTCCTCAAATATATTCTTTTTCCCCGTTTTACTCGTCAATCGGTTATGCAAACAGTCAAACTATTGCATACTCAAAAAATAAAAGTCACTTTAACAAAATTTTTATAAATATACAACACACAAAATTTTTTGATAAAACTACAATTTTACTTTGGTCTGAAAGACCTAAGTATTACATTCATGAGCCAAAAGTGAAATTTTAACCCCCACTTTTGTTAGCATTTTTCTACGTTTTAGGACCTACTGATTCTAAAAAAGCAAAAAAAAATGTATGTCTGTCTGCCGGCCGTCCGTCCGGCCGGCCGTCATTACCTACGGTGCAGGGAAAACCGCTGGAGGGATTTCAAAAGTTTTTTTTCTAAAAATAGGTATACTCAAGGGACAGGTCTGAAAGGACGCTGTGTTCGAAAACTGTACCGGATGCGTGTCAAAAAAACCATTAATGTGTAAAAAACAGCAAATTTTCATATTTTTGGCTTAAAAAACGTTCATTTTAAGTGATTACGAGTAGGAACATTGAATTTGGAGAAATCTTGATGGTCGGGATTGGTATGTGAGACCAATATCTAGATTATTGCATTATGAGTTTGTCGAAAAAATGTTGTCAAGTGTGTCAAAAGAAAGATTTTTATTTATTTTTTTACCTAATTTTTTGGAAAAAACTAAAAGTAATAATTAGTATGACATGAAATTTTATTTTTATTATAGAGAATTATGGTATTATAAGTTTGTCAAAAAAATAATATCAAGTGTGTCAAAAAATGATTTCATTTATTTTTTTAGCCAATTTTTTGGAAAAAAAAATGTAGCTGTTTTTATGACGTAAATGTAATTGAAAATGAAATTGGACATGGAAATTTTTGAATTTGCTATAGTATTTGAAATATTTTTGGAATTTTGAAAAAAGTTAATAAAATAAAATTAAATATTTGTTTGAAATGAAATTTTATTATTATTATTGAGAATTATGGCATTATGAGTTTGTCAAAAAAATGTTGTCAAGTGTGTCAAAAGAAAGATTTTTATTAACTTTTTTACCCGATTTTTTGGAAAAAAATAAAATTAATAATTAGTATGACATGAAATTTTATTATTATTATAGAGAATTATGGCATTATAAGTTTGTCAAAAAAATAATATCAAGTGTGTCAAAAAATGATTTCATTTATTTTTTTAGCCAATTTTTTGGAGAAAAAATTTAACTGTTTTTATGACGTAAATGTAATTGAAAATGAAATTGGACATGGAAATTTTTGAATTTGTTATAGTATTTGAAATATTTTTGTAATTTTGAAAAAAGTTTGTATTTTTGATTTAGTAATAAATTTTGAAATATTTTCAGAATTTTGAAAAATTTTAAATTTTTGATTTTATTATAATTTTTGGAATTTTGAAAAAAAGTTCAATTTTTGATTTTGTAATAGTTTTTGCAATATTTTTAGAATTTTGGAAAAAGTTTAAATTTTTATGAATTTTTGGAATATATTTGGAATTTAGAAAAAGTTCAAATATTTGATTTTTTCTAATTTTTGGAATATTTTTGGGATTTTTCAATTTTTGTTTTCGTTATAATTTTTGCAATATTTTTAGAATTTTGAATAAAATAGAGTGTTTTAATTGTATATATACTTTTAGAATTTTGAAAAAAGTTTCATTTTTGTAAGGATTTTTGGAATATTTTTAGAATTTTGAAAAATTTTAAATTTTTCATTTTATTGTAATTTTTGGAATTCTGAAAAAAGTTTGATTTTTGATTTTGTAATAATTTTTGCAATATTTTTAGAATTTTGGAAAAGTTTGAATTTTTAAGAATTTTTGGAATATTATTGGAATTTAGAAAAAGTTTAAATATTTGATTTTATTCTAATTTTTGGAATATTTTTGGAATCTTAAAAAAAGATTCAATTTTTGATTTTGTTATAATTTTTGCTATATTCTTAGAATTTTGAAAAAAATAGAGTTTTTGAAATTTATATATATTTTTAGAATTTTGGAAAAAGTTTCAATCTTTGATTTTGCAAGAATTTTTGGAATATTTTTAGAATTTTGAAAAATTTTAAATTTTTGATTTTATTATAATTTTTGGAATTTTGAAAAAAGTTTCAATTTTTGATTTTGTAATGATTTTTGCAATATTTTTAGAATTTTGGAAAAGTTTGAATTTTTATGAATTTTTTGAATATTATTGGAATTTAGAAAAAGTTTAAATATATGATTTTATTCTAATTTTTGGAATATTTTTGGAATTTTGAAAAAAGCTTGATTTTATTTCATTTTTAAAATATTTTTGGAATTTTGAAAGAAATATGAATTTGTGATTTTGTAATATTTTCTCGAAACGCTAAATGGAGAGGTTTTTGAGTAGTTTGCTGAGTGTATCATCTTTTCACTAAATTATGTTAATTTATGATCTGTTATAGTTTTCCGGCAACGTATTGATGTTGATGTGTTAGTTTTGTAATAAATTTCTAAACAGAGATAAAAAAATACTAGTACTTTAACAAAGAGCTATGTTGATATACATCGCTGCCCAAAACTAAAAACCATGTCCTCATAAAAGTTTTTTGACGAAAACTATATCAAAATCCTTAACCCAGACCGAAGTCTTGATATCTCAGAGCCTTGAGATTTCAGCCCCTCCATATTTTTTCTTTCAAATCGAAAAATAATTTGTAAATCAAATAAATTTTCTATTCTAACTCACTGTTATTATAGTGACAAAATGCAGTGGGATTTCTTTGTTCCTTACGTTGCATAAATGGAATGCTTTGCACGAATCAATAGTTTCGGGGACATTCAATCCATGAAAGTTTAAAAAAAGCGTCCGTCAACACCTCAGAACGCATGTTGTTGTGGAACCTAGGTTTTAGGAATCTATGTGTTGTTGTGACATACATGTTGTAATTCCTATAACACAACACTTTTTATTAAAAAAAAATTCTTTGGACCTCCCTAAAATTTTTCCTACGTAGGCCCCTGAAATGATGCAATTTTATGGTACTATCTTTTCCGTATTTCGAGTAAAAATTTAAAATTTTAGGAAATGTAATTGCATGCCGACCCGGAAATATTATTTGGGACAAAGATATTAGAGGTGTAGGGGTATAATGATCGCCACTTTACGGTACAGTTTTTAAAATGAATATACATAGTTTAAAGTTCGATCTCCAAATTTTTTGGGATCTGAATTTCGATTTCGAAATTTAAATGCACGAAAACAAATATTTTAAATCTTCCATGCGCAGTAAAACAACAAATTATATTTTAACATTGAATTTTGTTTACTGTTTCTTTTTTAAAACTCATATTAAAATTTAAAGGTGAGTTTAAGTAAACAAATCGTAATAAGTTTATATTAGATGGGACAAAGATTTTTTTGAGGTTATGTCTGCTATAGGTCAATTATCAGGTTATTATTGATGTTTTTGCTTATAATCTGCTCAAAGTTTAATATTATATCTTAATTGATCAGGCTCAGATATTTGATTGTAATACTTATAATAGAAGCAAAGCAATATTGAACCGGTCCTAGAGCACCGTTAAACTTAAATCCGTTGTACGTTGTACTTAAATCTATTAGTACGTTGACTGAATAAATTCATCTGCCAGCACCCTAAGATATCACCTTGGCTAGTGATATCTCACTGCTATTCCCATGAGTGGTATGTGATATTTTACGTTAATTCATATGTCAATAGCAGGGACTGGAGTACGCGAGGTTGTCAAACCCGCATATCAAAAATTAAACAAAAATGTACAAATAAACAAAATCTAATCCCACAATTCATGCGTCTAAAATAATGCGTCTATTCCTATAGTTTAAAAACAATATTTCGTTGCTTCGAAAAAATATAACACATCGTTGCATCGTTTGTATATGTACTTTCTAGAATCTAGGTGTTCCCAATCCAAATGTAATAGTAATTAATTAAAAGAGTGAAAAAAAACTCGAAGTTCATTAAACACTACAACCGACAGTATTGATCAATGATCACTAAACGTACAAATTTTTTGGTGACTAACGGAGAATTTGGCTTCATGATTAGTAAATTTGCACCATGACTTAAATGATATAAATAACAAATTCAAAAACACATATAGTCATAAACAATAACTTTGAAAAATAGCAATAAACTAAAATTTATTAGTTCTAAAACCTAATAAATTTAAATTAATTTTCAACGCCCAAAAATCAACATAATTTATAATAGATATATGCATATTACTATTATTATTTGTTTTCATTATTATTCTAATATTTATTAATTTTCGTTTTTTTTTTCTAAATTTTTTAATATTTATTTTATGTTTTGTTTTTTTGTTGTTAATTTTTGTTTTTAACAAAAAAAAGTCAAAATCTTCAAAATTCTCTGCATGACGCTATTATAATTTTGTCGTCGTCTTTTGTTTTATTCAGCGTGACGACTATTGAGAAGATTTTTGTTGGTTTTCCTTTTGTATAATTTTTATTGAGGTGGCGGTAATCTTTTATAATTTTTTAATGATTAGATTAGAAAGACTTTTATTTTGTATAATTTTTTGATGTTTTTTTTGTTGTTCTTAATAATCACAATAATCAATTCTATGAGAAAATAATATTAAAAAAACTGAAAGAAAAAAAACAACAAAAGATAATAAATTATGAAACATTTTATATTAATTTAATTATCTACGCATGTACGAGAAATTTGTGTTTTCTATATATAGGGTTGAAACTTGATTATCATTGGAAGATTTGAAGAAATTTCTATGCTCCGCCTCTTATGTTTCATTTTTTCTTATGTTTTGTTTTGGTTTTCTCTACCTTTTAATCTTATCTTTATCGTTTATTCATTTTATAAAAGAAACTGGTTTACCAATTTAATTCTTCTTTTAATATTATTTTTGTTTGATTATTGTTATATTTTATTATAATTATTTCAAAAACATGATATAAGACACGCAAAGTGAAAAGAAACAAATACGTATTTTGTTTTTCTTTTAAATCATTTTTAACGAAAAGAAAAACGAAAAAAAAATTGTGTTTTCTTATTATATATATCAAAATAAATAATTAAAGATGGAGAAATAAACTAATATGAGATTGTATCATAAATTTGTTACGGTTTGTTTTTGCTTTTTTAATATACTTCCTATGCTTTTTATTTTACTTTATATACCTAAATTTCGAACTGATTCGATCACCATATATTAAGTATTAACACTTTTAATAAGTAAACAGTTACTTTGTTATTACGCAGCACCAGTAAAACATTTGAGTATGTGGCGATAACGCCCATTTCCAACAAATAATAGATAGCAAAAAGTCTACTTACGCACTGCATTGTGTTATACATATTTTATCTTCCTATTATTGTAATTCCACCTAACAAAAAATAGTTCAACTTCTGGTGGAAAAAGAGAAAAGTTTCCAAATTCATGCAATTATTTGTAGGGTATATATTTGTAATGTCAGTCTTTATGATTAATTATTACCTTATCTCGCCATATTCATAAATTGAAAAAGTAAAGCTTTTTTTGGAAAATTTTAATTTACTTAAATTACTTAAACTTTGAATAGCAATAATTAGTATATTTTTAATCTCGAAGACCGCAACTAGTCTGTATTATACTAGTCTGTAGTCAATTTTTGACTAGTCTGTAGTCAATTTCAATTTCAATTTGAGTTTGTTTGTTTTCGCATTACTGTGGTTTTCGTATGTATGTTTTTCATTGATATTTCTCTATGAGTTAAAATGGCAAAATTATCTATCAGCTATGCGAACATAAGAGGATTGAATATAAACCTTAATTCAGTCCATCTTTTTCTTGAAACCATGAAACCTGATATTTTGTTTTTAACGGAAACGATTATCAGTGCGCGTGCTGTGACCTTAGATAAAAACAGATACCTTTGTCCCAATTATGAACTGGAATCCTCTTTCTACATTAAGCATGGAGTTTGTGCTTATATTAGGGATACTATACCATATGTGAGATTAAATAAATTTGAATTAAATACAAAATTTCACAATATGGTGTCACTAAAAATTAGTTGCCCAAGTCAAACGCTGTTTGTCTTTGGACTTTACCGTTCACCTAATTCACCTGAGAACTCTAATTTATTTCATGACTTATCTGAGAAGATAGATAGGTTGGTTGAGTATCCTAATGCAAAGTTTATAGTTCTTGGAGATTTTAATGTCCATAATAAAGAATGGCTTACACACAGCTCTAAAACTGACGAGGTTGGTAGACAGGCTGAGTTGTTTGCTCTTTATCACAATTTTACTCAAATAATAGACCTGCCAACCAGAGTTCCTGACATTCCTGGTCAAAGTAGTAATTTACTTGATTTATTTTTGACAAACGATCCATATCTGGTTCAATTTAAAATATCAGAACCATTGGGTGGTTCAGATCATAATTTGATCTCCACACAACTAAATATACAAATTCCAAAACAATTTAAAGCGAATCCTCGCAATGTTTGGGATTACAAAGCTGCGGATTGGCAAGGACTTAAAAGTTTTTTTAGATGTTTTCCTTGGAAACGCTATTGCCTTACCGGCCAAGACCCAGACATAGCTGCATCAAATTTTTCTGAAACTGTAATTGATGGTATGCACAGATTTATTCCTAATAAATTGATCATTCCAAAAACTGATCTATGGTTTTCTAGTAAATGCAAAAAAGCTATAAAAGTTAAAAAAAAGGCTTTTCGAAAGTATAATCAAAACAAAACCGATGAAAACCTTAGACAGTACCGTAAAGAGAGAAATTTATGTCGTAAGTTAATAGATGAAGAGAAACATCTATTTAATAGGAAAAAAGCATCTAAATTCGCAGAACATCCGACTGGTTCACGCAATTTCTATAAAGCCGCAAAGGCTGTCCAAAGCAACTTTTGTAAATCTTCCCTACCGCCTCTTGTTAATAGAGATGTCCCTATCATTGATCCAAAAGAGAAAGCTAATTTGCTTGGGCATTATTTCTCTTTAAATTCTACTTTAAAAGAACCTAATTTCCAACCTAAACCTATTTCTAAAGTTTCTTATAAAATGAGGCGGATAATTTTTCGGAAAAACATTGTTCGAAAAATGCTTTTAAAAATCAATACTAACAAAGCAACAGGCCCTGATTTTATTCCTCCGATTATACTTAAAACATTTGCTAGGGAGCTAGCACCAATCCTCACTAAAATTTTCTATTTATCATATAAGAAAGGAATTTTTCCTGAAATTTGGAAAATGGCTAGTGTACAGCCAGTTTCGAAAAAGGGCAGTAAGACTGATCCTACGAATTACAGACCCATTTCAATTTTATCGGTAGTTGCTAAAATTTTTGAGAAATATGTCAATTTTAATTTAATGAGCTTCTTAGAGTCTTCCAAAATTATTAATGAGAGACAATATGGATTTCGAAAAGGAAGAGCGACGGGAGATTTGCTGTCTTTTGTCACTCATATCTGGAACAAGTCGCTTGAAAACTTTGGAGAAACATTCGGTGTTGCTCTTGATATTTCCAGGGCATTTGACAAAGTTTGGCATAACAACCTTATATGCAAATTGAGATCCTATGGTTTAGACGAGCAGCTTATATCTTGGACACAGAGCTTTATATCTGATCGAAAATTTCGGGTCAATGTTGACGATGTATCATCGAATACTTTTTCAACTAATGCAGGAGTTCCTCAGGGTTCCGCTTTGTCACCAACTCTTTTTCTTATCTATATTAATGATTTGTTGGACTCAACGGTTCATCCTATACATAGTTTTGCTGATGATAGCACGCTTCATGCGTCTCATGAAGCACCTAAATTATATACACCCTTAGCGCTTAGTGAGTGTAGGTCAAAATTGATAGATTCCCTTAACACTGATCTTAAAACAATTATGGATTAGGGTATTGCTAACAGTGTTGAATTCAATACAAGCAAAACACAGGTTTGTCATTTTTCTAGGATAACGACACCCAATCCTTTTCCATTAACGTTTGGCCCCAAAAATCTTTTAGAGAATGAGTCTGTCAGACTTCTAGGAGTTGAGATTGAAAACAATATGAAGTGGAATTCTCATATTTTTAATCTGGCTAAGAATGCTGTTCAAAAGTTAGGATTTTTGGGGCGATGTCGTAAGTTTTTCGATAGCAAACAACTTCTTTTAGTTTATAAATCTTTTATACGTCCCTGCATGGAATACTGTTCTCACATATGGGGTGGAGCTTACTTGAGTAGTCTCAACTGCCTTGATTCTGTACAGCGTAGAGCTATTAAACTCATTGGTAACCCAAGTCTTACTAACGGTCTTGATTCCTTGCAGCACAGAAGAAATGTTGCTGATTTGACTATATTTTATAAATATATTATGGATGAACGAGCTTCTGAAGAGATCAAATCGATATTACCTAAATCAGCAAACCTTTCGCGTCACACCAGAGCAAACGTAGCAGCGCATCCCTTTACAGTTCAAATAATTAGGTGTAGAACTGTAGCCTTCCAACGTGACTTTTTCAACAGAGTCTCTCATCTTTGGAATGCCTTACCTTCCTGGGTTTTCCCTGATGAATTTAATCCTCAAGGCTTCAAAGTTAACGTTCATAAATTTCTCAGAGAATCTTAATTTGCATTCCATTCTTATCCCTAGTTGGCATGGTATCTTCGGATATTCAGAGACGTTAATTTATAATTTATTATAATTAACACTAAACATGCCTAACTTTGAATAAAAAAAAAAAAAACATAATGAACTATTGTTAACGAACTATGATATTAAAGTTTTGTATACAGTTTGATAAATTACATAAAAATGGCGTTTAATTCTTAGTTTTAAATAAATAGGTATTTTAATTGAGGCTGTAATTTTTATCGTAAGATTATCATTATTCCATTGTTCCGCCATCTAAAGCTATGGATACCAGCAATTTTGCTTCTTAATTGTCATTTTAATAGCTATAAAGCATACGGGATTAATAAAAGAAAAAGAAATAATTTTTGGATTAAAATAAAGTAATATATTCATAATTGCGGTAAACAACGATAAAGTGTAATCAAAAAATCTAAGCCCAAAGAAACAAAATATCTCTGAAATTCAAAGTGGAGGAGTTTAAAAACTTTTAAAAATTCATTATTATTATATTACCTTCATTAAGTATCATCGTCTGGACAACTGTCAAATATCATCATCTGAACAACGCCACAGCTACCAAAACTGGTGACCTCGACGTAATAGGTAATTTTTCTTTTATCAAGAGTTTAAACTTTTGAGAAGAGAAATTTTAATTATTTTGGGAACTTTGTTGGTCGCGATCTGCTGTTTTGTAATAGCGAACCAACACGTCGTAAGAGTGTTATGCACCGCAATACTCCTCTACCTTGGTGCCATGCCATCCTATTTGCCCACTTTAGACGGGTATTCAAATTTACGGTGGTGTTTGCGAGTAACCAACCCATTTTTTCAACTGAGCTGGAACATGATCAAGTTGCCATCTTAACGGTAGCTCATTAGCAGCATGACAAGATGTTTGACGCCCATGTATACCCTCCATTTCAAAACCACCACCTGCAAGTTCAGTTGACACACCTCCTCCAGAATCCGCCCCCCCATAATTAACGTCATTATCGAAAAAGCTCCTTTCTTTTGGTCTAATGCTTGGTTTTCATGATTGAGGACTAATTCTCCCTGGACCACGTTAGGTTCAGCAAGCAGTTATGTTCTTGGCGCCATAACGACGTCCCTTGCTTCGATAGTTAGAAATATTCTGCTTCAAGCAGACACGGCTAACCCCTATGATAGGTTTAAAGAGGGTCTTCTAGCCCACCTATTAAAAAGCTATTCCGACCGCTGAGGGATAAAAAACCCTCACAATTTCTTAGGGATTTAACTGCTGAAGCACAAGGTCTCAGATAAAATGTTAAGAGTTATATGGGAAGAAAAGGTCCCAACGACTGTGCGTACCGCTATCGCGGTGATCGAGGCTGATTTTCCTACAAGGAGGACAAGGTCTGGGCTCTACGATATCAAGAATTGCAGACCCAACATGCTAAGTTCATAATTGCCTTGTAGCAACAATCTTCTTCTCGACCCTTCCCTCGTAGTCGAAGTAGATTCAGGGATCAAAACGACTACCGCACCAACATGTTCGATGGCATGTGCAATCACCATCACTGCTTCGGGGATAACGCACGCAAAGGCGACCTAGAATGTATATCTTATCGCCTAAATTCCCAAGGTCCAAAACACTCTTAAACTCAACACACAAGACGCCATGTGACGAAAGTTTCTCTAAACTCCATCTCCTGCTATTTGATATCAACTCTCATCGACAATTCTTGGTTGACACAGGCGCTAAAGTTTCGGTTCACTCCGAAACAGAAACTAACGTTATTCTCCCAGAAATCACGTTATTGAGGCTCACGGGCGTCCTGTCGCTAGGAAGTACAGATGATTAGCTCTTGACAAGTTGACCATCACCAAGGCGGAACACGACATTATGCTTTCGCAATGCATTTGACGTTCGTCAAACAGCCCTTGGTCGTCTGATCTCCACCTCAAATAGAAAGACGGCGAGTGGAGACCTTGCGATGACTACCACGCGCTTAATAACGTCACTACACCATGTAATTCAACATTTCTGTACCCATCTCTTTGTCTTTATATACTTAAAATAGATAGTATTGGCCGCTCTATTTTAAGATTAATAACACAATAATCACTAATCACTCCTCGAGAGGGTCAGACTAGCAAAATTATTATCAATTTTCATATTTTTTCTGGCTAATAATATTAAATGAAAAACATTTCGTGTGTTTATAAGCTCAAGTAATTAAGTTAATTAAATTTGAAAAAAACTTAGAAATTAGTTTACCTAAATTATTTTGTGCTTGTAGCTGGGTACCACGCCCAATAGCCTCAAAAGAAATATTTGGTTTTGGTTAACCATAACAATTTTTTCTCTCAGCTGTAGAGGCACGATTTAATGCAAGTTGATATTGCACTTATAAGCTACTGCAGAGTGTTTAAAATTCAGCAGAAAATTTTTAAATTTAAATACAATTCGGGCAGCATTGTACAAACAGCCCGGTGATGGGCCATAACTGAGTGACTCTCACAGCAATAGGTGAATAATGTCAACCATGACAAGGTCATTAAAATATTAACATTGGATGAAAACTAGGGAAAACTATGTACATTTTGGCGAGTTTTTTACTTTTTCTACGATCAAGTCACTCGATGTTAAGCAAATTTTTTCATTATAAAAATTTATTCATACATCACTCACTATCACCTATCGCCTTACTATATCACCTATCGTATGAAAATAAAATGTTGGACATTTTTGCTTTTGTTTTGCTTTGGGTGGTTGTTTTTAAAAGTTTTTCACCGGTAGTAAATTTGTTGATGTCGATAAAGATGTCTATTATCGTTTGAAAAAGAAAATTATACAAAACCGATATTTTAAATTGCAAACTAATGTTAATGTATGTATGGTTCGATAAAAAATGTATCTGTGGGTAGAGCTTAATCCTTTATAACGTTTATCAACAATTTCTTTCAAAAAGTTTTTCCATATTTTATAAAGAAAAGCGATGGTTTCGAGAAATTTATTAGTTTCAAATTTAGTGGAAACCGAGAACAAGAGAAAGATTAAGCCTTTCAAGTCTGCACCGAGTTTTGCAATAATGAATTTCAATGCTATTTCAATGAAAATGGTATAATCCACCAACAATCCGTATACATTCCAGAATAGAATGGTTTATCGGAACGGGTGAGCCAGCCAACCAACCAACCAACTTGTCAAGAAAGCAAAATGCATGTTGATTGATGCTAAACTCAATGTCAGGTTTTAGACGGACGCAGCTTATACCGCTGGGTACGTAATAATTTGGTCTGTTACAGCTGCAGGTTTAATTGATAAAACACCGAAAGAAGTTTGGTCAAAACAAAGACCAGAATTAAGTCATTTAAAAATATTTGGTTGCGATGCCATGGTGCTTATTCCCAAACAAGAACGAAACAAATGGAACTAAAATTGAAAGTTTTGTACAAGACTGTGAAGAGGACACATATTCTGAGAAACATAGTGCTATCTGAATATACTAGATATTCAGATATCAACGAACGAAAATTAAATTCATACAAAACCTAACCGACTGGCAACGAAGAAAAGTAATAAATATGTCTTCATGTCTGAACGGTGAATCTAAAAAATAAAAATTATATTAAAAAATAAAAATTGTTAAAGCAAAATCCAAATTATTGAAATTAACCAATACTTTAGTATATATAATTTTCTTTAATGATGTCGATATTTGATTGTTAACATCGACCTGATAGTTAAGCTTACTGAATTCTCGATAGTACAATTGCCGCCATCTACGTATAGTGGTAACGTGGTAAAACCTTGTGCTTGGTTAGAGTTTTTGTTTTAGAAAATAATTATTTTATATAAAGGTCATATTGTTATAGCCTTTGTGGAGAAAGGTATTTTAATTTATAACCATTGTTTAATAATTATGGTTTACTTTAAGTAAAAGCCTTAGACGGGTAAGAATTATTGTAATTTTGTACACCAATTTAAGTTTCATCATTTCTAATAATAAAGAAAGTTACTAATTGTGGTTTTTTTATATATTGATCTTATCGTGCTAAAAACATTCGTTATAGTTGAGGTTGATCAACAGGGGTTGCCAGCAATGTTGTGCTAGTCAAAGAAATTTAGTCATTGCCGTGCTAGGCGTATAACTAATATCAATAGTGTCTTGTGGGCATACAAGTCATTATATCAACATCGGCGTGCTAGGCGAATAATAATAATTAATATCAATAGTGCTTTGTCAGACTTATGAAAGTTAAACGTGCATGAAACGTGCTGACAGATTCATCACAAGTTCATCACGAAGCACTGAGCGAAAACTTTAGTACATAGTGGAAGAAAGCAATGATGAACAAATATGGTTCGTTAATAAAGAAAATTAAAGCTGGTTACTTAGCTCAATGACTCCAGATGCATAAAGTGTAAATTCAAGACAAAACCTGGCAATAATGGTAAAGTAGTTGCTATACAAGGTGTAATGAAGCGCTACTTCGTTGAAACTCAACGAAGTGGCCTAGCAGGTCGCGTACCTGTCGAGATTTATTTATTGCCCCTGACCAGTGGCAGCCTATGGGAACGAGTAAGAAATCCTGCTACTCCAGCACAAATAAACAATATAGTACGCGAAAAACATGATATATACGGAAATGCGAAAAAAGCAAGTGAAAGAATGAGATTCTGGCGACCCCGCATGCAAAAGAACCACGATCACTACGTCCTGCCCCTTCATTCAGCACACGACCACACACTTTCGCACCTCACACACTCACACATACGCTCCCACATTCATCCCCACATTCATACACACTTGAAACAATCCTATATCATGGAATAACGTTAAAAAAAAAATGTGTATTACTTATTTTTGAGGATTTATGAAACATATACAAATTCCATAAAATTTTTCTTCATTTTCATTTTCATTATCAATTGTTATTTTATGATTATTTACGTCATCGTCATTTACTAAAAATAACATTTTTTATTACATTTCAGTGATAAATTGTTTGTTTTAACTACAATATCATTTTGATTAACTTCAATTTGAATTTCAATTCAATGTAAATGGTTCACAACATGTATTCCACCATCGTTCACTTCATTTTCTTTCTTTACTACACTGTTACTTTCAATTTTATTATTTAAATCAATTTTAGGTAGCAATAAATTTATATCATTATCTTCGGTATAATTTAATTTTGCTAAAATTTCTTTTAATTTATTTTTATCATAGGTTTGTACTTTAATTTTATGAAAAAAAAATTTTCTACGTTATTTTTTTTTTTTTTCAATTATATGATTCATTATAATTATTATTACTATAAAAATAAATGTATAATCATTCAGTCAACTGAATCAGTTTCATTGAAGATAATTTATAATTTTTTGTTAATATAATTAATATGTTATTATTTACAATAAATATATTTTGAATATCGTTAAGTTGATTATTCCATAAACTTACTAATGATGTAGCTGAATCACAAATTATTATAAAATTATCGGTAAAAGCTAGAACGAATGTGTCGTTATAAGAAAACAATTTTGAAAATTGCATTGTTTTTATATGAGAATTATGGTCGGAGGATTTTCTTAAATGATTTAAATTATTGGTATTATTGCAACTACTACTACAGCTACTACCGCTATAATTATTTGCTATATTATTAATAGTTGTTGTAGAAGAGGATGAAGTTTCAGTCTTATTTAAATTTATTTCATTTAATACTACTTTGGCTGGTTTTAGATTTAATAGAAGATTCTTTAATAGATGAGTTTGTAAAACATTACCATCGATCAATTATTTACGCAAAGTCGACCATCTCAACATCGCTTATTATTAACCACCTTTTTTTTAAATTAAATCAAATTATAATACCAGAATCTACAAATATCGGTAGGTCTTGGTTTGATGTGATGGAAATAATCGAATATAAACAGGTTTGACTTCTGAAATAAATCAAAATGACTTATTTAATCCAGCACATTCGCCTTTGACTCATGCTCATACTTATCCACATTCATATACTCGTATACATGTGTATGAGACGCATGCATACACAACCATACGCATTCATGCATATTAAAAATAAAAACCAAATATAACTCACCCCATGTTGTGGTGGACCCCCACTCCTTCGATCCTGCTCTGCCTTAGCCGGTCATCGTTTTAAGAATTGTAGAACTTTAGAGAAACGTATATCATCGATGGATCGCGATGATGGAATTAAAATATCCACAACTTTCAGCCAATCATATACTTTCAATTCTAAGTACAATTAATTTAGTTCCGGCTTCAGCATCAACAGTAATAACAGCATTCATAGCTTGATGATTAACAGTAATGATCATCCATCATCCAACAACTCACTAATAGCAAAAAAAGATGAGAGTTGATAATAAAAATAACCTTCACAATATGGGTTCCATCACAGTGATAATACGTGTAAATTATGTCGAGGAAATTGATCTCGCATATTTATCCTCATTCATAATAGTGATAACAGTATATTAATCTTCCTTTTAGCAAATTTAATGTTACGCTTAGCCTGTGTCTCTGGAATAGAGACTGTAACAATGACGATGTGACTACTACAAAATGATGGATTTCCTTTTTGTTTCAGATAATATAATAACACACAATTTTACTCTAGATTTAGACACATATTATCTATTTAATTAATTTATTCACAACTAACAACAAATTAACATGAATTTTGTTTACTCGAATATGCTTAATTTTAACACACATTAAAAATAAAATAAATAAGAAAAACAATTATCCATTTAATATCACAGCACTAATTATTGACCACGACAAATAGACGTCAAAAATAATCCAATAAGAATGGAAATGTGAGGCTAAGAGTCACAATAGAATAAAAAAATAAGAGCGCTTTCATAAGTAATTTTTGTTTTTAAATTAACTAGCAAACGTTGCACAAACATATAAATTTTTTTTAAATTTGAACTAGTAAATTAAACTAATTAAAACAAATTGCACTAATTAACTATTTATATTGATTCTAAGTAATTGATTCTAATTAAAATTTGCACTACTTAATTTTAAGCAACAAAACGTGAATTCAAAAAGAAATTCTATTTGCTTTTCGATATTCACGAAAGAAAATTGACAAGACATAAGAGCTTGTATATGTAATTATGTTCTACAATACACGTCACCAAACATATATCAATTTTTTTATATAAATTTGTACTAAACATTTCTATTTCAATTGCATTTATATGTGATTGAATACTCGACAGATAGATTTTTTGTTGAATTTTTTTGTTTTTTCTTTTTTTTTTTTAACTGAATTGAAACATGTAAATTTTTCTAAATTTGAACTAATGGAACTGACACATTTAAAAAAAATTGAGCTAATTGAACTAGTTAACACTAAATTCATTCTAATTAAAAGTTTTCTACTTAATTTAACCTTAAATTAGATACCAAAACGTGAATTCAATAAAAGAAAACCATTTTTATCGATATTCACGAGAGAATTTTCAAAATGCACAACAGACAGAAGCTATCAATCGCGTTCTATTTATAGTCCAAAAAAAATGGCATTGACTGGTAGCTCGTTTTAATAATTTAAAGAACCCACACAAAAAAAATATCTTTACCAATATCTTGTACTAAAATTGGTAAATAATTATAAGCAGAAACATGGTTTATGAAACGCTTGTAGGACATCTACATGGGAATAGCGCAAGTTATTGTACACTTGTTCTGTGCTAGTTTTATAGCAACCAACGACTACAACTTGAATAAAGGAAATTACATTGGAAAATATTACAAAGCCCAGATTGGTTGTCAAAGACTACTCACAACGTAAAGGAAGGACTACATCAAGAAGTATTCTCACCATTAGCTCGGTACACCTGCATTCAATACTTCATAGCAATGGCTGTAAAAAATGGCTTGAAAATCACACAGACGGATACAGTAACCGCGTTGTTAAGAGGTTACAGCAGAGGTTAACATTGAACAACCACAGGTCGAGGTAGGTTTCAAACCGTCAAAAAATAATTCTTTGGTTTACTTTAAATGCAAATAATAATCTAATGATTTTTGTTGCAGTGTACGCAGACGTCTTGATGATATTTTCTAATGATGAATCAACGTCAAATGATCTTAAAATAAGTCTAGGCAAACAGTTCAAGATGAAAGATTTGAGTGATGCGAGTAATTGTGTTAGACTGGGTGTCACTCAATGTCAGAAAATTAATTCAATTTGTTTTAGCTGAGAAAAATATATTCCTGATATGCTAATCAAATACGAAATGAACGAATGCAAGTCAGCAATAACATTAAAAACTTCAATACCAAGTTAACGAAAAATAACGAAAACATATCACTAAAGACTGCAGATGAACGAAAACACATCGAAGACATACCATATCAAGAAACAGTTGAAAGTTTGATTTATCTGGCACAAGGCAGTAAGCCAGACATAACTGATAAAACCTTTGGACTGTTGGACTGTTTTTTTAATGAATAAACTGCACTACACGGTGCATCAAGATAATGCTCAAATGTGACAATTTCTTATTGACCAATTTATTTAACACATAGAGAAAATTTGACAACAATTTGATGAAATCCAAACAAAATTCCAATAGATTTTTCAATTCACTAGACTTGAATTTTGAATAGGTACCTGCTCAGCATGACAAAACACGTTTTTAATTATCTATGATCAATGATAATTAAATATTCTGACAAACATTCTGTGCATGGTGCAGGAGTCTATGCACATTTCGTGCACCTTTTTTATTTTACTGATTTTTTTAGATATTCTTTTTTTTAAATATTCTAGTGTATATTTTAAATATATATTTAAATATAATTTGGTCAAGTGCTAACGTCATACCTATTTCTTTTAATTTAACATTTTTAAACCATGTAAACATGTATAAAATATGTGCATAGAACTTTCAGGCACAAATGCAAAAATATTTGATGTTTGACTTTTATGACTAGGATCTTCTGATACGTTATGAATTTTGCCTAAACTAATATTTGTGGTAACGTCGTTGCGACAAATGAAGATTGCGCTATTTTGAAGTTGTGAAATGAAAATGTATGTGTGTGATTGCAATTGTAAATGAGCATTTTATTTTCCGCCATTTTTTGAACGATGCAATTTAAATGAAAAAAAATCAGAAATCCAAAAATTGATATATTTGACCTACAAAAAATCTACCTACAATCTACCTACAATCGAAACCTACAAAATAAAAAATAATATTAATTTCCCACAATTTTCTTAATATTACAAAAAATAAATTTTAAATTTTAGTAAACCGACACATCAAAAACGGAGAAACAAAAAATATTAAATAAATATAATAATTTTTTTGATTCACTAAAATTAATTATTCAAAGAGCCTGTTTGTTTTTGTGAATGTTCTCATTAACCTTCACAAAAAAATTTCTTACGCGCATAGTTTTAGATGAAAATTAAATAAAATTCATCGATTTGTTATTACGAATGTCATATTATCTCATAAAAGTTAAATGAAACCAGTCATTTTAGAAAAGTATATTCTTGTATGAGTTCAGAATGATGGCAACTCTCCACGAACGATGAAGTTTACGGAACGAGCGTAGCGAGTGGAGTGACAAATTACTATCATTTTTTGCGAATACAAGATACTATTTTATCGACGACTGCAAAATATTTCCTATAATTTTCAGTTTTCCTGCTAAATTTTTTATCAACCATAACAAATCTTTATACTAATACATTTATTCAAAATGATAGACATCATAGAAAAACATTTTGACATTAAATTCGTATTTAACATTTTTTGTGCGTAAATAAATAATTTTATTCTCTTCCATTTAATTATATCAGCCTTATTTGTATGTTTTTTCGATAATAATAGTATGTATTATTGTATTGTTTTCTAACCTATAGCCTAATGAACTTAACCAATTGTCTAATGAAAATTTTCCTATAAAAAAATTATCATTATTCAATTGGTATGATTCCAATTGGTCAAATTGTTTTGATTTCATTAAAATTATTTTCAAATTATAATCACAATTGCTTTGATAAGTTTTGTTCAAAAATCAAATTTAAATTTAAATTCTCTTATTTCGTTTAGTTGAACTTGGTTGATTGTATGAGAAGGGCGTTTTTATCATCAGGGCTTTTTTATTAAGAAATTTGTTTTATCAATTAAAACAATAAAGGTTTATTGTTTTAATTGAAGAAAATGGTTTTATTTTTTATAATACACAATTCTTTGTCAGAGAATAAAGTATTGTAATCGATTCGTGAATAATGAATTTTATTCTCTCGCAAATTTAAATTTTCGCTCGTGCCTCGTTCAAATTTTAAACTTTTGCTTGAGAATAAACTACTTCATTATTAACTTATTGATTAAACTACTATTTTAAAATTATGTAAACTACACAAGTTGCAGTTAGGTTATCGTTCTTCCATTATAATAAAACAATATTTATAATACATTACTTAATTATTTATTTATATTAATTGTAAAGTTGGAACAATTCATCAAATTAATTCCTGGACTTGAATTTGTATCAAATTTATTAGACGTTCATACAATGTTGTTTCGTATACATTTAAATATATTTTAAAAAACTTATATCGTCGGCTTAACAGTGAAAGAACGTATCTGCAAAAATGCGATTTTACAGGAGGAATAAAAAACGTTTTTATTCGTAATCTATTTGCTAAAAATAATACGGCACCTGGGGACTGGAGTTATACAACAAAGTGTGCTGGAAATTTTTTTTGCTTCCTTGTAAGCGATATAACTCGTAAATGGTGCACTTTAGGATACTGGTGCCATGGAACTTTTTTGTTACTTAAATGTTTTTCTATAACTTAAAATAAAAAAAAAAACAAAAATAATTTGTTTTGTTGCAAATTTTTGCGAAAAATGGCGAAAAAATGCCTAAAAATCGATATTTTTCAATTGAATTTAGTTATTTGCAAATAATTGTTTATAACATAATTGACACCTTTATCTTGTAGCAAAAACCTCAACAAAAAAAGAAAGCTTCAGAACGTTTCATTCGGCCTGATAGTTTTTGCACAATTCCATTTTGCACTTAATGCTCCTAAAAAAGTTGTAAACTTTGGGCAGGCCGCAAGGTCTGAGTTTTTATCCGATCGCAATCTGCTTGACGGGAATTGAAAGGGTGTAGTGTCAGCTTTAAATAGCATCTGTGTTGCCTATACCCATATTCAATATTAACAACAATTACAGTGGTTCAAAAAACCGCGAAAATGCCTTAGTTGCAAAATTAAATTTCTCAACGGATTTTCAACTTAACGAGATGCGTTTTTAAAATTTGCAAAGTGCTTAGAAAACCTCAGATTTTAGCAAATAGACCTCTCTAACATGATTTGGGACATGATTACACATAAGTAGTTCATTACATTTTCATTAAATTTATTTGTCATTACAATAATACTCAATTATACATCGTGTCGCTACGTACGTTTTACGTATACTATACAGGACGTTTTATTTTTTTATAGAGTACGTTACAAGCAGTAGTCAGAGTAACCAACCGTGTGTTGGGTAGGGACAGACCCAGCATCTTGTGAGCACAACAGTATCATTTTGGAGGGAAATTCTCGGTTCCTGTCGATATATGGCATACAAAATCAATGTCACAATCGGGGTTTCAAAAACAAACTGGGCCATAACTCGGTCCAAATCATGTTAGAGAAGTTTCTTTTTAAATCTTCGGTTTTCTAACGAATTTGCAAATTTTAAAACCGCATCTCGTTAAGTGAAAAATTCGTTGAGAAATTTTATTTTGCAACTAAGGAATTTTCGCGGGTTTTCCAAACCACTGTAGTTGTTGTTAATATTGAATATGGGTATAGGCAACACAGATGCTATTTAAAGCTGACACTACACCCTTTCCATTCCCGTCAAGCAGATTGCGATCGGATGAAAACTCAGACCTTGCGGCCTGCCCAAAGTTAACAACTTTTTTAGGGGCATTAAGTGCAAAATGGAATTGTGCAAAAACTATCAGGCCGAATGAAACGTTCTGAAGCTTTCTTTTTTTGTTGAGGTTTCTGCTACAATATAAAGGGGTCAATTGTGTTATAAACAATTATTTGCAAACAACGAAATTCAATTGAAAAATATCGTTTTTTAGACCTTTTTTCGCATTTTTTCGCACAAATTTGCTACAAAACAAATTATTTTTGTTTTTTTTTATTTTAAGTTATAGAAAAACATTTAAGTAACAAAAAAGTTCCATGGCACCAGTATCCTAAAGTGCACCATTTACGAGTTATATCGCTTACAAGGAAGCAAAAAAAAATGTCCAGCACACTTTGTTGCATAACTCCAGTCCCCAGGTGCCGGGCGAGTGGACTCGGCTTGTGCATTATGTGAGTACCCTACCCCAGAGATTAAAAAAATTTCTGACCTGTTACGAGCAACAACACGTAAGCCATATCTTTGTCCGTTATTCTATTGGCCTATATGGAATATTTACCGATCAGCAAATATACAGTTTAGAATGTATAACATTTCAATGGAAATACACATATGGAATGCATATATGATATAGCAGTCGTGGATAAAATGTTAAAACTGAAAAAGTGTAAATGTGAAAAAGGTCACTCTATTTTTTTTTATTCTTTGTTGATTATTCTTTTCATTAAATAAATTTCGTTTTGCTTAGTTTTTTATTATTCTTGAAACATGCGGCTAACGTTTGTGTGCACATAATATGTAATAAGGTGTCTTACGACATGTGCACGGTATGGTGCACATCATGTGCATGAAATGTATTATGCACAGAATTTCTGTGCATTTGTGCACAGAAATTGGAATCGGTAAATTTAACTTCACCACCCTACTTCTGATTCAATTCTATTAATAAATATAACAAGATAAACAAAATGCAAATAAAATGCAATTATAAGAAGGTTAAAAATGCATTTTATTGAAAGTGAATTAAAAGAAAAGTGATTTTAAATATTTCTCAATAACAAATTCATTCGAAGTAAAATTGTGATCTTTTTAAATAATAATAATTATGCAAATAATTTTAGCAAATACTAGGTCATTCAATAAGTCCGTAGGATGACACATAGATGGCGTTACTAGAATTTTTTCCATATGGTTTTTATTTAGTACTAAATCCTAATGCATTAGCAAATAAAAAATGCTAATGCATTAGCAAATAAAATAAAAAATACATCAAAAAATGCATTTTAATTACAATTCTATTGCAATTTATTTGCAAATAAAAGGCAAAAAATATGCACACAATAAGTGTTTGTGCCTAATTGTATCCGCTGTAAGTCAAAATATGAGGAACAAAACACATCCATGAGTTATTTTTCAGAGAAATTAAACAAGATCCCAAATTAGATGATAGGAAAAGTTCAAAAGTATTTTTCTTACCGTAAAAGAAATACAGCATAACGAAATGGTAGGAGAGGTTAATAGGGATTAAGAGAGTTATTTTGTTAATGAATAAAAGAAGTGAGTGCAATGAAAAAATTATGAGTTGAATAGGTAACGTAAATAAAAATTTTGTATGCTCACTATTGGAACCAACTTATGTACCAACCTAATAATATTAATACAATAACAAGAAGATTATTTATTAATTCAATTATCTTCACAGTTAGCTATTTATTTATGTAATTTAGATAAAACAATTTTTGTTTTTGTTTTATTTTTTTAGTAAAACAAAAAGCAATAACTTTGTGTTTTGTTTTATTGTTTTTGTTAAGAAATCCAAAATGAAACTTAATGATAAAAGAATATTTTGTTTTATGTAAGACATTTAACATAAAAAGTTTTGGGAGCCATGAAAAATTTTTTGATAGTTTTTTTCCATTAAGACTCTTCGGATAATTATTAATTATTATAAATATTTATATCAGTTAACATTATAAGATTTATGGTTTAAACTGTTTTAAATATATTGCTACCTTAATAAGTTATTTTTGAGAATAAGTCTGATTCATAACTGTAAGTATGCCAGATTGTATGCTGTGAGACCAATTGAATAATCTCAGTAGCAATTAAATTATTTCTAATGGATATGGAATATATGTACATAATTAACTAAATGTGGAACAACTTTATAAACTTTTATATGTATCAACATATACAGTGTTGAATTAATTTTTTGGTAATTCAAATTTAATGAGGGCGACTATAATTCCTACCATTTTGGTATTTTATTCAAGCGTTTGTACAGCCAGTATACTGTAAATTTCTTTTGCAAAGAGTTTGAATGTGAAGGCGTACTGATGATCGGGGATCCGATGACCTGATGTCTGATTGATCTGATGATTTGATTATTTGATGATCTGATGATGCGATGATCGGATGATTTGATGATTTGAAGATTCGATGATCTGATGATCTGGTGATCTGTTGATCTGATGATCTGATGATTTGATGATCTGATGATCTGATGATCTGATGACCTGATGATCTGATGATCTGATGATCTGATGATCTGATGATCTGATGATCTGATGATCTGATGATCTGATGATCTGATGATCTGATGCTCTGTCGATCTGATGATCTGATGATCTGATGATCTGATGATCTGATGATCTGATGATCTGATGATCTGATGATCTGATGATCTGATGATCTGATGATCTGATGATCTGATGATCTGATGATCTGATGATCTGATGATCTGATGATCTGATGATCTGATGATCTGATGATCTGATGATCTGACCCAAGTAACAATTTCAGTTTTATATAAGCTCTTCTAGTGCTCTAGAGCTATAATATACAGCTGGTTGCTTTATATTTTGCTGATGCAGCGCTGCCACAGCTCTAGCAGAGCTGTTGTGGTGCTAAATTTGCTACTTTTGCAGCATTATTTCCTCTAAAGAAGTTGTTTAATAATATTTAATAGAGCTATATTAGCTGTATAAAGGTTGACTGTTAGAGTTTTTAAGAGCTAATATTACTTTTTGAATACAAATACAAGTAATTATTTCAATGAAACTTTATGTTTACATAAACTAATACATATCGACATGGTTTTAAAATGTTTTAATGGTTTCTGTCAAATAAATTCTTTTATAAATTAAATGTCAATTTGTTATATTTTAAATAAATAATATATGTAATTACTCTTATTGAAAATATGTATACAAATTTTATGTGCCATTTATTTTTTATGGTGAATAGTGATAGTTTAGAACTAAAATTTTAGTGCGCCCTTATTAGTTTTGTGTATTTGGTGGCAAAATAGAAAAATTTTTAATTTTTTTTTAATATTTTGAAACATTTTTCATAGTTTCAGGTTTGTTAAATAAATTTATTTTGGTGAATTCATCTTTAAAAAAATTCTTAGTTATAAATGGTTAACAATAGAAATCCAGTTATCGTGATATGTCATACATATTTGCAAAATATGTACATCATTATCAAAAATAATTATTAAAACTTTTTTGGCCATTATGGTGATATTTTTTACTCCATCTTTATAAAAACGAAGATGGTGGCAAATTATACCAATATAGAGCTACCTATTACATATTACTCCTTTATAATGCTATTTATAACGGTTTATTTTAATATAGAGCTATCACAATCGCATTGCTTTTTTATAAAGCTATTTGCTCTGTGAAACTGTTCTTTTTTTGTGTCACAAATGCTTTATTGTATAATAAACTTATGTTACAAAGCAAATAGCTTTATATAGAAGTAGTGTGATTAAGAAAGCTCTAAAATTTTAAGGAAAATGTCACACATAATCAAATGTCAATGTTTCAATTTCAACTAACGTTTGACTGAAAAACGCAACTATTTTGAACTATTGAAGGTTCAAAAACTCGCAATAACTCAAAATTTACGTAAAAAATAAGCTCTGTTATATTTGAGCGCTTTTTATATTAGAAAAAAGCAGTTTACAAATAGACATTAACGCTATATTACAGTAAGATTTTATAATGCTTATAGCTTTAAATAAGCTCAATTATAGCTCGCTTTGCTGTTGCAACGGTGAAATACAGCTCATAGGTCTATAATAAGTGGTGCTGCACTACTTTAGTTTAAAAGCTCTATATTAGGTTATGAAGCTATTGTAATGCTATTCTAATAACTGCCTGCTCTATATTTTATTGGAGCTATGAGTTTTCGAAAACTATTTTATAAAGCAACAATAATTTTGTTTAGAGCTCCAAGTATCACTCGACAAATAAAACGCGCAACTAGCAACATACAATCTTCTCTAGAGCTACAGTACAGTATCTTGATACTAATAGCTCTAAGAATTGTTACTTGGGGATGATCTGATGATCTGATGATCTGATGATCTGATAATCTGATGATCTGATGATCTGATATCTGATGATCTGGGGTGCGTTTCGAAATTAACCATGGTTAACCATAAGGTAACAATGTCACTAATGTCATAGTCAAAATAGTGACGTCAAATATTAAATTCAAATTACCATAGTAAAGCTGTCAAAGTTAAATTATAAAAGACCGCTAAAAATTCAAAATTAATAAAAACTAATATTCTAATTACGATAAATAAAACTAAAAATGTAGTATATGTTTTTTAATTCTATAATTTAATTTTCAGTCTTCATTATCAAATAAAAAAATAACACATTTCACTGAAAATTATTAAATACTTAGTAAATAATAATTAAATGTACGATATATTCACAAAACAATATAATTTCTAACTTTTTTTTCCACAACAATCAAAATTTTCTATTATAAAAAATTATATTGTGTTTTATAAATCGGTTGACATGTCGTTTTAAATATTTATATGTTTTGACATTAGAACCTCAACAAACTCTACTCTAGACTTGAGTAACAAAGTTAAAGTAGTGACGTCACAATTTACTATGACAACTAATTTTTATAGTTTTGGAACGATAGTACATCTGTCATCGAGTAAATTTTTTATTTTGCGGTTAATTATGGAACGACATTTGATAGAGTAAAGTTAACCGCGGTTAACCATAGTTAATTTCGAAACGCACCCCTGATGATCTGATGATCTGATTATCTGATTATCTGATAATCTGATGATCTGATGAACTTATGATCTTATGATCTTATGATTTTATGATTTTATGATCTGATGAGCTGTTGATCTGATGATCTGATGTTCTGGTGATCTAATGATCTAATATTCCACAATATATATTCTTGATTGTTTTATCGTATGTGTACCGTTTAGAATATAAAATACAACTGCAATTAAATTCACAAACTCTAAGTCTAAGTCATAAAAATTCATGAAAAATATTTTAAATTCCATTTTATAGTGACAGATTTGAACCAAAATTTTAATAAACTTTTCCAAATTCCAAAAATAATAATAGAATGATTGAAGCGAAAGTTAAGAGTCCTTAAAAATGAAATTATTCTAATAAAATACAATCAAAAGGGTTATCCTCTTAACATACAACACACAACAAAAGAAAAATCACAATGTTACAATAAATAATTATTTAAAGTTGACTAAATTTATAAGAGATTATTCGCAGATTTTACTCCTTAATACAAATATACACTTCGATTGAATAATATAAATGTCCTTAAGATTGAATTTTTAATATTATTTCACGTAAATTCTTATTTTTTATTATTTTTTTGTAACGGAAAACAAATCTTTTGTTGTAATCATAAATGTTGTAGTTATATTGTTATTTTTTAGCGAATTATAGTTTAAAACTTTAAAGTATTTCTCGGTTGGATATCTCAATTTAGTTTGAACATTTATTTTATTTATATATATTTTATGTAGCAATATGATAGAGGTCATAAAGTAAATTACTTTTTATTTTGAAATGAAATTAAATAATAGAGCAGACGACAATGGAATAAAAACGTAATTTTGGTGGATTAGAAAGTTTGGTTTGATTTTCTCATGTTAAGTAACATATACGATTATTTTATCTCATAATTCAATTCTTCCTTTTCTTCATGTCTGCCATAAGATTAGGGTTAAAGGGAAAATCCCATTTGCATGTTGCACTAAGTTTTCACTATAGTTTTGTGCTTCCCGAGATTTATTCAATCAATATTTAGCATTTTGTTTTGGTCAGAGGCATCAGGTGCATTCCAGGTGATGTAAGACTTTTTTTTAAAAAGGGAGATTTTTGTTAAAAAATTATTAGTTAATTCTATATTCCAGCATACTACCAACATAAAATCAACTCGTTATTAACATATTCCAATCTTATGACTTCAAACAAAGTCTAGAAATAATGCACTGATGAGAAAGATTCAAATCCAGTCTGGAAAAAAGCAGAGTTTTTTTTACCATCAAATTGAACAAATCAGTATTTACAACGCTGCTTATATTACTCCTTCACTCCGTATTTTCAGAGAGAGAGTAACTTTAAAAAAAATGTAACATTCCAAAATACATACAGTACGTCTATTCCTGCATTTCCCCGGGAATTGGGAATTGAGAAAAAAGTGCAATAAATGAAATAAAGGAAATTTTCTAATACGAAATTGTTATTTCCCGAGGCACGGAATACTAGTTATGCAAAAATTGCTGTAATTTATTTCTAAATTCCTATTTCACGATGTACAGGAATAGGGCTACAGAAGTAAAAATAAAAAAATATCGATCTTACTCCTAAATCGAAATAAATATTTTGTTACAAAATCTCACACACTTAATTTTTATTTTAAATTTTATGCTTTCGTTTGATTAAAAAATAAAAATAAATTATTTCTTTGAATAATTTATAAAAATATTTTTATATTTTTATAAAAATAAATAAAAAGGATGACGAAAAAGTACTAATTTTATTTTTATTTTTAATTTACATTCTATTAATTCCAAAAGATAAAAACTCTTACGAGTAAGAACGATATTAAAAATATCTTTTTTTGTGCTTGTGAATATTTTGAAGAGTGAAATGAGGGCTCAAATAAAATAAAACTGTAAAATCTAGCTCTTTTGCATTTATTCGAAAACTATAATGCCGTGCTAAGCACAAAGGCCGTATCTTGCTTTTTTGTCAAAAATGAGTTATGCATCTAAGATGATATAATAACAGTCGATGGACATTTTTATCATATAATTAAAACATTTAATTAATTTTTTCATTCAAAAATTACTCTTTTAAATATACCGTATCTTCTTTTAAAGTATCAAATTATTTCGGTCTGAAAGACCTAAGTATTACATTCATGAGCCAAAAGTGAAATTCTTACCCCCACTTTTTTTGGCATTTCTCGACGTTTTATGACCTACAGATTCTAAAAAAGCAAAAAAAAAATGTATGTCTGTCTGCCGGCCGTCCGGCCGGCCGTAATTACCTACACTTCAGGAAAAACCGCTGGAGGGATTTCAAAAATTTTTTTTTCTAAAAATAGGTATACTCAAAGGACAGGTCCAAAAGGTTGCTATGTTCGATAACTGTACCGGAAGTGTGTCAAAAAAAATCATTAAGTGTGACAAAAACAGTAAATTTTCATATTTTGGCTTAAAAAACGTTCATTTTAAGTGATTACGCAGTAGGAACATTGAATTTGGAGAAATCTTGATGGTTGGGATTGGTATGTGAGATCAAAAACTAGATTATTGCATTATAAGTTTGTCAAAAAAATGTTGTCAAGTGTGTCAAAAGAAAGATTTTTATTTATTTTTTTACCCAATTTTTTGGAAAAAAAATAAAATTAATTGTATGTTTGAAATGAAATTTTATTATTATTATTGAGAATTATGGCATTATCAGTTTGTCAAAAAAATAATGTCAAGGTCAAAAAATGATTTCATTGATATTTTTAGCCAATTTTTTGGAGAAAAGTGTAGCTGTTTTTATGACGTAAATGTAATTGAAAATGAAATTGGACAAGGAAATTTTTGAATTTGTTATAGCTTTTGAAATATTTTTGGAATTTTGAAAAAAGTTTGTATATTTGATTTTGTAATAAGTTTTGCAATATTTTTAGAATTTTGGAAAAGTTTGAATTTTTAAGAATTTTTGGAATATTATTGGAATTTAGAAAACGTTTAAATATTTGATTTTATTCTAATTTTTGGAATTTTGAAAAAAGTTTTATGTTATTTTATTTTTACAATTTTTTTGGAATTTTGAAAGAAATATGAATTTGTGATTTTGTAATATTTTCTCGAAACGCTAAATGAAGAGGTTTTTGAGTAGTTTGCTGAGTGTACCATCTTTTCACTAAATTATGTTAATTTATGATCTGTTATAATTTTCCGACAACGTATTGATGTTTCGTGTTAGTTTTGTAATATATTTCTAAACAGAGATAAAAAAATACTTGTACTTTAACGAGTTATGTTTGATATACATCGCTGACCAAAACTAAAAACCATGTCCTCATAAAAGTTGTTTGCCGAAAACTATATCAAAATCCTTAACCCAGACCGAAGCCTTGATATCTCAGAGCTGTGAGATTTCAGCCCCTCCATATTTTACTATTTAATTATCCAACAATTAATATTTTACAACTTTAACAAATAATATAACCTTCTATCTCTCTGATTCAAACCAAAATTTTAAATTTTTTTGACTAAAAATATAGTTTTGATAAGTTTGACTGTAAAACTTGAAAATTAAAAACTGATAATATCTCGAAATGTCAAAAATTCAAAATACGGTCTAATTGTGCTTAGCACGGCAGTATAGGTCAGTCTTCAAAACGATCAATTTGTTTGAAACAAACCTACGCATTTTGTGTATTATTTCTGAAAATCTAAACACTAAACTGTTTAGGTCCTTGTGTATTACGAGTAAAATTATGATAAACAGCCAAATTCTCAGTCTGCTTACCGCACTCGTCAGTTTTAGAGCTGTGTGTTAACCATTCTTTATTTTGAACATTAAAATCACTAATGCCCTGAACTGAAGAGTTCTAGATATGTTGTCGATAACTGTATCTACAAGATATCTAACAGAATCGGTTTTCTTCGCCTTCGAATAAGGTTTATCTACCAGATAAAGTTATTCGTTACTTGATGTACCAGATATCTAGCAGATAAGAATGAAAGTTTGAAATTGACATTAGTTTGAAGTTATTGTAAGCTTTATATGTATATGTATTTATAGTAGAATTTTTTTGCCAGCGAATTTTTGACAGATAGGATGCAGCAAGAGATAAAATATGAGACAAAAAGTAAAACAGAGATGTATTATTTATTTTGGGATAAATTTGTTTTCAAAACAATTATATTAGTTAAATTTCTACTTCTAGTTCGTACCATTTTTTTTGTGATATTTGTTTACATAGGCGTCGTTATTTTTATTATACTTAATTTTAATTATCAATATTTTGTTATATTACCTACAAAATCATTAATATTTTTACTAGTTTTTGGTTTTCTATTATAATTGGTTTAATTTCAATAGTAATTTAGTAATTTTATGCGTTTTTTTTTGTCCATTTCAATGGGACCCCAACAGTTTTATTTAATATTTTAATCGAGACACTGAATTCCGCACATGCGCATATCGCAATATATGCAGAACAACCAATTTTTGTATTCGCTGGTAAAAAAATTCTACTCTAGATTTCTTGATAACTTACAAAGTTATTTTAATTTTCAAAAGTATTTTATTTGTTTGTACATAACTTTAGTAATTACATAAGTAAGTAATTCATATTCAATAATATATAATATAATAAATAAAGAAAAATATGGAGGGGCTGAAATCTCACAGCTCTGAGATATCAAGACTTCGGTCTGGGTTAAGGATTTTGATATAGTTTTCGGCAAAAAAACTTTTATGTGGACATGGTTTTAAGTTACACTCAGCAAACTACTCAAAAACCTCTCCATTTAGTGTTTCGAGAAAATATTACAAAATCACAAATTCATATTTCTTTCAAAATTCCAAAAATATTGTAAAAAAATAAATAAAATCAAACTTTTTCCAAAATCCTAAAAATATTCCAAAAATTATTACAAAATCAAAGATTAAACTTTTTTCAAATATTCTGAAAATATTGCAAAAATTATACAAAATCAAAAATTTAAACTTTTTTCAAAATTCCAAATATTCCAAAAATTAGAATAAAATCAAATATTTAAACTTTTTCTAAATTCTAATAATATTCCAAAATTTCTTAAAAGTTCAAAAATTCAAGCTTTTTCCAAAACTAAAAATATTGCAAAAACTATAACAATATCAAAAATTGAAACTTTTACAAAATTACAAAAATTATAATAAAATCAAAAATTTAAAATTTGTTAAAATTCTAAAAATATTCCAAAAATTCTTACACAATCAAAAATTGAAACTTTTTCAAAATTACAAAAACATTCAAAAATTATAACAAATTCAAAAATGTCCATGTCCAATTTCATTTTCATTTTCAGCAAACTATTCAAAAACCTTCAATTTAGCGATTCGAAAATATTACAAAATCAAAAATTCATATTTCTTTCAAAATTCCAAAAATATTGTAAAAATTATAATAAAACCAAACTTTTTTCAACATTATAAAAATATTCCAAAAATTATTACAAAATCAAAATTCCAAAAATTATAAAAAATTTAAAATTTTTCAAAATTCCAAAAATATTCCAAAAATTCTTACAAAATCAAAAATTAAAACTTTTTCCAAAATTCTAAAATATTGCAAAAATTATTACAAAATCAAAAATACATACTTTTTTCAAAATTCCAAAAATATTTCAAAAACTATAACAAATTCAAAATTTCCATGTCCAATTTCATTTTCAATTACATTTACGTCATAAAAACAGCTACATTTTTTTCCCAAAAAATTGGCTAAAAAAATCAATGAAATCATTTTTTGACACGCTTGACACTATTTTTTGACAAACTTATAATGCCATAATTCTCTATAATAATAATATATTTTCACGTCATACAAATTATTTATTTTATTTTTTTCCAAAAAATTATGTAAAAAATAAATAAAAATCTTTCTTTTGACACACTTGAAAACATTTTTTTGACAAACTTATAATGCAATAATCTAGAATTTGGTCTCACATACCAATCCCAACCATCAAGATTTCTCGAAATTCAATGTTCCTACTCGTAATCACTTAAAATGAACGATTTTTAAGCAAAAAATATGAAAATTTGCTTTTTTGACACACATAATGATTTTTTTGACACACTTCCGGTACAGTTATCGAACACAGCGTCCTTTCGGACCTGTCCCTTGAGTATACCTATTTTTAGAAAAAAAAATTTTTGAAATTACTCCAGCGGTTTTCCCTGCAGCGTAGGTAATGACGGCCGGACGGCCGGCCGGCCGGCAGGCAGGCATACATTTTTTTTTTTGCTTTTTTAGAATCAGGAGGTCCTAAAACGTCGAGAAATGTCAAAAAAAGTGGGGGTAAGAATTTCACTTTGAGAGCTCATGAATGTAATACTTAGGTCTTTGAGACCGAAGTAATAGATCATCATTAGTGTTTTAAAAAAGGAGAACCCGACTGGAAATTAGTTCAGGGAACCCGGATTATGATCAGATCCGGATCAGATTTTCCGTAATACGGCCATCTGATCAGTTCCTGATCAGCGTACAGTACCGTTTCCCTTGATCCGGTTATCTGATCAGTTCCTGATCAGCGTACAGTACCGTTTCCCTTGATCCGGCTATCTGATCAGTTACTGATCAGCGTGCAGTACTTTATCCGTTGATCAGGCTATCTGATCAGTTACTGATCAGCGTGCAGTACTATATCCGTTGATCCAGTCATACGATCAGTTTCTGATCGAAAAAACTCATCTTATCCGATGTCCTGAACTGGATAATAATACAATATTTAGTTTTTTACCTGATCCATTCTGTATATAATATATTGCTCATTAAACAATAAATTCGTTATTAATGGTATAACTGAATTATTATTTTGATTATATTATCGACGTCATAATAGTACATTTACAGAAATTAGTTAGGGAAAACCTGAATACAGTCAGGTCGTGATCAGGGCCTGGTCAGTCCTACAAGGGCAATCTCTATTAGAGCAAGCTGATGTGGGCCTGTTTAGGACCTGATTTAGAATACCCTTTTAGGGTTAACCTTATTTGAATACATCCGGACCGGATCAGGTTTCTCGTATTTGACCCCTAGCTGAAATTTCAATTGGTTAAAATTCACTAGAGTATTATCCATTTTAGAAATATATAGTTAAAATCGTTTCATGTATATTTTAGTTATAGCTTCTCGGCTGAAAGACTATAATAATAGTGATTAAGGTGGTATGTATGTTTGAATTTTTTCCATTGTAATTTTTTTATTTTAATTTGATTAATTTATGTATATAATATATAAATATATCAGGGTCTGGTCCGGATATCCCAATCAGGGCCTGATCCGATTAGCCCAATCAGGGTCTGATCCGGTAATCCCAATCAGGACCTGATAGGGCAAAAGCGTTACACTCATGATCAGGGCCCAATCGGGCTGTCCTACCAATGCCTGATCCGGGTTAGGGCAAACCTGATCAGGGCCTTACTTGAGCCCTGACAAATTTCTGCTCGGGTACTTAACTTAAAATTTTTTTGTGCAAAAAATTTTCTCATTCTTCACGAATTTTTAATAACTTGTTAAAAAGTTAATTATAATATACTTAACTGTAATAATTAACTGTAGACTGAATCTATTTAATTGTTTAATATTTTGTACTTATAAGTACAAATTTATTGTAGAATCGAAAACAGCATTTTCAAACTTACAGTTGTGAGGGATCTTGCTTATTAACCTTAAAGCATATAATTTAAATTTTTATCTTGCATCTCCTCTTTACTCAAGAATTTCCAGATGTTTTTTGTTAGCAGTAATTGGTGAAATACTTATTATGTTGCTCAAAAATTATTCTATTTGAAATATGACAAGTGATCTAAAGCAGGTATGGGTGAAGTTAGTTTTCGAATCCAAACTTGGATCCATACCTTCATAAGAGCCTATGTGACAAAGAGTTTTATGATACCATTGGAAAAATCATCAATAATGCCAAAACTTGGACTAAATAAAATAAAAATAAGAAATAATTAACAAACTTACCACTTAGAAAAAAAAACAATGCGTTTGTTACTTATGCGCTATAGTAACTGCAAAATTGTAAACATAACGTACGTTTTTCTAAAATTTACTATACAAAGTATTGATAATTTAAGTAATATTATCATGTGCCACGTATAAAGCAAAATTGGAATTGTAAAATTTTTGAAAATAAATTTACTACTGAAACAGTAAATTTTGAAAGATGAAAACAAAGTTACCTAATGGTCGTTACATTTACTTAACAATTTTGTAAAACATAACCGTCGAAAAATGCTAAATTTACATGGCAAATAGTGCTAAACATACTTATACACACACGTATATATAATCCACTATTTACCCAAAGAGATTAACTTAAGTATGCTGGAAATTGCTTATATGATACGTACTTTTTACTAAGGCATCTTTAAATTTACGTTTTCATAGTTTGAAAATTACGTATGACTTCGAGTATTAAAGTCATAAAACGTAAATTTTACTTAAAATAATAGTAAAATTTACATATGTGTAGCTGTCAATTTATGCAGCACATGTTCTTACGTTTTGGCGTGGCGTTTTGTTTGTTTACTAATTTTGAGAGATATATGTATTTCTTTTTTTTTATTGTATTTTATGTTTTGCTCTATAGCTAAAACTCTAGATTCAAAAAAATCTTTTTAGGGTGAAAACTCACTTTTTTTGACCAAATAAAACACGTAATGTCAAATAATAAATTGATCTGAGAGCAAAAAATGTCAGAACAATGTTTTGGCAAAAAGAATTTGACATATATATAATTGTTATTTCTGTGATACCTTAGTTACATTATTATTATTGTCGGAATAAATTTGAAATGTTTAGGTCTATATAATTTTAAAATAACTACAGTATCGATAAATTGAAATGCTGTGAAATTGAATTTTTATGAATAAAAAGGAATCATTTTTATGTTATTTTAAAAAAATAATAAAAATGTAATAAAAATAAATAGTGGTCAGTCTGTGAATCGAACCCTCGAACGTCCTAAACTTAAGCATCAACATAATATTCATAAATAAATTGATGTAAATAATTATTTAGATAGACGAATGGTTAATGCTGCTGCCTTGTACACAGAGGTCGGGGGATCGAATCCGGGTTAAGTCCAAAATAAATATTAATAATAAATAGCATTTTATCTTTACAGGGCCCTTCTTACCCGCTGTTAATCATTGCCGTGTTTAAAATTCTCTCACCCTGAATTGATAAAAAAACGATTAATAATTGCAAAAAAACTAAATTTTTTTCATTTTTTTGGTGAGACAAGATGGTAGCATAATAGTAGCATAACAGCGCAAAATGTTTTACATGCTTTTAAGTAGATTTTACTTAGTCAATTTTGTTTAGTTTACTTATGCCTCCGCTGGCTCAATTCGTACGTCATTTTCAGTTAAATTTACATATACTTTACGTTAAATAAGCTATCGTTTTTTTCTGTGTGTTTAAATTTATAAGCATTTGAAGTGTACTTGAAATTATGAACAAAATTAAGGAAAAATTGTAATATTTTTTTCATTTATTTAATGTCAAATTAATATTTAAGAACAAAATTAATTCTAAACCTTTGAACGGATCTGGTATGGATCTCTTGACCAGACCGGACATGAAACTGTTAAATGGATCCGGCATGGATCTTTAAGATAGATCCGGAATAGATCTTTGAAATGGATCCGGAATGGATCTTTGAAATGGATCCGGAATGGATCTTTGAAATGTATCCGGCATGGATCATTTAAACGGATCCTGTACGGATCCTGTATGGCGTGACGATTTTTCATCATGTCCGGATCAGGAGGCCTGATTCATCCCTGATCAGTCTTCAGGCAATCCTGATCCGGATCGGAGCCTATACTGATCTAATTTCTAGTCGGGAACATAATGGATTTTTTTTAAAGGATTGGATTTTTTGTTCGATGTTGATATATTTGAATCGGATAGCGATGATGATGATGTTTTTGTGGAAAGAAAACCTTATACAATAAGAAATAGTGTTCGGTCTATTTTGACAAATGGGATGAAGCAGATTTTTTGCACGATTTCGTTTGAAAAAAGATACTTTTGTTAGGTTTATTACATACAATTGAAGATCGATTATTAATATTCTGTAACAGGTATGTTTTCTGTTAAAAGAAAATAAATTTGATTTATTAAATAATATTTTTATTAAAGAACTGGTTATTACACGAGAATAATAATATAATTGCAGATCAAGATCTTTGACACCGGCTAATCAGTTGTTGTTAACGTTACGATTTTATGCCACGGGAAATTTTTTACGCGCTTGTGGTGATTTTAGTGGAGTAAGCATAAGTACTGCTTCTCGAGTCATCGCATCCATGATTATTGCTTCTCTCTCAGCGACAGTAATAAATATGCCTCAATCTAATGAAGAAATTCATATAACACAACATGAATTTTATAAGATGTACAAATTTCCTATAGTAATTGGGTGCATAGATGGAACTCATATCAGGTGAGTGGATATTCAAACAAAAAATATCTTCTTACTCCTCTTTTACATCCAACAACTGCAGCCGAAAATAGTTACAACAATTCCCATATACACACGAGGAACATTATTGAACGGGTAATTGGAGTTTGGAAACGTCGATTTCCAGTTTTAAGTTTAGGTATGAGAGTCAAAATGGAAACTGTGCAAAGATCAAAATGATCAAAATGAACAAGACCCTCATACTATGGATATACTTGACGAAGAATGTGAAAACTATAACCCAAACGGAATAGGAGTTCAACCAGGCGACAGTAATGTCAGGCAGGCATTCATTAATGAGTACTTTGCTAGGTGAGTTTAGTATTAAAATTTTTCAGTATATAAAAACTATAATTACACCTTCACAAATAACTGTTTATACATATATTTTAGGTTGCAGAGCTAACCGCCAACCGATTATAAATTGGTAAAATTTAAAAGTGCATATTAGGATAAAAATTCATCTTCATCAGCAGCATTCATTTTAAGATTATGCAATGTCCATCTTTCAATATCTGCATCCAATTTTAAAATTTCTATTGTAAGTTTATGTATTTCTGCCTTGGCCTCTACTTTTTGTAAAACTAATGTTTTTTGAAGCTCCAGGATATCGCTTTTCAATTTTAATATAATATTTTGTTTTTGAGTATTATTTGATAACTTAGATCTTTTGTTTTTAAATAAAATTTTAAATCAGTTTTTCCTACAACGATAATTATAGATTTACATTATTTTTGTTTCACATTTTTTGCAATGTTTCTTACATGACTCCGCGTCATAACATCGAAAAATCAAATCGTCGAATCACCAGAAATCACAAAACCGAAAGTTCATACCACCGAATTTCATATTATCGAAAGTTCATATCATCGAATAGTCATAGCATCGAAAGATCATATCACCGAAAGTTCATTACGTCGAAAAGTCATAGTCATAAATCATATCATCGAAAATTTGATTCACAAAATCGAAAAATCATATCATCGAAAATCGTAAGATCGAAAAAAAAAATCATATCATCGAAATATCATTACATCGAAAAATAAATCATTACATCGAAAAATCATATCACCGAAAAATAGGGTGTACTCTCCTCACAGATAAAACTTTTGTAAATTAAAATGTTAAATGTCAGCATTATATGTTAATTGGGCAATTCGTTGGAAAATGTACATTTATTTGTTTTAAATCAAAATTTTGTATGTGTGGAACGAAAGAATTTCATGTTCAATTACATTTCAAGTCATACAAATAATTATATATTTAATTTTATTTTTTTTCCAAAAATTGGGTTAAAAAATAAATGAAAATCATTCTTTTGACACACTTGAGAGTATTTTTTGACACACTTACAATACAATAATCAAGGTTCTGGTCCCAATGCCAACCATCCAAATTTCTCCACATTCAATGTTACTACTCGTAATCACTTAGAATGAACGATTTTTTAAGCAAAAAATATGCTCATTTTCGTGTTTTGACAGACTTCATGATCTTTTGAAAAACACTTGACAACACACTTTCTTTCGCCAATACAAATTTCGTCAATACTAAACATACCAAATGTATAGGCATTTTCAAAAAAAAAACTATAAAACATGCGCATTTTCAAAACAATAGCCCTGCCCTATAGTATTGAAAAAAACGTAGAAAAATCTGTTTGGAATTCTTAAACTTAGAGGTTCCTGAGTGAGCGGCTCCAACAAAAACGTTTGCAAAAAAAAAATTTTTTTTGAAACAACCGGCACTCACAGATCAAAAAACCTTTTCTAAAAATGTGCATTTTATTAATATCTTGGACAAGTTCGTAAATCAGCCAAATCCAACACATGGTTAAGAAACTAGAGGCTTTATACTAGAAAAAAACTCTGTTTTTTAGATCCGTTATAACGGCCGTTTAGATTCTAATCTTTTTAAAAACTTCATAAATTTAGAATCTTTGAAACCTTTTTAATCAGTTTCTTTCAAAAAAAGACCTCTGCAGTTGGAGGTTTCTGAGTGAGCGGCTCCAACAAAAAAGCTTTTAAAACACAAAATGCGTTTGAATCAACCGGCACTCTCACGGTCGCATTTGTGGAGCCAGAACAAAAAACCTTCCGTAAACATGTATGTTTTATTAATTTCTTGGACAAGTTCGTAAATCAGAAAAATCTGACACATGGTTAAATAACTAGAGGCTATATACTAGAAAAAAAATCGTTTTTTTAATCCGTTATAACGGCCGTTTGGATACTAATATTTTTAAAAACTTCATAAATTTAGAATCTGTGGAAACATTTTAATCCGTTTTTTATAAATATAAACCTCTGCAGTTAGAGGTTTTTGACTTGTTAGCTTCAACAAAAAAGTTTGCAACAATCCATAACTACAATTTCCAAAAACCTTATAACAGTCAATGACAAAAAAGTAAAAAGGTTTGAATAGAAGAAATTAATTTTTTTTCTTAGAAATAAACTATTTTGATATTTTGCAGTAATTGGACGACATATGATATAGCGTAGGTTTGTGTCATAAATTGCCACACACATGTTCTGTGGTAGATTTGATATTTGTTTGTTGCAAAATTGGATAGATATAGTTTTGCTTATATGTAGCTAGTTTTCTTTTTAAAATTTGTTCGATATCTGTTTTAAATTAGTTTGTGTTGTTTAAACTAATCTGATACATCAGATTCTACTGGCACACAAAACTGTCTGATCTCGAAATCTACCTATTTCTAGCGGATATACCTGCCGCTTGGACTTTTTATTTTTCAATTTATTGCTTTTTTTGATGTAACAATTTTCGATGGTATGATTTTTCGATGATAGGACACGATCCGACCTTATCCACTGAATCATCATTTTTTTATGGGTAACGGTTACGGGTTTTTGATTTTTGAGGAGTTACTAGATTTTCTTCGAAGAATAATATAAAATAAATAAAATAGCGATTAGTTTTTAGTCAGAGGGGCGGTGACATCAAAACCGAAACCGCCCTCGCGGTATTAAAATTTGTTTATCTTCATTATTGCTTTTTAATTATCATTAATAATCAATCATTATTGCTTTCTAATAATAATTAATTTAAACATATTTTCCTGTGTAATAGTCGTAGTTGAAAAAACGATGACTGATAGTCTCACCGTCCTCTCCTGGATAAGAGCAACAAACAGCGTATTTAAACAATTCGTAGCGCACCGAATAGCGGCAATTCTGAGTACGACGAAATGCGATCAATGGAAATATATATCGACTCATAAAAATCCGACTGATGATGCCACAAAGCCGGCAAAGGATGATCTATTTGACATAAACAACCGGTGGTTTCAAGGACCCCAATTTTTGAAGGAATCATCGAAAAATTGGGCTTTTGAACCAGAACGCTAGCCGAAGATTGAAGTTGATCCTGAGATTCGTAAAGTTTTCCTGGTATACAGCAAATCTAGCAATAGCATTTCACGAACCTTTGATTATTCGCCGATAGATCCGACGCGATTCAGTGATTGGTACAACTTGAAGAGTTCAACAGCCTGGATTAAAAGAGGACTATACAATTTTCACCTACGAAATGAAATCAAAGATGCTGAAGCGTATCATATTAAAAAAGCACAATTGGAATCCTATCCTGTAGAAATTAAGAGCCTGTTGAGAAATCAATCTGTTTCCGGTAAGAGCAAAATTATTGATTTGACACCATTCATAGACCAGAATGGAATAATGCGAATGGCTGGAAGAATTTAGAACTCACCCCACGTGTCTGCTGACGTGAAAAGGTCCATAATTCTTGATCGAAAACACCCTGTGACAAAATTAATTGTTATGGAATACCATGAAAAATTCAAGCACATATGTTTCAGGAAGCGGTTGTCAGTGAAATCAGATCTCGATTTTGGATTCCGCAGTTGAGATTGGCTGTAAAGGAATCGTAGAAGATTTGTCAAATTTGTAAGAATTATTCTGCTCTTCCAGTTTCCTCCCAAATGGCCAAACTACCGATAGCGAGAGTGGACGCATTTGTTGGCTGTTTTCAGTACTGTGGGATAGACCTGTTTGGACCAATGTCTGTGCCAGTCACGAGAAGTTTAGAGAAACGCTGCGGGGTCTTATATACATGTCTCACTACTCGAGCCATTTATATTGATCTGGTACCTGACCTGTCCGCTGACTCGCTTATTTTATCGATACGAAATTGCAACTCACGCAGAGGCCCGATAAAACACATCTACAGCGAATGTGGGACAAATATGAAAGGAGCGAGATCTGAATTGTAACACGCTCTGGATGAAATTACCGACAAGGCGATCCAGCAAGAATGTGTGAAAAGAGACATCGAATGGCACTACAATCCGCCGGCTTCCCCTCATATGTGAGGATGCTGGGAACGCATGGTCCGGACGATTAAGAGCGTTCTGAAGAAATTGCTAAAAAAAAGCATCCTAAGGAAAACACGCTTCGCAGTCAACTATGCGAAATAGAAGATATCGTTAATACCACACCATTAACATATATAGCCCTCGAGAACAATTCTGATGATGTCATAGCACCGAAGCACCTTTTGAATCCATATTTTCGTAATGCACCACCACCTCCTGGTGAGTTTAACGAGACAGACTTGGCGAGTAGAAAACAATGGCGATTTGTGCGATTAAACAAAACCACGAAGATATATATATCTATTTTCCGAGAATTACTTAAAACGCCAAAACAAATGCACAACATTTTGGCGACTGAACAAAAATTTAGTTTAAGGCCCGCTATACACCTGAGCTAAACTATGCGAAATATGCGAACTATGTTCTTTTAAAATAATGTATGTAACGTAATTATAGAAAAAAACATTACGGAAACAAAACATTTAAAAAAGAAAAGAAAAACGGAAACATTACATTTTTTTAAAAAGCTTTTATCGCATTAAAACATTACTTTTTTAAAAACATAGTTCGCATATTTCGCATAGTTTAGCTCAGGTGTATAGCCCGCCTAATTGTCGTTTATGAAAAGCCGAGACTAGCACCAACTCAGTAATAGTTTGTACTAAAAATCAATAAACCAAAGTGTACTAAGACCGTGTTTCAATCCATGCTATTGAGTACCAAAAATTGTAAATTGTACTAAAGCTGCCAAATTCGCAATTATATCGTTCCAATTCAAACATATTCTAAATTGACCGTTAAACATTCTTCTGTTTGTTTTTCATTTAATGTTAAAAACTAGAATTATGCACAGTCAGTTCGGTGAGGAGATTGCAATATAAAATATTGAGTTGCTATATATAGATATATTGATATGATTATAAGGCATGTAAAATCACAAAAAATTACAAATAAAAGTCTTGCCGAAGACTATTTATGTTGTTTATCATAAAAAAAACTTGAAAACGAAACTATGTGCCAAGTTAAACAATGACAATTTAAGCAATTCTGCAATATACTTAAAATGTGTCAAAAAATAAATATCTTCAAAATTTAGAATTTAATGGCGGAAATAGTCAACGAGTCAACAGTCTTATACTATGTCTTGACGTAGCAATTAATTGATTACAATTATCCTACACTGCAATTAATTGATGCGTGAAGACGTAAAATATGGCAATAATTGAGGACTACAATAATTATGTTTTCAACTCAAATTATTGTAGTCAATTATCTTAGTTTTCGTTATTGACGTTTGGAATACTTTAGTGGCTCCAAATGATGTTAGAATATTTTTATATATTTTCTGTAGTTTTTAAATTCAAAATATATTATTAAAATTTTTAATAATATTTAGGACTATTTTAATTATTAACTATACTTTTTCATCAAATTATTAGCTATGTTTTTCTGCTATTGGTAGGCTACGTTATGGCGCCGAGATTTTGAAAACATTTTTGAAATATTTTTATTTTTCCAAATGGCAAATACTGATAAGTATTTTGGTTTGTCATTATGCAAATGTTTTTTTGTTTAATTTTAGTTAATTTATTAAATACAATTTAGTAAATTGATGGTAGTAATCGTTTTGTGTGCAACGAAAATTAATTTCAACATTTACCGTCTAGATTCAAAAAACATCCTATAATAATTTGAACAAATTGAAAACATAAAATTTGTAGTCGGTTAGTTTTAGTATTGACCACTAAGTGTCAGGTCAAAATATTGCCTAATAATTTTTATAGTCAAGACTGAAACTAGAATTAATTGATCTGAACAATATATTGTAGTAACCAATTAATTGCTACGTCAAGACATAGTATTAGATTGTGTTCCAATCCATGCTATTTAGTACTAAAATTCTAAATTGAAATAGTCAAAAATTTAGTTGACTATTTCCGCCATTAAATTCTAAATTTTTATGCCTTATAATCATATAATATAGCAACTCAATATTTTATATTGAAATCTCCTCGTTGGACAGACCGTATATAATTCTAGTTTTTAACATTAAATGAAAAAACAAACAAAATAATGTTTAACTATCAATTTAGAATATATTTGAATTGGACCGATTAAGTTGCCAATTTGGTAGTCTTAGTACAATTTAGAATTTTGGTACTAATAGCATGGATTGGAACACAGTCTAAACGTATAGACGTACAACGACACATACTACCTGGTACGATATGTGGATATTAAGTAAGTTTATTGATCATGTATTATTAAAAAGGACCAATTTTATTATTATTACTTGAGTTTCCTAAGTGAATAATTGCACGTTTTATTAAATATGATTCAACTTATAACCACTAAACTAGGAAATGATTCAAACGAAAATTGGATACATAGGTTTTCGTTTGAACCGGGTCGTATAACAACTTTTCATCGTACAGATTTGTATCTTAGCTATAATTTTAATTATTCGTTCACTTTCAAATATTTTATAAGCAGCAGCTTAATAAAATTTACAGTTCAGTGTACGAAAAACGACAGGTAAATAAAATATTAAAATCGAAATATATTTTTATTTAAATAAAATCATTTTTAATCATTTCAATAAAATACGAATATAATTCATATCATCAAAAACATTCTAGTAATATTCAATATATTTTAATTTTAAATCTAGACAATATTTTTACCTACAAACATTACCGCAGTTTCGTTTATTTTTTTCAAATTTTGTAATAACAATCTGTCAAAACAGTAATCACCTACATTAAAAAAAAAATTGTGAAAGCTGAAATTTTCCAATAAATTTTCTAAAAGATTTTCTCCACTTTTGTGTGAGATATTTAAGCGTAAATCTAGTCATATAAATTTAAATGGTTTAATAAGTTCCTAGTTATATTTATTGAGTATTTTATTGAGTTATTATTTAAATTGAATACAAATTAATTTGTATTTTAAAAATTTATTTCGCTTATCTGTCAAAGTTACAAAACAAAAAATTACAAACAAGGAAAAAATAAAAATTTTTCTTTAAAAATGATAAAACATAATTATACTAAAATCTTTATAAAATTTTAATTTTGGCTGTGGTACGTTAATTTGACTAATATTATTATATTTAGTTTATATTTTTATTTATAACAAATAGAATAGAACCTAACCTCTTTGATTTATTATTATTCTTATTGTTTTCGTTTTCTCTTTTTTGTTTTTTTATTTCGATCGAAGGAATCTCAAGATACAAAATCATTAAAATGTGAACAAATCTGCTTTGTTATATTAAAAGCGTCAACTAAGCGTAAAGGTAAGACATTTTTATTTTGTAAATACATATCTATATTTAAGGATTTGTGCAAGAAAATTTTAAATGAAGATTTAAGTTCGATTATTGAATGTTTAGAAGTTCAGTCAGTTACAATTAGATCTCTTGATCTCAAATCCATTAAAAATGGAATTGTAGCATTTAGAACAAGATTGTCTAAAAACCGGTTCGAGTAGTATTCGGAATGTTTAGTTTTTCATCTGTTGTAAAATGTATGCATTCTTTTGTTTATAAATTATATCTGCCAAAATCTGTTGGTGTAGAAGGATGCAACAAAAATTAAAATATGTACCCAGTTGGATGGAATGCAGATGTTGAGTGTTGTATTTACCTCCTTCGTCCTTCCTCCTTGCTTTTATTAAAATATCGATCAAATGATATAATAAGACGTCCTAGTTTTCTTAGTGAGCTTACCCTCTTGGATTAGCATTTTAACATTTACACAAAAACATAAAAATAATTATTTCTTCTGGATCGCAGTCATTCTATTATTCCGCATCTCGACCCGTTCTTCCTCGGCCAATCCATGCCGCTGTTGATGCTGTTCCATTTGCTGGCTCCATGTATGTTACGGTCTTCCTCTTCTTCGCATCCTAGGCAGATCAAGGTTTAGAGCTTTTTTAGTCACATGTGATTCATCATTGGCATATACTTTTTCAAACCATGAGATTCGTTCTTGTTTGACCTTTTCAACTATAGTTTCTTTCACATGCAACGATCTCCTTATACGCTCGCTCGTATTATGGTCTAATTTTGTGACACCTAAAGATATTCTCAGCATCTTCATCTCTGCGATTGTCCGTTGTTTGTCAAACTTATCGTAGAAAGTCCAACATTTTGTATTATAAGTCAATGTGTGTTGGTCTTATTGCTGTGGTGAATAGTTTGCCTTTTAGCTTTGGTGTCATTCTTCTGTCACAAAATATAGCAGAGTTTTCGATTCATTTAAGCTATCCGACCGATGTCCGGTGGTTCACATCTTCATCACAAGTACCACATTTATATACGATTGAACCAAGATATTTAAAGCTCGTACACCATGGCATAACATTTCTATTTATCCAAATATCCTTAGATGGGGCGGTAGGGTCACTGAATGATAGATGCATGTTTTCTGTTTTGTCTCACTCACTTCCATTACTTTCCAATGTGTCTTTCCAGATGTTAAAGACCTCTTGCAATTTTACTACATCATCAGAAACTAGTCCAATATTGTCAACAAACAGCACGCTTAGCTAGGAGTTCGTTCATCAGATGTGCAGTAATGAAGTTGATAACGATATCAAAAGGAAGTGGATTGAGGATTGATGTGTTCTCCTACTTTTACAAGGAACACGGCAGATGTACCACCAAACATCTGATTTTGGTCAATACTACGTAGTACATGTCTATTATGATTTGGATGTATCTTTCTGGTACACCGTGGCTTCGTAAGGAAGTCCATAACAGATCACGTGGGATTGTGTCAAACGCCTTTACCAAGTCAATAAAATTGATGTGAAGATCGATACCGGCGTCTCTATACTTTCTACTAGTATTCTCATCGCTTGTACTGCATCCGTAGTTGATCGTTCAGGAAGGAAACCAAACTGATTTATATGCATCTTTGGTAGCACGGTTTCCGGCAATCTTCCGAAACATTTTAAGGCTACAAAAGTGATAGCGATACTTAAGCCAAGTAAACCATTTAATGAACCAGGAACCTATCGCCTAATTGCCCTTTTGAGCACCTGCTACAAATTTTTAGAACGGCTCATATACAACCGTATCGCTCCGATACTGAATGACCAACATCAAAGAAATTTGGTTACGCTGATGATTCGACCCTGGCCACTCAAAATAAAGACATGGGTGTCTTGGAAGATTTGCTCTCAAGTGACCTGGCGATAATGAATGACTATTTTCGAACGTGGAGTTTATTTTCTAATCTAAGTAAAACCGAGAGTTCTTGTTTCCACTTAAACAACAAACTGGCAACACGAACTATCAGTGTTATTTAACGGCACTGTCATTAAATACAATCAACAGCCAAAATGCCTGGGTATTACTCTCGATAGAACTCTTTCTTTTAAGCTACACCTAGAGAATACGTACGGCGCATCAGTCTGGTTGAATAGCACACATACTGCAAAAGTTGACTACCAGCTGCATGCCACGATGCGTACCATAAGTGGCACTATCAGGTCTATTCCTCTACCTTGGCTCCCTGTATTAAGCAATGTCGCTCCACCTGCACTCAGACGCTCACATGCGTGAACATAAAAAGGTAACCAACAACATCACGTTACCCCTGCACGAATATTAGGGTGACCACTCTCGTTGTCGATTGAAGTCAAGAAAGCCTCCACATAAAACTGCCAGCAACCTGCTGGGAACTGATTTTAATATCTTGGATGCCTGGGACACCTCCTGGCATCATTACAACAGAACTGGCCTTTCTATTACTAACCCGACTTCTACCCAACCTGGTTTCGATCTGCCACGTCATACCTGGACTACACTAAACCGAATAAGAACGAATCATGGACGTTGTGCTGATTCTTTCTACAAGTGGGGAATTTCAGAGTCCCCTCAATGTGACTGCGGCGCTCCACAACAAACCATAAAACACATTGCAATTGTGTGTCCAATCCGACGATACAATGGCAACATTGAAGACATCCATTTGGCTACTCCCGATGTAGTGGCATGGATAGACTCACTCGATGTAAACATCTAATGTTCAAATGACTGCCCAATGCTCAAATATTTTACTTTTTAACTCAAAGACGCGCAATCAAATTGATTGTAAGCTCATTTAATGTGTATTCATATTTTGTTTTAGGTAGATTTCATAGAAAAATCTACCTATTTTAAATTTTATTTTTGTTTTTTAATGTGTCATAAAAACCATACGCTAAATAAATAAGCACAGTTTCGAGAATTCTGTTTTTCATACCTCTTCCCCAAATTTTGCTGCTATGAGAAAGTATTTTGATTCCTCTGTAATTACTAGATTTACGCGTGTCACCTTTGCCCTTGACGAATGGTAACAGAAAACTTTTTCGAAACATGTGCGGCATTAGATTTCCATTCAAGATCTTATTAAAGAGAACACTTAAAAATGTAAAAATGTTAAATGTCACCTACTGTTTTCAACAATTCAACTTCGATTTCATCAGGTCCAGTTACTCGTCCATTTTTCATTTCCTGTACTGCAGCAGCAACTTCCTCTTCTGAAACTTGCGGTACATCAATGTCTAACACATCTTCACATAAGGGGAACGATGTTCTAGGCCGTGCTTCGTTCAAGAGTCTTTCATAGTGCCTTCTCCATTCCTTAGTTATTTCTACATAGTTATTTCTACCACCCTGGGTGGTTATTTTGTAGCGTTATCTCACTAGGTGAGATAAAAAGTGAGATAAAATATTTGTCTTTGATCGATTATATTAGATAAAAGAAATCATTTAAACATAATTTTTTTATCTCACTATTTATCTCACCTAGTAAGATAACGCTACAAAATAACCATCCAGATGTCAAAAGATTATCATTTTCATCTACAGTAAATTTGGGTGAGGATATAGGTTTCTGGTTGCTTGTTCTTTGTATAGCCAATTTGTAGATCATTCCTTTGCCGTTCGGTGATTCAAGATTTTCATATAGATTTTGATACTCAAGTGCTTTAGCCTTAGCAACCTCCTTTGCTGCATTATTCTTGGCAATATTTTTCAATATCCATAGCTGGTCCTTCTCCATTGTTTTGGACGAGTCAAAGTTGGACTGTTTCTTACCTTTTTCTCTTTTCCAAATCATTGCCTCTTTCTTGATGTTTAGATGGCTTTTTCCCTTGCCCAGTTCTTCTTTTGCCTTCAATTCATAAACATTTTGGAATGTCTGTCACATTTCATTTGCATCCAATTCTTCTTCAGTTTCCACCACATCTTTGATCCATCTTTTCATAAGTTGGACAAAATCGTCACCATCTGGAGTTCTAGTTTGAACCATTTGATCTTCTCTACCTTTGGTGGAATGATTTTGCGGCCTGATTTTGGTATATGGATTTCAGATATCAGCAGGCTGTGTTGGTCGGTGACATCTTCTTCTAGAATCACTGTACAGTCTTTTACATTATTCTTCTTTACGCTCTAGAGTACAAAAGATAATCGATTTGGCTTTGTCTACCACCACTGCTGTACGTGATCAGGTGCTTTTCTTGCTTCTTAAAGAAGGTGTTCAAAATTGCTAAGTTATGTGCCACAAGTTAACTATGTCAGTTCCTTGTTCATTACGTGTACCGTATCCATAACCACCGTGCCATCATTTGTTACCATTATTTGCTGTTCCTACATGTCCATTCATATCTGCTCCCATGAATATCAGTTCCAAAATCTAGATAAAAATCCTCCTATTCTTCCTTTGTGCAACCTATTTGTGGTGCATATGCGTTTATAATATTGTAAATCACTTTGTTTATGACTAGCTTGATAAGCATTAGTCTGTCACTTATCTTCGCAATGCTAATTATGCATTTTTGCATTTCTTGTGATACTACAATTCCAACACCGTTTCTCTGGTTCGTAACTCTATGATAGTGAAATTTGTATTTCTTCGTGTATCTTATCGTTCAGATTACTCCATTTTACTTCTTGCTCACACAAAATAGAAAGTCTTCTACGCTTCATTAGTGCTTCTATTTGCTAACTTTTTTGATTCATTGTGCCAACATTCGACGATCCAATACGAATTTTTTCAATCTTCCTTGATAGCCTTACTTTGATTGCTCCAGGAATAGACCTATCTCGTGCAGTTCTTGCTCTCTCTGCGATGCACGCCCTGAGCTCACCCACCTCGTTGTGCGTAATGTCGGTACTCAGCGGGATAGTGTTATCATTAACTACAACTACCATAAAGCTATGTTGATCCATTCTTTTACACCTATCTAGGCCTAAAAGGTGAATTTGACACGGTTTATCTCCTAATTTTTCAAGATTCGGCATTCTTTTTTTTCTACCACCGGTGGCCTCCAGACATGGCAACCACCGGAACAAAACTAACTTGTGGGATAGTTCTTAAAAGATCTTAACTGTATCTCAGGCACGTCTAAGGTCTTCATTCTTTGCCTGAATTTGAATTCCTTTTAGTCGCCTCTAACGATGTCTGCTTGTCTGAGGCACAATTCTACTCAACATAGTTGTCCTGGCAACGTCACGGGCTTATTTACCTCCTCTGATTTTAAACCATTCATTCAAGGTGTTAAGGATTCAGAACATTAGAGAATTGTTCCAGAACTGAGAAAAAAGTGCAATGACTTAAAGAAATATTTTCTAATACGAATTTGTTATTTCCCACGACACGGAATACTAGCTATGAAAAAATTACTATAATTTATTTCTCAATTCCTATTTCACGATGTACCGGAATAGGGCTACTGGTTATTTCCTGTTGCAAGCACCGTGCAGTTGTCTGCATATGACGTCATGGTTATTCCTTCGGTTGGTAACGGTAAACTACTTAGGTAAAGCCGCAATTAGACTATTGCAGAACTCTGCAATATTTCTGCAATGGTATATTCTAAAATATTCATTGCAGAAAAGTTTGGCAATGAACTCATTGCAAAACGTTGCATTGACTCATTGCAATGTTTTGCAATGAGTTCATTGCCAAACTTTGTTGTAATGAATATTTTACACACTACTATTGCAGAAATATTGCAGAGTTCTGCAATAGTCTAATTGCGGCTTAAAGGTTGAATAATGAAGGTGAGGGAAATCCACATTGCGGAATTCCTTGTCTGACCACACTCATCTTAGATTTGCAGTTACGGAACTCAACGTAAGTTTGTCGGCCTCTTAGGTATTTGCACAACCATCGCTTTATTAAACCTGGCAGATAAGTGTAAGATATTATCATTTAGTAGTGCTTAACCGAGGTAGCAGAAGTGCTTCTATCAATTTTGCAACCGATGAGAGGATGGAGATCGATCCATAAAATTCTCCGTTTTCTTCATGCTTATTCTTGCCGTTTTCCAGATGTTTGGTATCTGGAGCCTATTTACTATTTAGAGATGTATTGAGTGTGGTAGTAAGAAAGTTCAATCGTTTGGGTTCATAGTTTGGAGCATAATGACAGAGATGCCGTCGGGTCAAATAGCTTTATATAGTGATGTAAAGTGTTTAATACTATTGTATAATACGCGGTATTATACGTAAAATACCGTATTGTCCAAAACGTAGTAAAATACCAGGTATTTTATTATAATTTTTTTTTCTATTGTGGTGGCGCGCGAATCTGTAATCTGCCATTTTATTGAGATTTCGCGTGGATTACTTGAAGAATTTATAACTGCGAAAATATATACTACTGGTTCTCGAATATATGAACGATACAGAAGAAATCAATAAGTTATTGCCCCTTGTTACTAACAGTTAGAAACACATTCTTAGTGATTCGCAAATTTCTATGGCAACAAAATTGTTGTAATATCAACAGAACATAAATTTGAAACATCGAATGCTGCATCATTACTATTCACCGTTATAGGGAATTTTTTTTATGCAGCAAATTAAAATTATGAGCCATGAACTCATTCCGTTCCACTCATTATGAGCTATGAACTCATGGACTGTCATTCACTTTTACATCTTTGAGTAGTCCTCTTTCTATACATTCAAATTGATTAACTAAAACACACAAATCCCAAAACTCACATTCTGAAGCCGATGGCAGCTATATTGATTGTTTCCCTTAGTGGCAAATAGTTTGTGGCTCTTCGGAATGTTTCATCGTTCCGCATATTCCACTGTAACAGAAAAATCTTTTTCAATCTGCAGTCTAACTCATACTGCAAGAAGTATTTGTCTTACAAATCAACGAGGCGGGGCGTTAACTTGTTTATGTGAAAAATCATAATTTAAATATTCAACAGTTTACCGATGGAAAATGATATTAGTCGGGGAGCCCGCCGACATAAACAGCAACTCATAAATACTCTTCTATAATTTTTTGTGTAGCTTAATTACGCCTAGTCTACCACTTTTTTTTCTCTATCATAATTTTCTTAGCCGCGGCTGTTTCTCTCCAGTAATTTTTAAACTTGTCAATATCGTATTAAGCTAAAAATTTATAGATACTCTATTTTTAAAAAACTTAATACCAAGAGAAATTCATGAAACGCGAGAAAAAAAACTTGTCCGACAAAAAATTCGGTACGCTAAGGGCGTCTACCGAGTGAAACATGTAAAAATAACAATTTCGAAAAATTTATGGATAACCACCTGATTTTATGAAAAATGCTTCAAAAAGGTATGTAAAATCACGTCCTTACATCGTCCGATAAGACAGATTTGCCAAGTTTCCAGTCCGACAAGCGGACATTGACATTTTCACGGCGACCTAAAATTTATTCATAACCGTCGGACAAAAAGAAATCAACATATTATAGAGCAGAACTTACCCTGTAGTACAAGTGGCGGACAAATATTTCGTGCCAAATCAATAGTCCGACAAAAAAACATCGATCGGCAACATCATTTCAATGCTTTATTTTTTCCAAGTTCATAAATAATTTTAGTTTCATTAATTCCAATAATAAATGAATGGTAAGGAATGTGAATAGTTAATAACATGTATTAAACTAATAATAGGAACTTTTATTAACAATTTCATTAAATAAATAAAAAAATATATATATGAAGAAACGTGAAAAATTTTTTTTACTCTTCATCAGAGTTATCATCAGTTGAACTTTCTTCATCTGTGCTATTGTTATCATTTGCTTCATCATCCTCGTTATCATCATTGAAATCTGGAAAATTATTGATTTTTAGAAGCTATAGTAAATGAAACATTAAATAATGAAACGCATATTAACTCTTATCGACCAAATCTATCCGTTTTTGTCCGTTAACTTTAAGCACAGACAACTTTGTTACTGATGCTTGGAAATATTTAATAATCCATAGGAGGGTATTTTCAACTTTCAGAATCTGGTCAACAAAAAACCACCTCTTCCTACCCTATTTTTTAATTTAAAAATTAAAATGGTGATTTTTTGAGCTAATTTTCTCGATAAGAAATGAATTTTTAAAAAATTGAGAAAATCTGTGAGGAATTATGAAAAACTGTTGAACGAAAATGAACATTAAAAGCTGAAAAATTATGAAAAAAATGTGAAAATCTATGGAAAACTGTGGGGTAAAAATGAACAGATTGATCAATAAGGGCTTACTGAAATTTATAATTTTCATACCTGTTAAGTTTGAAGATATATCTTCAAACGAAGGACTTTGAGGCCCATCAAACCAATAATAATGATACTTATTGTTAATCAACGTCCATCCACAGTTTTCAGGTTCGAGATTGGTGGGGCATCTCATATGTGCATTACACCAAACGCTGGATATGTAGATGGTTCGCTTAATTTGTTGCAGCAATTCCTCTTTTGATGGTGGCATACTAGAAGCATCTAATCCTTTCAATTTACTCTTAATTATTTTATGATCATGATTTTTATTTCTGAATGCCTTCTCGAAGAGTTCGAGTCGTCCTAGATTTACATCTTTGCTTTTCAAAGAATATAATTTGCAAACGAACTCTTCGATAATTCTAAAAACATGCCATGAAAATAATTATTATTTTACTCACTCTCGATCAAGATCCATTTGTACCATGCTGTTTTTTTGGCTCAAAAAATCATAAATTGCACAGAGAAACTGAACGTAAGTTTTTTTTTCGGATGTTTTTGCAAGAACATTCTGAATTTTTAATTTTTCTATCAAATTTTGATACTTCCGTCGAATATAACATAGAGTGAATGATAACATTAAAATTGATTATTTCGCGAAAATTGTCGGTGAGATCTAAATTTTTTGATTCCAATCGATGCAAGAACGTTTATTCTGTAATATATTTTAGAATCCGACGTAAATCTTTGATTTCATAAATGTAATATACATCCTTAATAGCAATTATAAAATATAAATTAAAAAGATCAATTTCATCAATTTCATGAAATTTCATTTCATCAAAAAATTTGAAGCTTCATAAAATCTATAATTTCCATGCGTCGGACTAGAAAATCGGAGAATATACCGTGTCCGACAATTAAACAATTGGATTCTACATATTTTTTTTTAGTAATCCTGTAAAAAACAGCTGGTTATGTGGAAGTATGCTGTATTTACGCTCACAAACGCAAATACTGTAAACCTTCGCTGATTTTCAATTGAAAAATAACAATTTGTTCGATTTTTATGGAAATGGTAATATTTTACTGTCGGACAACTTGTTCACCTCGTTGTAAGCTTCATTTAACAGCAAAAAATCGAAAGCTGAAATTGTTATGAATAAATTTTAGGTCGCCGTGAAAATGTCAATATCCGCCTGTCGGACTGGAAAATTGGCAAATCTGTCTTGTCGGACGATGTAAGGACGTGATTTTACATACCTTTTTGAAGCATTTTTCATAAAAATCAGGTGGTTATCCATAAATTTTTCGAAATTGTTATTATTACATGTTTCACTCGGTAGATACCCTTAACGTACCGACATTTTTGTCGGACAAGTTTTTTCTCTCGCGATTCATGAATTTCTCTTGGTATTAAGTTTTTTAAAAATAGAGTATCTATAAATTTTTAGCTTAATACGATATTGACAAGTTTAAAAATTACTGGAGAGAAAAAGCCGCGGCTAAGAAAATTATGATAGAGAAAAAAAAGTGGTAGACTTGGCATAATTAGGCCCCACAACAAATTATAGAAGAGTATTTATGAGTTGCTGTTTATGTCGGCGGGCTCCCAGACTATATGTCTTCAATTTAAATAAAATCATAAATACAATAGCTCGACGCGAATGAAAGTGATTAATATTGAAACCAAGCAGAATCAGATGAATAAATAGATCTTATTAGCATTTGTTTAAGAAATATAAATAAAGATAACGATAATAAATCCAAATGTCGGGGCAGATATTTTGAAGAGAATGAATTAGTTGTGATTGAAAATGGTGATGGAAGTAATTTTTTGTTGTTATACCACTAACACTGTATGTCGGCTATTGCACTTTTGTACAGAATATACGGTATTTTATTTTGTATTATATAATTTATAATACGCTGTATTATACAAAAAAAAATAAAATGCCGTATTTTAACATCTCTAGCTTTATAGATGGCTTAATTTTCCTTATTGCATTTTCAACCTCTTCTTCGGAAAATACGATATCCTCGAAGTTTTTAGTATTAAGCTTATGCAGATGTCTTAATACTGACCTAGTTTCCTTTTCATGTTTACGTAGCTTTTCTGTAAACTTTGTGTTGAATTTTGTTACGCATTTCCTGTGGTTTTCGGTTGGGATATCATCAAAGGAGATCATGCAGTTATTACTCTGTTGTCTCTGTTATTACTTTGTTGTCTGTTGTCTATGAGTTAAGCTCTTAATCACCTTCCACAGAATTTTATTTGTGCAAGTTTACTTACTAATCTCTCCATTTGTTGCATTTGTGTTTCATTACTAACTTATTAATCTCCTTGTTCATGCCTGGAATTCTAGAGTCAGTTTGATCTGCCTTGCGGCCTCATCTCTTTGGGAGGAAAGTACACAAGCTTCCTGTGGGAAGTTTGGTTTAATCTTTTGTATTCTGCCGACTGGAATGAAGCGAGATCTTGCTTTGTTAAAAATTTCTCTGAATTGTCTTTCCCCAGAGAGGGCATCAAGTGGTAAAAATTGCTTACTAAATTCAATTTCAGCAAAAAAGTCAGCTTTGTTAAAATTAATATACATCCTCTTCTCGAATTTTATTTCATTTAAGGAACGGCTCTAGGTGATTATGATCGGTACATGGTCTGATCCAAATGCAATTTCAGTTCTCCATTCAGCAATTGCCATTATCGACATGCTAGCAAGTGAGACATCTGGAGAAGAGTATGAGTTATTGGTTACCCTTGATGGTTGTGGTTCATTGAGGACTCCTAAGTTGGAGCCGTCAATTTGATCAGCAATGTTTTCGCCTGTTGAATCGGTGTTTAGGTGTGAGTGCCATAGATTGTGGTGTGCATTTACATCGCCGAAAAGTAGACAGAGTTATCTCCGTATTTCTGGATTTTATTATAATGCTTTCTTTCAATACCAGCCATGACGAAGAGAATTTGAAGCAGTGAGACCAGTGACAACTACTTCTTTATCCAAAAATGGAGCGACGGAGTAGCACCTTTCGTCGAAATTTTTGTGAATGTCCTTGGTCGGAACTGGGTTCCGAGTACATATATAGTTGATATGTTAAAACTTTGGAATGATACTTTTGACGATTTAGGTTTCTATAACATTAATTAATTATTTCTATTAATTGAAGAAAAACGTTAATGAAAAGTTTTTTTCTGGATACCAAAACAACCAAAAATGATAACATAATGGAGAAAGAAGAAGATAAAAAAAATGAAAGTTCTCCAATACCGACTAAACTTACCGAATGTATATTAGTCATGGAATTGAAAAACACGATTTCATAAATCGAAAATAGTGAAGATAATTTTTTAAATATTTGTTCATCATTGGATAAAAAATTTAATTTATGTAGCATAAATAGGACACTCACTATTAATCTAGAAAAGTTGTTTAAAAAAGCTCTGAAAACCAGTCAACCTATTTCGACCGAAAGTGAGAGACTTCTTGGTTGCTAGTATTTCCAAAACAAAAATTAGAAATCGGTTGCAGTTTCCAATGTTAAGCGCTCTTGTATTTTTAAAATATTATTTTACCGATTAAACATTAAACTTTAACATTTAAGTTTTGAATCCATTGTAAGGCACCTCTTTTAATTTCATGTAAGCCAGTTAAACTTCTTTTGAATTTATGAATACTACAATCATTAACTAAATGATTCATGGTTTGGTTTTCTCCACATTCACAAAATGGATTCTCTGATATATTCCATTTATTTAAGAAATATTTGCATCTTCCGAAACCACAACGAAAATGGTTTAAACGTAACCAATCTTTTCTTTTAAAGTCAAAGCCAGAACATTTAACAGTTAACACTTAACTAGTGTTTAGTTGGCGAACCTATGGTTCCAATGATTTTGCCACTCTACATTTAAATCATAACTTTTTTTTTCAAGTAAGAGCCAAGATGGTTTTCGCGATAATAGTCTTTTATGAGGTAAAACTTGTATTTCATCATATAAAATTTTGATTGAATTTACGATTTTCAATTGTAGTGAAAAATGACTTATTTCTTCGTAAATTTGACGAAGCAATATTGAAAATTACATTTAACCATTGCAGAGAAGACAACATGAAAGCTCCACTTATAATGCGAAAAGTGTTATTGAGCTGGACATCAATTTTATTACAATGTGAGCTTCCAAGCCAAGATGGCGAACAATATTCTGCTGCAGGATACACTTTCGGGCTGATGCGCTGATTGTCTCAAACAATTTGCATTTGCACCCAATGAAGTTCTAGCTAAATTTTGTATCAAATTATTTCTTGACCGAACTTTCATATGTTAATGGCCTATCCAACTTGACTCCTAAATATTTAGGATTACGATTATGATTCAAAAATACTCCATCGATACTAATATTGAGCTTACATTTGGCTTCCCGGTTATTTAAGTGAAATGCAGAAACCTCAGTTTTTAATGGATTAGGCCTGAGTCGCCATTTTTTAAGATAATCAAAAGTTACGTTAAAATCACTTGCTAAAAATTCTTCACCTTCTTCAAAAGAATCACATTGATGAGCAATAGCAAAATCATCCGCAAATTGAAATTTCTACTGTCCATCATTGGTAAATCATATGAGTATAAATTGAACAGTGTTGGGTCAAAACAGAGCCTTGAGGTAAACCATTATTTAAACAACGCCATCTAATAGATTTGTCGTTCATAAACACTCTAAAGTAACGATTAGATAGCATGTTGTTGTCTAAATTCAATATGTTACTGCAAGGAACAACCATAATTAACTTCAATAATAGGCCTCCTCTCCACACTGTATCGTATGCAGCAGTTAAATCAACAAAAGCAACAAAAGTCTTCTTCAATTCTTCAAATCCTTTTTCAATAAATTTAGTTAAAGCTAATACTCGTTCCGTGCAACCTCTATTTTCACGAAAACCTGCCTGTTCTTTCGGTACAATTTCATTTATCACAGTATATATTCTACTAAGAATTAATCTTTCAAGTAGTTTGTAAGGGACACACAGCAGAAAAATCGGTCTATAATGAGAAGCATCATTTTCGTTACGACCAGGTTACAAATCGCTATTACTTTTGATCTCTTAAATATTTTTGGTAAGATACCACTGTTCAATATGTTTGAATAAAAAATTAAGTAACCAAACCTTCGTCAAAGGACCACAATTTTTGGGCAATTCCGGAAATATTCCATCAAAACCAGCTGCTTTACCAGTTTTAATTTTATTTAATGCAATTATAATTTCTTCCATTTTGAATTTACTACAGAAGACTGGATTAGGAAATAATGGGCGATATGTATAAAAACTAGTAAACACTAGTTAAACTTTACTACCAAGTTTAATACAAAATTGCTAGTATAGTAAAAAATTGGTTTGAGTATGAACTAAACTAGGAGGATAGTATTAAAAAACATCGCACTAAATTGTTGCTATGGCGTTTACTAGGAATTTAAATAACAAACTTTTCATAATTTCTCTCTAAAAAGTACACTTTGCTTTAATTGTCCAGCGTTGCGAAAGCTGTCAATATCAAAGCAGTTTAGATAAGTTCATATCGTAACCGCTGTCAATTACTTATCGTAACTGCTGAAGTTTTGGCCTCAAATTTTCTTTTTTAAATCAAAGTACGCGAGTGATTCCTGTCAAACAAACTATTTCAGTTCATTGTTCAACTTCCTTGTAAATTGATTCAGAGCAGAAACAGAAACAAAACACAAATGGAAGATCCTACAAGTGACTTGAGTGATGGTGGACCTAATGAATTTGGTGAAGCTGCTGCAAATATTCATTTAGAGCTTCTACCGGACAAGTCTAGAGACAAATATATAGCAACATATAACACGTTTTGCTCTTGGATGAAAGAGAAAAAAGCTCAATCACCGTCGGAAAATGTTTTAGTGGTTTATTTTAAAGAGTTATCACAAAAGTATGCCCCCAACACGTTGTGGTCAATTTGGTCTATGCTACGCTGCACTATTGATTTATACCAAAACATGAAAATCGAAGGATATTGAGAAATTATGAAAAGCACTGTTCGTAACTCGTGGAGAAAGTAAGTTATTTCAGAATTGGTGAATTGTTTGCACTCGCTATCGCTCGTGCACAAACTTTCACCAATGCTGAAATAACTTACTTTCTCCACTTGTTACGAAATGTACTATTTTTTGAGTTGTCAAATAAATAACTTTCTTTGTATTTTCTTATAGCTTATCTATTTATTTAGTAAATTTGTAGGATTTTATGTTAATAATTATAAAAAGAAGCTCAATATTTAAATATTCATTTTATTTTATATTTTTGGGTTCGTAAACTTACATGGAAGTGAAATAAATTGTGTTGTGTTTTATTGAAGAAAAAAAATTTTTCATTCAGATCCCGTATTTAAGTAATAATTTCTTCTAAAACTGTGAAACCATTTAAGTTTGATCTTTCATTAGTCAGACATGCAAGAAGGAAGATGCAGCCCAATTTCTTTTCAGAACAATTTGCGATAGACTATGCGTCATAAGAGCTTTGAAGGTTTTCGTAGATTTGATACGTAATCTTTTGTAGATTGCTTTCAGCTATCAGATGGCAATTTGTGTATTGTTTTTGAGATTTTCCTATACGTTTTTCCAATGTTTTGGGGTTTAAAATGAACTGTGCATTGAATTCGTTGGCGTACCCCTTATTATTAGTCGTGGGCATGCCGTGAATCGTTTTAATTACGTTTCTGGTTTGGAATTGCGGCTTACACAGTCTTTTATTTTTGCGATAAATCGTTGGTTCCACCGCTCAAGCAACACTCTGTTTTGTCTTATTTAATGAGCTTATTACAAATGTGAGATAATCGAAGGCGCTCCTCTTACTAGCGATGGTATGCCTTGGCGATGAGTATATCGAATTATGCTAGAAACATTTGTTTTGATAAATTGATGCCTCGTGGCTTGGTGCAACAGCCTGCTGGGGGTATAACCAAATGTGTGTTAACTAAATATTTGACATCACTAATGACTGTTGAATACAAGAATTGCTCCTCTGTTCTATCGTAATTCTTGCAAATAACATGTAGTTCTCAGCATTAATGTTTATATTTGGATTAATTTGTATTCGTTACAGTTAAACTATAAGGAAATACTATTGTTATGTTTAATATTTTTTCTGTTATAACTTGGTATCCGGATTTTATTTCTGTTGCTATTGATTTTGTTAAAGACACAAGGGGAATTAGCGAAATTAGCGAAAAACGTTTCTTTAGTCTGGTAAGGTTAGAATGAGTCTTGAGAATGATAAACGAAAAGAACTTTTGCTGTTTAAGAACTATGCTTTCGAAAACAATCTAGAGCTTCTCAAGTGCGAAAACTTAAAAATTTGAATGTGGTTTGGGCCAGACTACCTAGGGCGGGAGAACAGAAGATGAGTTTGAGGTGTTCTTATATTAGAGTGGTTCTTATATTAGAGTAGTTCTTATGAAAAGTTTAGAATTTTTATGCTTTTATAGACTCAAAGGGTTTAAAATAAATTTAAATCTTTTTTTTGCTTGATTTGATTTTGTTTTACATCACTGACTTTCATATCTTTATCTTGATATTAATCTCCGTCACCTTGCCATTTAGGTTTCTTTAACAAATAACAGGGGGGTTTGGGGTTGGGGTTGGCGTTGAATAATCCCAACTACCCAACAGTTTCAACTACCCTTGCACAAGGTTGGCATGATATATATCAATGATATATATCCGATATATATCATTGATATATATCACGATATTTATTCCCTGATATATATCATGATATTTATAAAAAAAAGCAATAATTAACTATTTCTACCTTAAAGCTGGAAAAACTGTTAACAGTCGTAGCACTACCCGCAAAACGCATGCCAAATCGAGATAACCTGATTCAGCTATGCCAAGGCCATAAAGATTACATAGCTCCTGTCATAAGTAAATATTAAAATGAATGCTAAACATATGCTTTGTTATCTAAATACAAAAGCAGTCGCTTTAGACAGAACTCAAAGAGATAAAACGACTATTGCCATTGTATTTGAAATTTCGCATAGACTGGAACTCGATCTTAAACTAGAGCAACCTTTAGATATTTTTTAAAACTTTTTTATCGAAAGAGAGACATGGCTTTAAATGAACCTCATCACCTAACTAATTTATGCTTGACCATCGATTTTTCGGTAAACGTTTGAAAAACCACCAAACAGAAAAAGCATATGCTTGCTTATTTAAATATAATTATTTTAGATTTCATTTAAATTGTAATGGCGCTTTTAACTGAATCCACACTATTTCCAAAAAATTTATTTTAATCTCAGTTTAGAAATACATCACCAATGGTGTGGTGGAATGCAATAACTACCCAGTAGGGTTCTCCAAAATTTGAAATACGGTCAAGCACTGGTCCATTAATGGTTGACAGTACATACTTGACTTTGTTATTGGGCCAGTACTAGAACCATTCATTGGCAGATTTATGGTTAACATAAAAAAGCAAGTATTTAGTTACCTTTGAATGGCTAAGCACTGGCCCATCAATGGTTACAACAATATTTATCTATTGTTATTCTGCCAGTACTGGAACCATGAATCGGCCAAGGTCCGGTTTATAGAAATTAATCAGTATAAAGTTTACTTTAAATAGGGAAGCTATGGCACGTTAACATTAACATTAATTGGCTATTAACATTAATTGGCTATTAACATTAATTGGCTATTGTTGTTGTGCGGTCATTTATTTTTCGAAGTTTTTAACAAGTAAAATTATGTCAATGGCCGAGTCATAGTTGCCAGTACTATGAGTCATGGTTGCTAGTACCCGGATATTGTTGAATTACTGGTTGGCAGTAACTGACCATTATTGGACCAGTTTTATAACTTTGTATAGGTTATTGGTCAGATATTAAAGCTCGAATCGCTGCAGGTAATGGAACTTTCTACTCAATTAAACCTCTCCTTGGATCACCGTATGTATCAACTAACACCAAGCGCAAGTTATACAAGACATTGATTACACCGGTTATGATGTATGGGTCACAAACGTGGACCCTTACACAAAATGACGAATCGCACTTATCTGTATTTGAGCGTAAGATCCTACGCTACATTTTTGGTCCACTTAAGACAGACGATGGAGAGTATAGAACCCGGTATAACTTTGAGATCGGAGACCTTCTTGAGGGTCCTGATATAATAGGTTATATCCGTTCTAATAGGATTGCTTGGTTTGGGCATGTTCTGCGAGCCGATTCACAGTCTGGAATGATTAGAAAAATGTACGTTAGTATCCCAGGGAGTAGGCGACCGCGAGGTAGACCACGACTGCAATGGGAGACTGACGTAATAAACGACCTTACAAAAATCGACTGCCATGGTAATTATGTCGCTGTTGCGAATGACCGTGGTGAATATTCAAAGCTGATTAGCCTGGCAACGCTCCTACATGGAGCATGAACGCCTTAAAAAAAAAATAAATAGGTCATTGCTGGCTTTTTTCCAGTCATTTATTGTTCGAAGTTATCATCCAGTTACATTATATTTATGGTTCAGTTATGGTTGCCTTAATGGACCATTACTGGACCATTGTACAATCTTGTATGGGTATTGATGATGCAACTTGAGCAAATAAACAAAACAAAGCGAGCTAACGTATTCGTCATTTGGACTTGTGCAATCGAAGATATAGACGAATAGGTTTGACAAATTGCCTATAAACTAAATTGGAGTTGCCATATTTGAAGAAACGAGAGAGTGATGCGTTGTACTGCATACAAGTGTAGAAAGGGTCATATATTGTATAATATGTGAGATAAACTTATACAAAAATAAATATCAGAACTGGATATATATCGGATATATATCTGATATATATCAGATATTTTGATATTTATATAAATATCATGATATTTGCCAACCTTGCCCTTGCAATAACATTGACATGGGCCGAAAATGTGGGTTAGAAGATAATCCTGCAAAAACAGAAGTTATTCTTTTTACCAGGAAGCAGAGGATCCCTGATATTGGCTCCATTGCTCTCGAGGGAAGTGATCTTGCACTTGCAGAACTAGCAAAATACCTATGTACCGTGCTGAATACTTAGGAAATCAAATATCACAGAAAGAGCCAAAAAAGCTACAGTAGCACTATCTATACTCATGTAAAAAAGCCATGGAAAAAGATGGAATCTTGCACCTCACATATCTCAATGATTTTACATCTCGGTGATCAGACCGATCTTAATGTACGGTGTGATCATATGCTGGACTGCAATTTCCAATGCTTCAACCCAGTAATGCTTCTCCATCATCTACCCTTTAATGTGCTAGATCAACAGATAACATGAAAATCAACTCTTTGTCTCAGCAATGGGGATATGAAGCAGTTGTTCTGGATTTATTTATTCCAAGCATGTGATAGATTTCTTGAAATATTGTAGATTCAAAATTCCTTTCTTGATCTGTATGAATCTAATTGCTTATTGCTGCTTCAGTTATTATGGTTCTTAATTCCTGATTGGTATTGGACACACACCTCTGGCCACTTGATAAAATAATTCATTATGACTAGCACATATTTGTTGATGCTATCAGTAGCCGGAAATGGTCCAGCTGCATTCATTGCAATTTTCTCAAATGGGGCTCCCATATTATACTGCCTCATATTACCATAACTTCTTCGTATAGGTCCTTTTGCAGTAGCTATTTCACGACACCATTCCACTATTTCTATTCTACACCATTCCACTATTCCATTCCTATTCGTAATCTTTTATACCTACTACCTACTGCCTACGAATTTTTTTTAATACAAAGTGTTGTATAGGAATTACAATACGCGTCAAAACAACACATGCACAACAAAACTCAACAACTCAACCACTCAACTCAACTCAACAACTTTACATGCACGAAAACATATTTCATCTTCCTAATCAGAATAAAAAAACCAATAAATTTAATACATTTGTCTTGTTTTCGAATTCATATCATATCTCAAAAAGAAAAAACTATAAATTAACAACCTATAGTAATAGTTTTAGTGTGGTAAATAAGACACTAGGTTTGATTATAGTATATACCAGCATAAATCCAGCAAACTTTGGTTTTTATGCATATCAAACATAGCAAACACTCAAAAACAAAACAATTCGATGTTTTTTTTTAGCAAGCTAGTAAAGTAAAGTTTCAAATACTTTTTTATGCATACGAAAACTAGTAAACACTTAAAAAACCTAGTTACTAGGTTTTATACATATGGCCCAATGTTTTTTTCATTGATCTTAATTTTTGTTTGACCACTTTCGTCTGTTTATGATCTATTTTAGCCTTTGCGTTTTTATGAGCCGCTTCATTAGGAGTTATAACTGAACTTCTGCACACATTTTTTTATAAATTCGTTCCTAAAATCTTACCGATGAAAATTGCAAACTAATTTTTATTTTTAAAATTAACTCTTATTTAATTACACTATCCGGATAATTTCTTTACATACTATTCGATATCCAGATAGTTAAAATCACGGATAATTGAAACACAACGTGAAACCGTTAGTGATTCAATTCTTCGTACCATCTGATTCCATGTGTTTGATAATTCTTTTAGCACTTGCACCTTCAGTACCTAATGTACTAAGATGAATCCAACTAGATCAAGTGGATCAAACACAATTTAATACAAAACTGTATAAATAATTTAATAATAATTATAATGCAAAATAATTTATAATTAATTTAATAATTATATATATAATAATAATTATATACAAAATAATAATTAAATACAATAATTTAATACAAAAAAAAACACAAAAATTATGTAAGTCAAATCAACTAAAAACAAGGCTTACCATTAGTATTATATCTGATAGATGATCCCAGTAAATTAATAGTATCTTCCTAAAATCTATCAAGAGTCCAATAATGAAACAAAAACGTCAGAATCTTTCCCACATGAAACGAAACGAAATTTCAGTTGTCCACCAATATCCCAAACTATGATTGTTGCATTCTCCTTTGTAATTTTATTTCATATTGAAACCAACAGTTGGTATCATATCTTCACTAAATTGTCCAGATCCAATAACATTAACAAGTGTTGTTTTCCCTGAACACTGAAGACCACCCAATATAAATTCCATTTCTTATTTTCAAATCAAACTGTCAATCCAATACAAAACTCAATTATCCATCGCTATCATTTTGAATATAACTGTTTGCACACTTAGAATAAACATTTTAATCGAATCAATATATATTAAAAACAAAATAGTGTTAATCTTCTTTTATAAATAAAAACGTTAAAATTTATTTTATTTTTGTACATTAACCAACCTTTACTTCACGACTTAATACACAAATCATTACTTCATGCCACAAAAACTTCAAATATCTAAAACAGAATTAATTTTATACAAAATCTTTCAATCATTTTATTAAATTAAACAATATGTATTAATAACTTGTAGCACAATAACACTATCTTTTTGATTTAATTTATATAATCCTGTCGATCGAACAAATGATCGAGTATATATAGCTAGATTTTCCATCTTTTAATTACACTCTTCATCGCACACCAAATAAAAATTTCCCCATATCAAATTTCTCCAATATAATGCAAGTGAACGATTTCCATATATAATCTCAATTAACAATTTCCCTACAATAACAAATAATAATTCCACCTTCCATAAATTTGAACAACCTTATTACATATACATGTAATACTATGACTAAGCTTTACACAAAACAAAAAATCTTCATCATTTATGTAGACAGAAATTTATATTATTAATTGATATTGTTTGGTGACGCAACAAATCAATTAACTAATAAAATGTAAAACATTGGTTGATTTAACTGTTGCACACATATATATTTTATGTTTGTTGAAATGAATTATTTTAATTTAAATTTTTAATATTCTTATTTTTAGAGTAAAAATCGAAATAGGCCGTCGTTACATGGTTCGACCAATTTCAATTCGTAGAAAGTAATCCAATTTCCATTATGAACGCACCAATTAATGAACCTTATCAACTGCTGTATTGTTCCTAATGAAGTATCATCGTTCACAAAACTTTTCAACCAATCATCCACATAGTTGTTAAGGGTAATAGTCATATGCCGCTGACTATTGTTGTTGGCATCTCTTCGCGTTAGTAACCATACAATATTCGGCTGCGAATGTTAGGCTGGTGGAGTCAAATGTTGAAACTTGCATGACAAATATAACAGGTTACGAGTTGAGTCACCGTTTCTCCACAGAAATGATTGGGACATCTGATCTTCAGGAAGAATCAATATCTGATAGAACGTTTGCTACATATCTTTTGATCACCTGATAATTTCGATTCGGATTGTATTTCATTGTTCGTTTTATTTTGCTGATTAACGGAGTAAAGAGTTTTGTGATACATGCGATTGCACTCTTCAAAGTTGCAGGGTAACGGTCAGGTCAAATTCAGCACATAATCTTTGGGTGGTAAATTTGGCAACGACGACACAATCTTCTTTTGTTGACTAAATCCCATCGCATTCTCAACTTCATAAACAAATTACTTACATTAGTGGTCAAAGAATGAGTCGATCTTCATTTCTCTACAACATTCTACTTTTCCTTTGACATTGAAAAACTACATTGAGATTACTTAATAGATCCCTAGGCAATTGTACTATGTTTTTTTCGCATAACTTTTGTTGAACTCTGCTTCTAATTTCTCTTGCATCAACGCTTCCTTTTCGTCTAACCGGCTTAATTGAAGTTCTGATGGATTGAAGACGACGGATACATTATCTGAACTATTTACTTTCAAGTTGGGTTGATTATTCAAGCATGTACATTTAGTGCAAACCCATTCATCTGTCGACACAACTTCAACACATATTGATGCAACAGCACAAATTGTGTGGAAAGGATTCGAACGAATTTTACATTACTTAACCTCAACCCACGGTTGTTTGCATTTGAAGCATGTAGTCGGTCATTTAGCACCACAAATTCATTCCAACACAATCGAAATGCTACCAACGCTTACATTTGTTAGATGCCACCATATCACATGCGGAACCCGGCTCGTTTGTCTTTTGCTTCGAAAACCGTATTGGCTATCTTGTAAAGATATCGAATGGCTATCTTGTAAAAATAATTGTACCCTTAAGGTAGTGTTTTTAGATAGGACGGGAGTGAGACTTTTACTCTATAATTTGAAATATTACATTTTGTCCCTTTTTTGTAGACCGGTTCGACATTGGTCAATTTCCAGGATGAAGGAAAAATACCAAAATACCTAAAGACTGGAGTTCTCAGTATTTCTTTAGGGATAGCCGCTCAAAGTTGAAGTAAAGATTTTGATGGAGACTGTAAACAAAGTAGATCTTGTTGCTGGGTCAGTGACGGTTAAATCACCGTCAGTAATATCATAGTAAGGATAGAAAAATTTGGTACACGAATTTAAAGAATCAATAGCACTTTTAAAATGTTTGTCAGAAATGGATATATAGACCAATCTAGATAACTTAAAAACAGGCAAGAAATGGAAAAAACTAGTAACAGGATGAAAACTATTGGATATATAAGAAAATATTGCGCAAATGACGGGGAAAAAAATTAAAGGTGCTTTGAGTTGCGGTGGTGAAATGGAGTGAGCTTTTAGGGGTAGAAAATGGTTTTTCATGATTTTCAGCGAAACTAGACCTATATAAAGTCCTTTCTGTACGGCGCAGCGCTAAATTTTTTTAATATATGTGTGGGACGGGCCCTTGCCACATATGGTCTTCGAAAAAGCAGTTCAATTCTTTTTCTTTTCAAAAAAATCACAACTCACAAAAATACACAACCCCTATTCAAAACGAAATACACTATTTTACACAAAAAAAACTATTAAATCATAAACACAAAAATTAATTTAAACGTTATAATACATATTTATTCTCATTTTAACTTTTTCATTATTTTTTTCATTATAACTACAAATGTATGGAAATTTCAATAGAATTCTTTTAATTAAATTTCTCTCAAAAACAAAACTTTAAATAAAAAATAATAAAATTATATGAATACTCAGATTTTGTTGTTTCCAAATCCTCAATGGTCAAAGATAATCGGTTGTCTTCTTGAAGCCCCAAGCTGCAGCAAAAGCTTTTAAATATTATTTTATTTTTTTCTTCTTATAGATGTGCTGCACCAATGGTGTGGTGGAATGCAATAACTACCCAGTAGGGTTCTCCAAAATTTGAAATACGGTCAAGCACTGGTCCATTAATGGTTGACAGTACATACTTGACTTTGTTATTGGGCCAGTACTAGAACCATTCATTGGCAGATTTATGGTTAACATAAAAAAGCAAGTATTTAGTTACCTTTGAATGGCTAAGCACTGGCCCATCAATGGTTACAACAATATTTATCTATTGTTATTCTGCCAGTACTGGAACCATGAATCGGCCAAGGTCCGGTTTATAGAAATTAATCAGTATAAAGTTTACTTTAAATAGGGAAGCTATGGCACGTTAACATTAACATTAATTGGCTATTAACATTAATTGGCTATTAACATTAATTGGCTATTGTTGTTGTGCGGTCATTTATTTTTCGAAGTTTTTAACAAGTAAAATTATGTCAATGGCCGAGTCATAGTTGCCAGTACTATGAGTCATGGTTGCTAGTACCCGGATATTGTTGAATTACTGGTTGGCAGTAACTGACCATTATTGGACCAGTTTTATAACTTTGTATAGGTTATTGGTCAGATATTAAAGCTCGAATCGCTGCAGGTAATGGAACTTTCTACTCAATTAAACCTCTCCTTGGATCACCGTATGTATCAACTAACACCAAGCGCAAGTTATACAAGACATTGATTACACCGGTTATGATGTATGGGTCACAAACGTGGACCCTTACACAAAATGACGAATCGCACTTATCTGTATTTGAGCGTAAGATCCTACGCTACATTTTTGGTCCACTTAAGACAGACGATGGAGAGTATAGAACCCGGTATAACTTTGAGATCGGAGACCTTCTTGAGGGTCCTGATATAATAGGTTATATCCGTTCTAATAGGATTGCTTGGTTTGGGCATGTTCTGCGAGCCGATTCACAGTCTGGAATGATTAGAAAAATGTACGTTAGTATCCCAGGGAGTAGGCGACCGCGAGGTAGACCACGACTGCAATGGGAGACTGACGTAATAAACGACCTTACAAAAATCGACTGCCATGGTAATTATGTCGCTGTTGCGAATGACCGTGGTGAATATTCAAAGCTGATTAGCCTGGCAACGCTCCTACATGGAGCATGAACGCCTTAAAAAAAAAATAAATAGGTCATTGCTGGCTTTTTTCCAGTCATTTATTGTTCGAAGTTATCATCCAGTTACATTATATTTATGGTTCAGTTATGGTTGCCTTAATGGACCATTACTGGACCATTGTACAATCTTGTATGGGTATTGATGATGCAACTTGAGCAAATAAACAAAACAAAGCGAGCTAACGTATTCGTCATTTGGACTTGTGCAATCGAAGATATAGACGAATAGGTTTGACAAATTGCCTATAAACTAAATTGGAGTTGCCATATTTGAAGAAACGAGAGAGTGATGCGTTGTACTGCATACAAGTGTAGAAAGGGTCATATATTGTATAATATGTGAGATAAACTTATACAAAAATAAATATCAGAACTGGATATATATCGGATATATATCTGATATATATCAGATATTTTGATATTTATATAAATATCATGATATTTGCCAACCTTGCCCTTGCAATAACATTGACATGGGCCGAAAATGTGGGTTAGAAGATAATCCTGCAAAAACAGAAGTTATTCTTTTTACCAGGAAGCAGAGGATCCCTGATATTGGCTCCATTGCTCTCGAGGGAAGTGATCTTGCACTTGCAGAACTAGCAAAATACCTATGTACCGTGCTGAATACTTAGGAAATCAAATATCACAGAAAGAGCCAAAAAAGCTACAGTAGCACTATCTATTTTCTCTCTCTCTGGCGTTTACATCCCATGAAGGGATTTTGCCGTCTGTGCCACCAGCTTCCAATCATCTCGTTCCATGACCAGTTGACCCCAGTTTCGACATCCTATATCACGAAGGTCTTGGATGATGTCATCACGCCAGCGTTGTCTAGGTCTTCCTCTTCGACGAACACCAGCTGGTTGTTGTTGGGACGCTTTTTTTATCATTCTTTCCAATGGAGCCCTTTCTACATGACCAAACCATCTAATCCGGTTGGATTTAATGAATCCGATTACATCGCAGCCTCCAAGAAGCTGTCTGATTTCATGATTCATTCGGATTCTATACTGATTTTCAGCAACTTTACATGGACCATAAATTGTTCGTATGACTTTCCTCTCGAATGTTGATAGAATTCTACAATCGGAGGAAGTCAGTGTCCAGCTTTCGCTTCCAAATGTAAGCACAGGTCGTATCAATGCTTTGTAAAGTGTGAGTTTACACGACCGCGAAAGATGTTTTGATCGCAGAAGTATTGAGTATGCGTAGAAAACTCTGTATGCGGCAGAGACACGGGCTTTGATATCTGCCTGCATGTCATTTGACGATGTTATTACAGACCCGAGGTATTTGAAGTTTTCCACGCGTTCCACTTCATAGTCGCCAGTATCCAGATTTCCGGGAGGTATGTTCTTAGATGTTGTTAACACTTTAGTTTTGCTGGTGTTGATGCATAATCCAAGCCGTTTAGCATTTCTTTCAAGCTGAGAGAGACTATCCTTAATATCGCTTGTTCTACGTCCGAGAAGCACAATATCATCTGCGTAGCCAAGAACTTCACTAGATTTGTTATATATGCAGTTTTGTGTCTCAATTCGGCTTTTTCTTATCGCGTACTCCAGCGCCAAATTAAATAGTACGGGCGCGAGTGCATCACCTTGTCGAACACCTGATGTTATATCGAAAGGATCAGAAACTGACCCTTCGATTACTATTCTACAATTTGATCCCGATGTTGTGAGTTTACACAGAGAAACAAGTTTCTCTGGGATACCAAGGCATATGAGTGCGGACCAGAGGTTGTCGCGGATGATACTATCATATGCTTGCCTGAAATCAACGTAGAGCTGGTGAATGCTGATGTTGTACTCCCAACATTTTTCCAGAATCATCCTTAATGTAAAACATTGATCTGTGGTTGAGCGGTTGGGACGAAAACCACACTGATAGTCACCGATGATAGATTCGGCGAACGGGATGAGTCGAGCAAGTACAACATTAGCTAGTATTTTATATGCAGTGTTCAACAGTGCGATGCCACGATAATTTTCACACTTTAAACGGTCACCTTTCTTATGTAGCGGAACAATGAGAGCTGTTTTCCATTCATCAGGTAGTTCTTCTTGGTCCCAGATTGCAAGAATCAGATCGTATATACGTGAGACCAGAGCTGCTCCTCCATTTTTCAGAAGTTCTGCGGGAATTCCATCGAAACCTGGTGATTTGCCATTTTTCAGTTTTTTAATGGCAGCTTCCACTTCTTCTATTGCTGGGTAAGGGACAAAAATCTCTTCAGTTGATGGAGCAATTGCTCGAATAGGATGAACTTCGTTCGTCCTATTCAGTAGGTCTTGAAAGTGGGATCGCCACACTGCCAGCACATCACGTTCACTTGTTGTAAGTTCATTATTTACATTTTTGATGGCTGTAGATCTTGGGTGGAAATCTTTGGTCAGATTTCGTGCATTGGCAAAGCACTCTTTTGAATTTCCGTTGGCCGCATGTTGGTTGATGTTTTCGATGCAGCTCTTCATGTGTTCGCGTTTCTTTTTACGTAGAAGTTTTGCTGAGGCTTTCCTGGCGCATAGATAATCAGCTTGGGAGCTTCGGGTGTTCCTTGTTAACCATTTTTCTCGCAGTTTTTGTTTATTTTCAACGGATTGGCGGCACTCGTCGTCAAACCATTCGTTGTGTGATTTCGGTGGTCGTTTTCCGATTGTAGTTTGTGCTGCGGCTATAATGGTTGATTGAAGCGTTTGCCATTCTTCTTGTATGTTTAATGGCATCTCAGAAGAGATGTCATGCTCTTCTATGTTTTGTGTTATTATTTCCTGATATCTATTCAGCGTTTCCGGATGTTTAAATGCTTCGACATTCCAGCGCACGGTCTTTTTTGCTTGTCTGTTAAATGTGGATGACAACTTGCACTTGTACTTAAAGATGACAAGCATATGATCGGTGTCCATATCAGCACCTCTGTATGATCGAACGTCAGTTATACTTGTAGAGTGTCTCTTAGAGATCATGACGTGATCGATTTGATTTTCCGTTCTTCCGTCATTTGATTTCCACGTTGCCTTGTGAATTCTCTTGTGAGGGAAGAAAGTGCTGGAAATTACTAGATCATACATCATAGCCAGCTCGGCTGCGCGAAAACCGTTATTGTTGCTGGTATGATGCAAGCTGTTAGGGCCGATATGTGTTTTAAGTTCTGCAATCCTACCGATTTGAGCATTAAAGTCACCTACCACGATTTTTATATCGTGCCGCGGGATGTTATTGATGACTTCCTCGAGTTCTAGGAAGAACAGGTCTTTAATATCATCTGCTTTATCTTCAGTAGGTGCATGAACATTGACGATCGTTACATTGAATTTTTGCGTGCGGATTCTCAGTGTGCATAACCGCATATTAATAGGGCAGAAGTCGATAACATGCTGATTCACGCGACGGTGTATAAGAAAGCCAACTCCAAATTCTCCTCCGTTTTGATGACCGCAATAATACAGAGTGTATCCTTTCGCTGTTTCATGGATTCCACTGGCTGGCCATCTTAGTTCTTGTAATGCCACTATATCCAGTGTGTAGCTCTCGACTTGTTGAGTGAGTTTTAGGAGATCTCCTGGTCTTCTGAGGCTAAGCACGTTCCAGGTTCCCATTTTTAAATCGTAGTCCGGGTACAGTTTCCGAGGTCGTTCCAATAATGAATCCGAGATATTCCGAGGCCTGTGTACAGAATTCATGACAATAATTTTTTTACGGAAATGGGGTGTTAGCCCTTCGCCCAACCCAAATTTTCGTGAATGGGTTCGTTCTGCATCTTAAGGTCACCAGAAACAACCTTTTTACACGTTTATATAGCGAGCCGCTTGATCCAAGACAGACGCCCACTGAAAGCCGCCCCTAACATGGAGAACAGACGCTTTCTACACATTTATATAGCGAGCCGCTTGATCCAAGACAGACGCCCGCTCCAAGCCGCCCCTAACATGGAGAACAGACGCTTGAGTTGCATTGGTTTTATGGCGCCAATGACTCGCCATGGTGCAGAATCATTGAGTATAAGCAGTATTTACTCTGCCCCTCTCAACTACACCAACCTAATTCTGTTAGCGTTACCCAGGTAGCACGGCGTGGACGTAGAATTTCGGATTTTCGCTACCCTAGCACTATCTATACTCATGTAAAAAAGCCATGGAAAAAGATGGAATCTTGCACCTCACATATCTCAATGATTTTACATCTCGGTGATCAGACCGATCTTAATGTACGGTGTGATCATATGCTGGACTGCAATTTCCAATGCTTCAACCCAGTAATGCTTCTCCATCATCTACCCTTTAATGTGCTAGATCAACAGATAACATGAAAATCAACTCTTTGTCTCAGCAATGGGGATATGAAGCAGTTGTTCTGGATTTATTTATTCCAAGCATGTGATAGATTTCTTGAAATATTGTAGATTCAAAATTCCTTTCTTGATCTGTATGAATCTAATTGCTTATTGCTGCTTCAGTTATTATGGTTCTTAATTCCTGATTGGTATTGGACACACACCTCTGGCCACTTGATAAAATAATTCATTATGACTAGCACATATTTGTTGATGCTATCAGTAGCCGGAAATGGTCCAGCTGCATTCATTGCAATTTTCTCAAATGGGGCTCCCATATTATACTGCCTCATATTACCATAACTTCTTCGTATAGGTCCTTTTGCAGTAGCTATTTCACGACACCATTCCACTATTTCTATTCTACACCATTCCACTATTCCATTCCTATTCGTAATCTTTTATACCTACTACCTACTGCCTACGAATTTTTTTTAATACAAAGTGTTGTATAGGAATTACAATACGCGTCAAAACAACACATGCACAACAAAACTCAACAACTCAACCACTCAACTCAACTCAACAACTTTACATGCACGAAAACATATTTCATCTTCCTAATCAGAATAAAAAAACCAATAAATTTAATACATTTGTCTTGTTTTCGAATTCATATCATATCTCAAAAAGAAAAAACTATAAATTAACAACCTATAGTAATAGTTTTAGTGTGGTAAATAAGACACTAGGTTTGATTATAGTATATACCAGCATAAATCCAGCAAACTTTGGTTTTTATGCATATCAAACATAGCAAACACTCAAAAACAAAACAATTCGATGTTTTTTTTTAGCAAGCTAGTAAAGTAAAGTTTCAAATACTTTTTTATGCATACGAAAACTAGTAAACACTTAAAAAACCTAGTTACTAGGTTTTATACATATGGCCCAATGTTTTTTTCATTGATCTTAATTTTTGTTTGACCACTTTCGTCTGTTTATGATCTATTTTAGCCTTTGCGTTTTTATGAGCCGCTTCATTAGGAGTTATAACTGAACTTCTGCACACATTTTTTTATAAATTCGTTCCTAAAATCTTACCGATGAAAATTGCAAACTAATTTTTATTTTTAAAATTAACTCTTATTTAATTACACTATCCGGATAATTTCTTTACATACTATTCGATATCCAGATAGTTAAAATCACGGATAATTGAAACACAACGTGAAACCGTTAGTGATTCAATTCTTCGTACCATCTGATTCCATGTGTTTGATAATTCTTTTAGCACTTGCACCTTCAGTACCTAATGTACTAAGATGAATCCAACTAGATCAAGTGGATCAAACACAATTTAATACAAAACTGTATAAATAATTTAATAATAATTATAATGCAAAATAATTTATAATTAATTTAATAATTATATATATAATAATAATTATATACAAAATAATAATTAAATACAATAATTTAATACAAAAAAAAACACAAAAATTATGTAAGTCAAATCAACTAAAAACAAGGCTTACCATTAGTATTATATCTGATAGATGATCCCAGTAAATTAATAGTATCTTCCTAAAATCTATCAAGAGTCCAATAATGAAACAAAAACGTCAGAATCTTTCCCACATGAAACGAAACGAAATTTCAGTTGTCCACCAATATCCCAAACTATGATTGTTGCATTCTCCTTTGTAATTTTATTTCATATTGAAACCAACAGTTGGTATCATATCTTCACTAAATTGTCCAGATCCAATAACATTAACAAGTGTTGTTTTCCCTGAACACTGAAGACCACCCAATATAAATTCCATTTCTTATTTTCAAATCAAACTGTCAATCCAATACAAAACTCAATTATCCATCGCTATCATTTTGAATATAACTGTTTGCACACTTAGAATAAACATTTTAATCGAATCAATATATATTAAAAACAAAATAGTGTTAATCTTCTTTTATAAATAAAAACGTTAAAATTTATTTTATTTTTGTACATTAACCAACCTTTACTTCACGACTTAATACACAAATCATTACTTCATGCCACAAAAACTTCAAATATCTAAAACAGAATTAATTTTATACAAAATCTTTCAATCATTTTATTAAATTAAACAATATGTATTAATAACTTGTAGCACAATAACACTATCTTTTTGATTTAATTTATATAATCCTGTCGATCGAACAAATGATCGAGTATATATAGCTAGATTTTCCATCTTTTAATTACACTCTTCATCGCACACCAAATAAAAATTTCCCCATATCAAATTTCTCCAATATAATGCAAGTGAACGATTTCCATATATAATCTCAATTAACAATTTCCCTACAATAACAAATAATAATTCCACCTTCCATAAATTTGAACAACCTTATTACATATACATGTAATACTATGACTAAGCTTTACACAAAACAAAAAATCTTCATCATTTATGTAGACAGAAATTTATATTATTAATTGATATTGTTTGGTGACGCAACAAATCAATTAACTAATAAAATGTAAAACATTGGTTGATTTAACTGTTGCACACATATATATTTTATGTTTGTTGAAATGAATTATTTTAATTTAAATTTTTAATATTCTTATTTTTAGAGTAAAAATCGAAATAGGCCGTCGTTACATGGTTCGACCAATTTCAATTCGTAGAAAGTAATCCAATTTCCATTATGAACGCACCAATTAATGAACCTTATCAACTGCTGTATTGTTCCTAATGAAGTATCATCGTTCACAAAACTTTTCAACCAATCATCCACATAGTTGTTAAGGGTAATAGTCATATGCCGCTGACTATTGTTGTTGGCATCTCTTCGCGTTAGTAACCATACAATATTCGGCTGCGAATGTTAGGCTGGTGGAGTCAAATGTTGAAACTTGCATGACAAATATAACAGGTTACGAGTTGAGTCACCGTTTCTCCACAGAAATGATTGGGACATCTGATCTTCAGGAAGAATCAATATCTGATAGAACGTTTGCTACATATCTTTTGATCACCTGATAATTTCGATTCGGATTGTATTTCATTGTTCGTTTTATTTTGCTGATTAACGGAGTAAAGAGTTTTGTGATACATGCGATTGCACTCTTCAAAGTTGCAGGGTAACGGTCAGGTCAAATTCAGCACATAATCTTTGGGTGGTAAATTTGGCAACGACGACACAATCTTCTTTTGTTGACTAAATCCCATCGCATTCTCAACTTCATAAACAAATTACTTACATTAGTGGTCAAAGAATGAGTCGATCTTCATTTCTCTACAACATTCTACTTTTCCTTTGACATTGAAAAACTACATTGAGATTACTTAATAGATCCCTAGGCAATTGTACTATGTTTTTTTCGCATAACTTTTGTTGAACTCTGCTTCTAATTTCTCTTGCATCAACGCTTCCTTTTCGTCTAACCGGCTTAATTGAAGTTCTGATGGATTGAAGACGACGGATACATTATCTGAACTATTTACTTTCAAGTTGGGTTGATTATTCAAGCATGTACATTTAGTGCAAACCCATTCATCTGTCGACACAACTTCAACACATATTGATGCAACAGCACAAATTGTGTGGAAAGGATTCGAACGAATTTTACATTACTTAACCTCAACCCACGGTTGTTTGCATTTGAAGCATGTAGTCGGTCATTTAGCACCACAAATTCATTCCAACACAATCGAAATGCTACCAACGCTTACATTTGTTAGATGCCACCATATCACATGCGGAACCCGGCTCGTTTGTCTTTTGCTTCGAAAACCGTATTGGCTATCTTGTAAAGATATCGAATGGCTATCTTGTAAAAATAATTGTACCCTTAAGGTAGTGTTTTTAGATAGGACGGGAGTGAGACTTTTACTCTATAATTTGAAATATTACATTTTGTCCCTTTTTTGTAGACCGGTTCGACATTGGTCAATTTCCAGGATGAAGGAAAAATACCAAAATACCTAAAGACTGGAGTTCTCAGTATTTCTTTAGGGATAGCCGCTCAAAGTTGAAGTAAAGATTTTGATGGAGACTGTAAACAAAGTAGATCTTGTTGCTGGGTCAGTGACGGTTAAATCACCGTCAGTAATATCATAGTAAGGATAGAAAAATTTGGTACACGAATTTAAAGAATCAATAGCACTTTTAAAATGTTTGTCAGAAATGGATATATAGACCAATCTAGATAACTTAAAAACAGGCAAGAAATGGAAAAAACTAGTAACAGGATGAAAACTATTGGATATATAAGAAAATATTGCGCAAATGACGGGGAAAAAAATTAAAGGTGCTTTGAGTTGCGGTGGTGAAATGGAGTGAGCTTTTAGGGGTAGAAAATGGTTTTTCATGATTTTCAGCGAAACTAGACCTTCTATCGAAAAAAGTTTAATGTAAAGGTTATAGGTAATAAAAAGCTCTATAACTTTTATTTAAACCATTTTTTCACATAACCTAAAATTAGCCGTAAAAATAGAAAAATCCGAGGAAAAAAGGGCTTTTCGTTTTTAATTATTATCTCCCACAAAAAATTTTTTTTTGGCCCACAATTTGGTGAAAACGTACCTTATTATGTCCCTCTTACGCTGTAATTTTTTGGAATCAAAATATTTATTTTTACGTTTGATTTTGATTTTAAACCAAAAAAGTGACCTCATTTTCGCACAAAAATTCTCCCGTATAGGAAACAGTTTCTTTCAAAAAAAAACATTAATCATTATTTTGGATTTTTGAGATCAATTAAACTCAAGTAAGTAAAGAAGTAATTGGAATTTTTTCAATTCAAAGGTATGGTTTGAAGTTTCTCAGAAAAAACGAAACATGAAAATTAGTAATGGAGTTTTTTTCTAAGACATTTTCAACCATACCTTCGAATTGAAAAATTCAAATTATTTTCTTCCTTCCTTTGAAGGAAGAAAATAATTTTTTGTCCACAAAATTTAAAAAAAAAAAATGATGTTATATTTTTTAAGTATTTGTACTCTAATATTTAACAAATGATGAAAAATTTTAAACAATGATTGAAAAATAACTTTTTAAAATCAAGTTTATTCAGTTTTTGCATTTCCTGAAAAAGTTTTCCTTGATGCTTATTTTTTTTTACACCATCTAAAAGTAGACGTTTCAACAAACATAATGATTAATGTTTTTTTTTTTGAAAAAACTGTTTCCTATACGGGATAATTTTTGTGTGAAAATGAGGTCACTTTGTTGGTTTAAAATCAAAATCAAACGTAAAAATAAATATTTTGATTCCAAAAAATTACAGCGTATTAGGAACATAATAAGGTACGTTTTCACCAAATTGTGTGCCAAAAACAAATTTTTGTGGGAGATAAAAATTAAAAAGAAAAGCCCTTTTTTCCTCGGTTTTTTCTATTTTAACGGCTAATTTTAGATTATGTGAAAAAATGGTTTAAATAGAAGTTATAGAGCTTTTTATTACCTATAACCTTTACATTAAACTTTTTTCGATAGAAGGTCTAGTTTCGCTGAAAATCATGAAAAACCATTTTCTACCCCTAAAAGCTCACCCCATTTCAACACCACAACTCGGAGCACCTTTAATTTTTTTTCCCATCATTTGCGCAATATTTTCTTATATATCCAATAGTTTTCATCCTGTTACTAATTTTTTCCTCACAAAAAGCTAATTTGACTGGTGTAATAGTCGAATGTCTCGCCTCTTCCGCTTTTTTTAATTTTTGCTTTCTCGTTTTGAAGTATCTGGCTTGATATTTTATTGACCTTAAGATATTGGAAAGGATTGACAAGATTTTTGTTATTCAATTTGGCCGGAAAGCAGATATTTTTGAAAATAGAATTTTTTGTTCTGGTTTCATTATTGAAGTTAACGAATTTATTATAACCGAATTGAAATCTTTCAGTAAAGATTTCAGCAGAAACATTTATATAAAAAATGACCATCGAAAGGAATTATAAACCTTGAAAAAACTTTAAAGACAATTGGTGTCCATTTTTGAAAAGTGAAACATTTGATAGGACACTCTAGTTGTTAGCTAGTCGGTTTTGATAACTGACGTAACTAAATACTGGGTAGTAATACATTTGCAGTACTTTGTTTATCTTTGTATTCCTATGTTTAAATTAAAATAGTGTATGTCTCGCAAAGTATACATTCAGGAAAGTCATTTAGGAAAGTCGTGCAATTTTGTTTTTTAAAAAAATACACACTGTGTATTGACTAAAATGTACGTTTTTAACACCAAAATGAAACAAATTAGTCCAGTGAAAAATAATAAATTAAAAATAATCTTTATTTTATTTCGAATAATTAATTAATACTAAAATATTCAATCATTAAATGATAATTATGATGAGTAATATATTTTTTTAAGATTTGGAATTTTTTTTTAGGATATTAACATCATCATCAGCTCAAGATATATAAATATACAAAAAATAAAAAATGTTAGTTGCTGGTCCATCACATTCAACATACCATCCATATTCATCATCAAGCAATCTGCCAACACCCAGTTCACATCGCCGGGATTTATCATTGAAATCAAATGGAAGCTCAACTAATTCCGAAACTAATTCAAATTCTTCCTCGACATCAAAGTATAGTATAATTAAAACATTTGCTGAATGTCTTAATCGTGGTACTGAATTGTTAAAACAAACAGTACAAAATGCAATATTACCTAAAAAAGTTAATGAGTCACCAGGTTCTCATGAACCTATAGCAATTTTAAGTCCAGGTAAGATACATCGTCGTACTGAAGTAACTCCAGAATGTGATAGTAATGATAGTATAAAACTTGAAATGTGTCATATAAAACCGATCCGTGTAATGCCACAAACGCCAAAACGGCGAAATTATAGTTCAACCATAAAACATCCGCGTCCTAAATTACTTTTACACACCCCTAAAATTAATTATGATCAATTTTTGCCAATTCAATACACTAAAAAATTATTAAGAAGTCCGTCTTCAGCTTTTTCATCTGTTACACCCGTATTGAGTCCAATTATTGTAAATCAAGAATCAGATGAAACTCCTCATGAAGAAATAAATATAAATAAAAAAACTAACGTTCGTCGAGGAGCCAAAAGAAAATCAAATGAAACAATAACTGAGATACAAGAATCTCCACGTAAATCAAACAGAAATAAAAAAAGTAAAAGTAGTTCTCTAGAAAAATTAAATATTACTGTTCCAAATTCATTATCCACTACACCAATACCTACAACACATTCCAATAATCCTAAAAAACTAAAATTAGATACAAAATCACTTTTATTGCAACAAGAGAAAGATGATTATGAATATGCCAAAAAATTACAAAATGAATTAAATTTAAAATTATTAAATTCAATTGGTATCGATGAAGATGATGATGATGAGGATGAATATAATAATATTCGATTTAATAGTAAAAAATCAAATGACAAAAATAAATCGTATAATTTAAGAAAAATTAAAAACAAACAAATTAAAAAAACTGATTCAAATGTAAAAAATGATAATGTGAATACGGTTAGAAGATCAACACGACGTAAAAATGTTAATGTAAAATAAATTAGAAGAAAACATAAAAGTGAAAACATAAATATGTATATATATATTTTTATTTTAAATTTGAATTCAAAAAAATATAAATAATAATTTAGGTTAGATTTCAAAATATAAAAAAAAAATATTATTTTTTAATGACTATGCAATATTATATTTTTTTGTATTCACTGTATATTTATGAAAAATAAAATTTTTTTTAAGATATGAATTATATTATGAGATTATATACGATTACAAAATATATTGCATAAATAATAATTTAACTTTTAAAGTTGAAGTAAAATCTATCGCTGGTCAATTTAAATCATAAATATTTTGTGCAATGAATTTATGCTACATTATTGTTCTATCATTAAGAATTATTACAATTTCATTATCTTTATATAAATTAAAAATATTATTAATTAATAAATATACAGTAAATTACCACATTTGATGCAAGAGAAAAATGACGGCAATTAATTAATATATCTTAATTTTAAAAGACTGATAAAAAACGATTAATTTAACGTTAAAGACTTTTATTTGTTTGTATGTTTGAATGAAAAGAATTTTCGAAAAATAGATTTTCCTAAAAATTTATTATTACTATCGGTGAACATTGAATTATTTATTGTATTTGAAGCTCGATTGAATTAAAACTGATTTATTTTATTTATTTATTTATTTGTGGTTATTTTTCTCTTACTTCAACAATTTTTAAATAATTTTATAGATAAAGTTATTTACAGCTAACGTAAGACTAATAGATTTTATGAGTGAACGCGTTTGAACGGTTTTTGATTTCCCTTTACACACATTGTTTTTACAAGAAATGTTAATAATTTGGGCGTGAGGGTTGATTTCAAATATCATAATTATTTTTCTAAGGAAGCTCTTGTATTTTTAAATATTACCAAAAAACGTTATTACTCACTTTGGAAAAGTTGTAGTCGATTTTTTAAAACAAATGCCAATGACATCCTATTTTTAATTTGATAAAAAGTTGAATCTGTTTCGGTTAAGAAACTCTCAATTCCTTTTCAAATATAACAATTTGGTAAAACTACTCATATATTTTATTTATTACAGTGTTACATTAATCCTTTAAAATGTTGTCATTACTTGTACGTCTTATATTCTTTAAGGTATTTCTCTAAATCTGTGACAATTTTCTAATATGTAACAAACAGGTTTGTTGTAAGACAAATATCCCAGAGAACACATAAATGAAGTAATAAAAATTGTTCTTAAACCAAACTGTTTGCAACATATTAAAAAAAAATCACAAATTTACAGACAGCAAGGATAAGGATATATTTTATTTTAAACCCAGAACCACTGTCGAAAATCTACAATTTTTTTGATTAGAAAATCGCGAAGATTAGACAAATAATGGTTTTAACTTTTAAGGAATATTTCAAAAACGAGCTAGCTCATCTAGAAAAATTCAAAACCCTCAAACCCAAAATATTTTTATTTAATAGATTTTATTCCTTCCTATTAATTTTTATTTGTAGCTGTGTAGACTGTAGAGTATAGTAAATTGTAGAGAAAAAAATTATAAACGTAGAAAATTAAGTTAAAACTGCAATTCAAACAAAAATGTAGATAATTATTTTCTCCAATTTTGAATTATAAACGATTTTATTAAAATGTATATAACACCGATTCATAAAATGAACACAGATTTCTTTTTATTTACTTAATATAGTGTATTTATTCTGTTGTTTGCCTAAAAGGTGCACTTCCTTGTCTAAAAATAATTTGGTCAAACTCAAACTAAAAATTTGGATTGACTATAAACTCTCATCAAAGTTCTTTTAACTCGCCCAACAGCCGGCACGAAGGACTATTACAACTAAAGCCTTTTTACGTGCTAACGATTTAACTAATCTGTTTCGTAATTTTGATTCTCTTAAATTCACATTTTAAACGTTTTATTGAGCTGTGATGTGATAGTAACAAAATTGGTTTTAATTTTTTTATGAATGAATAGACAAAACAATACGATGGTAAGCTGCCGATTTTTAATCGTTTCAAAATGCAGTTAAAATGCAAAAATGCAATTTAAACATGCAGTGTAATTTGTGTGTGTGTGTATTTGCATTGACTCTATATTACCAGTAGACTGAATTTCAATATTCTAACGTTTTTATACCTTCCTTCGAATTGACCTTACTCTCAATTCGATAAACGTAATTCCCATATCACCTCTTGCATTCGATCACTGATTAGTAAGCAAAAACACGAGGTTTAATTAAATATTCAACACATTAATTGCTTCACAACAACAAGGAAAACAATACAGCTACAATATTCCTATCTAGAATATTCTTCTAATAACTTCCGAAGCTCCAACGATTGTTTGTAGAAATTTCCAGTATAATACAATGTCCAAAATAATCCACAAACTATTTCTATTCAGTAACACTTAAAATTTTATTCACAACAAAAAAATAACTTTACTTCTATTTACACGGTTTTATGTTCACGATACAGCATTTCGTTTACAATTAATTCACTTAATATAATCGCAATTCACTTTAATTTTTATAGTGCAAACTAATTTAAACTTATCTTTACAGTATCGCAGTCTAATTCAAACTTCTGATGAAATCAACTCTTTTGATTGTATTTTATTTCATATTTTTGTTTTTATTATTCTATTTTTTTTTTTGTTTTGACCCTTTTTCTTGGAACCGTTGAGACGTTGATTTTAGTTTTGAAATATTGTATTGGTGAAATTGAGATTGAATATAATTTTATTTTGTATTTAATTTAAAACCAATCTTTAGGCAAGCTTTACAGAAACAAAAGAAGATTACTTAATCGTTTTCCTTTCATTCTATGTTTTTGTTGATTTAAAATTTGGGCAGCCTTTGAAAATAAACTTTCAATTGGAAACAACTTTGAAAACTGAATTCTTAGATCATGCCAGATTTCCAAAGGATTTTCTTTGAGTCTTCCTCCAACTAGAACTGTGTTAACTTCCAACTCTGTTTATTAATTTATATGATGATATTCCCATAAAGAAAGTTTATCAGATTGATCTGAATAAGATGCCGATATTTTGATATTTTGTGTATATTTTTCACAAAGTTTTTAATTTTTGCGACTGCTGTAGTGCAAACAAGTGCGTCACTGAAGTGCATTTTTTTAAAATTCGGATGCAGTGGCTATTGCAAGTAGAGTCATTCTTTCTATAGCATCCATTTGTTGTTCAATTTCATTGAGTACAAGCGATTTCGATTCTTTGGCGAGTGCGTCTTCTACCGTGAGGGTTTGAAATTTAAAACTAGGTAGTGAACTATGAATCACCTTGCTGCCAGTTTAATAGTTATCACCAGACGCTTCTTTGATAGCAGCTTCGAGCGGTCGTAAAACTTGTAATACAGAAGATAGAATTGACAGTTCTGACGCATTGAGCATAGGTGGTGCCATTTTATGGCAAATAAACTACGGTATGTGTTTTCCAAAAGCCAGATCGACGACCTTAATCATAGACGCTGCGTTTTCAGCCACAACCAACTAATTTTTAGCTTTCGTACAATTTGTATAAAGGAAAATCAGAAAAAATTAAAAAAAATTGAAATTAATAAAAATCAAAAATCTGTTCACTTGATCAAAGATTTACATGCATGCACAATGAAAATACTTTTACTCATGAGATCCAAGTTTGTATGAAAATTTATTTTGAGAAAAAAAAATTTATTTTTGATATACCTTTTCCTCAATGAAAAAGTTAAAAATTTCGTATCTTTTTCCTCATGATTAATAAAGAATTGAGCTACGTACATTTTAAAGCATTGTATTTCTATTAAAAAATAATAATAAAAAGTTGCTCAAATCTCATGAGGAAAAACCTCATACATTGTGCATGCACCGTCAGCTTTTTCATTGGTTCGATGTTTTTGTTAAAAAACATCGATACATCGAATAGAAAACTTCTTTAAAAAACATCGAATCTATCCGATGTATCGTGTGTAAAAATCGAGTAAATTCCATATACCAATGTTTAGTGAATATCCCTATTTCACACCGTAGAGGTTGAGAATACCTGTCGACAGTCCGTTGAATATTTTTATAAATTATATCAAACCATCCCAATTCGCCATGGTAAAAGTTTCTCAAAATAAGTCTGATTTTAGTTAAACACTCCAGGGTACATATAGTTGAAAGATTTTGCCCTAAAAACTTACCAACCGAATCCGATGATACGATACGATTTTTAAACTAAACTGAAAGGTGTTAATAGTTTTACCTGAGTTTCGTTCTTTCAATGTGAAACTGAAAAGGATTTACAAATTGAGCAACAAAACAAACGATAACTGGCAGGAAACTTTTCCTTTTTTATTTGAATAACATTTGAATCAGTGACGAAATTTGAAACCGATTCTATTTGGGACGTTGATAGTTCTTCTAAAAGTTCTTGTGGACACTTCATACCCTGCTATATCTCAAATCGGGGTAGAATCTACATTTGTGGTCTAGTGTGACTTTATTTCTTACACTTCTTGCTACCGTATTCAACTCAAAACCACGGTTGTCGATTCTAGACCGGCTTGAGATATTCCTAGGGTATGGGACGTCCCCATTAGTTGTGACTAATTAGATCGTTCAATAAGGATTCTATTTTGCTTTACAGTGTTGTACATGCCAGTTTTGTCACCAGTCACCTCGGTGAAAGCTAGATTGGTTTAATTGACCATAAGATTTCGGCAGTTGGATCTAAAAATTTAAAATCATTTTGCTTGCCTTTTATTTGTGTGGTTGATTTTTGCCAAATTTGCATGTACTACTCATAATTATATAGAAATCAGTTTGTCATTAAAAAACACGGTATGTCACATTTATAACAACAATCTAAATGGAAAATATTTAGAAACAGTCAATAAATTATTTTATTTTTCTTAACGAAAAAAGAATAAGAATCATCCATAAAATCTATTAAAATTTGCACGCAAAAAATAAAAAAAAAATTTACAGAACGCAACTTCATTGACAACAATTATTTGAACAAAGCAAAACGCAACTAAAATTGTTTTTTAAATAAACGAAATATAGCCTAAACGTTTATCCAAAAAAAATATCCATTGGTCTTTCAGGAGCAGTTGTAACGATTTGTACTAAAAGATTAAACCTTGATCTTTGAATTTTCATAACTGACTTTCATAACTGACTTGGATATGCCGAAATAGTTTATAGTAATAGTGTGTGTGTGTGAGAGAGAGAGACCTATGATATAGCACTGACCAAAGTCGTGGTGATGGATTAATTTTAAGTTGTGTTAGGGAGAACGGCACATCCGAGAATTCTTATACAACTTAATTTATTGTTATTGTTATGGTCTGAATCGTGGTATAACATTGTTGACCGTAATTCAACATCTATATATGCTTTTACTCTTAGAGCCATCCCAAACTGAGTTCTAGCTGACTTAAAATAACCATCCGCCTAAAATTAAATATAGATATGTTTGTTTTAAGCTTCACTTAGATTTGACCATTTTTTTATATTCATGTTAAGAAAAAACTTGTCATCAGTTGGTCTGAAGTAAATTGAAATTAGGGTGCATGTGAAAATTGAGGAATATGAAGACTTATCGGGCTTCAACGAAAAACTCTAGAAACCATTTTATTAAAGAACCAAATAGTAGTCCTCAAATACGATAGTCAACTCTAAATATGAAGAATTTTGGATAAGTGTATTAAAATAAAACTGTTCCAAAAAAGCTGCGTTCTGTGAATTTTTAATTCCTGCAATTACATAAATAAAATTTTACTAAAAAAAAATTACCATGAATAGAGTTATTTTTGAACTTCATATATGTATAAAGAAAAAAACTAACATTCGTTTTATTTTATATTTTTTTTTGTGATAGCTTAACGGATTTAGGGAAGAATGTAATAGTCTGCTTACATCATTTCCCTTATTTGTTTATATAAAATTAAGTTCTGGTTGTGATTTATGAATGACCATTCTAAAAATATTAAAACGAAAATTTTAAAGATATGAACATAGCTGATAATTTGCCAGTATTGAAAAATAAAATGTTTATGCTACAAAATTACCTCCTGGATGTATCACCCTTGTTGCATAAAATAATTATTTTGATAAGATTCACGTTTTTCTAGAAACATTCATAATTAAAATAATTATTATGATTTTAATGTTAATTACATTTAATATGTAAAACAAAAAATACAATAAACCAAGTTCCCCATTAAATCAATTCCGTAAATATAATAAAAAATAAAATAAAATTTTTGAATAATTTAAAAAGTAAACAGAAATAAATAAAATTAAAAAAAAAAATTGTGTTATTAGTAAATAAATTGATTACTTATCTAATCTCTGAATTAACTGGCAACTAATTTAATATTTCTTAAAACGATTTGTTTTTTGTGATGAAGATGATGCACCTGGAAATCCTAACATAACTATTGATGGGGATAGTCCACTTTTTAGTGATGCTTTTGATGATCCGTTGGACGAAGATGAGCCTAGGAAAAATAAAGTATTAAATTTGGGGAGACATGCGGTGAGCAGAAAAGTATAGTAGATGTGCAACGCAAATAAAAAAAATATAAAATTTAAACTTTATAAGTTTTGAAATTAATCATTTGAAATTAAAATCACTTTGCCGAATCCGTCATTGGTGAGATCAATGTTTCACTATGAGACCCAGACAAAAAGTTGGGGGTAACATCAGTAATTCTTTAAGGTGACGTATCCTCAACTACCTTCGACCCATGGCCATGCTCATATATCTTGACAACGCACAGAAAGTTATTTCTTTACTAAATGTCACAAAGTCGAAATCAGACTATAAAATAGTAAACAAAGAATCAGTTCTATTAGTCCATTTAGTGCTTCTGTACGCAATAAAAAAAGCACAGAAATGAATCTTTAATCAGAGCCAAGGCTGCAGATGATTCTTCTTTGGCATAAAATCAACGATATCAATATTAGTTGTTATTGCTGTTATGCTTCATACTTTCGTTGGTGGTTTAAAGCTAAAAAATTAAGTCCCTAAGTTGGGATTGTACCGATATCACAGGTTTGTTTCTTGAAGAAATTTTAATAGAATAAAACATATATTATGGTAAATTGCAAGTATTTCTGTAGGAAAAAATTATATGTACTGCGCTTTTGTTCTTCTTGTCAATAGCCTTTTCAGAAACTGCTACTATTCTTGGGGGATACCACAAATCTTCCTTCTTCAGATCGGTTGAATAGGTGGTTTACATCATGTGACGTCTTCTCATGTCCCACATGTGTCAATAACTTCAGAGTCAATTCTATTCATTTCGTATTTTTAAGACGAGACGAACTGGCTATTTATTTCACCAAAATCGATCTGATTTATGATGATTGAAAACTCAATTTGGGACAGAGTTGCTATCAAAACCTTTGGTGTGGAATGCTTTTATGCCAGTTTTATATGTGAGCTCGCCGATGTTTCCGGTTCACATGTTGTCGAATGATTCCCCAACAGTTTCGGATTTTTTACCGTACGACTGAGAATGTTGTCAATCCAGATGTTTAGTGTACCACAGATTTAGGGTACCACAGATCCTTCTTTGTCAGATCCGTCGCATTCTCTTGACATGTAAATAGATGGTCACAATCATGTAGAGTGGGACACTCGTCAATAATTTAAAGGTCAATTTGTTCATGTAATAATTTAATATTTGTGACCATCTGGATTTTAGTTGCGCCAGAATAAATCTAGTGCTGCGAGGCAATTGTTTTTTTTCTGCAGCGACTTGTGGTGGTTTTTCATTTAGAACTCGATTATGAATATAGTTGTTTACTGTTTCTTCTACCGCATTGGTATGAAAACTTTTTAAACCACTTCTGCACTTCTTCACTAACATATTACATTCTTCATGTAGGTGGTCTCTATGAGCCATAAGGTGGCATCCAGTAGCGGTTCCCAAAGCTGTGTTTTGTGAGGTTTACATCTTCTTCCAGTGCGTATCAGAAACTTGAGGTGTACATATTGATGCTGTGTAGTTTAGAATGGGTCTACCTATGGCTTTGTAAGTTGTAATAGTTGTGTTCTTGTCCTTATCCCATGAACTTCCAGCTAGCGCTTTCAATGCATTGTTTCTGCTTTTCAGCCTCGTGTTTACCTGTTGTGCGTGGACATTGAACCTTAGCAGTGGGTCGAATGTCACTCCCAGTCGGATTTTTAATTGTAGGAAGGAGATGCGGTTATTAATGCGGATGTTTAGGTTTGTATCCACTTCCTTCGTCCAAGTGGTGAAAAGTGTAGTAGTGGATTTTCCTGACGATAGTATCAGCTTTCTGCTTCTAAACCATTCATTGAGGGAGTTAAGATATTTGTTCAACATTTCGGTGAGTTGCTCCAGATTGTTTCCTGTGGCAAGGACCGTACAGTCGTCAGCATATGATATGATGGTTATACCTTCTGTGTTTTTGTTTTTGCATGTGACGTGATTGTTATTCCTTCTTGTAGAGTAAGTAGACTGCTAAGGTACTGGTAAGGTATATTGAATAATGAAGGCGAACTCCACCTTGTGGGACTCATCTTAGCACTCTGATCTTAAATTTGCTGTTACGAAACAACTTATATTTAGCGACCTCCGGGATGTAATGCATTAAAACGTGATCAAGTACTTGTTTGCAGTAATTAAATAATTAAATAAATTACTTAGAGAAATTTTAATAAATTTTTTTATTTAAATTTGATAGTTGTAAAATATATAAAAGTGACGACGAGGATAAAAAAGAAATTATCGCGAAAGCTTTGTATTCAAAGTAATAGAGCTAGTAATTATAAGATTGAAAGATTTTACCGTGCAAGTGTCGAGACACCATATTTGGATTTACATAAAAATATTTTGGAGTGTAAATGCAGTGAAAAAAAATTAATTGTCTGATTTAGACATCACTGAAAAAAAATAAGGAAAAAACTTTTGAAGAAGGGTATAACGATTTCAAACAAAATAAACTAGCTACAAAACAAAAGATGTCATTAATTGGTACTATTGAAGCCATATCCCGCGAGAAGACTTTGAGACGTATAAAGAGATATTGGAACAATTGTTTTTAATAAACGATGTACAACAATAAAAAAAGGTATCACTATTTGTTTTATTTTTTTTTTCACTATTTTATTAGGGAGAAACTTAAAAATTTTAAAAGTCTTGTCACCTAAGACACCTATTTCCTTGCCATATGCGGATATAATAACAATTCTTCAAAAGCAATTTCAAGCCCAAGGTAAATAAGAGAGCTGAGCGGTTTAACCTCTAAAGCAAAACAAGAGGATGGCGAGTCAATCTCAGACTATATAGTGAATCTTAAATGTCTTGCACAATTTTGTGAGTATGGGGATTTTTTAGATTGGGCTTTCTTCAACAAATAAGGCTTCTAAAAAACGATGTTGTTTTTCATTGCTCTGAAAATTATCAGTCTTCGTTTCAAAAATCAAAATCTCTTATTCTAAAACACAATTTATTGGAATTGTATGATTCAACAATCCTAATATTATTTCTTGTTATGCCAGTCCATACGGCGTTGGCGCAATTTTATCACATGTGGGGAATGGGGTTGAAAACCCAATTCTTTTTGCCTCAATTGTCAAAAGCAGGAAAAAACTACTTCCAACTTCACAGGAAAGCCTTGGCAATAATCTTTGGCCTTTCAGTTTCAAAAAAAAATATATATGGTCATTCTTTCATATTCTAAACTGATCATCAAGTGCTTAGAGGAATATTAAACCCTAATAAGTCATCGGCTGAAGTTGCTGCCGCTAAGTGTCAACAATGGCAGTTATACTATCTATGTATAACTACAAAATAGAATATCGCCGTGGGTCGCAAATGTTACTTGTTGATGCGCTGTCTCGATTACCCGACGCTACGGGTCCAGGAACCAATATAGACAAAAATATTTGCATCAAGTCATTTAATTTTACAGATAATGTACCTCAGAACCAAAAAACGTTTGTAGAAGAAACCAAAAAGGATTGAATCTTGAACCATGTCCTAGAGTTTTGTATGTTCTGGTGCTCAGATTCATCAAAATTGTCGGTAAATGTAATGGTGTACTATAAAAACAAAAATTTATGTTGTGAATGTGAGTGTTTATTCTATATGAATCGAATTGTAAAAATGTCTTAACACTTTTCTGATTTCCTTCTCTTGTTTACGTAGCTTTTTTGTTAACTGTGTGTTAAACGACAAAGCGCATTTTTATGATTTTTACATTGAATATCTTTGAAGGAGATCACACAGTTATTTCCAGATTATTGAGGATGAGTTAGTTATTAAAAGCCAGAATTTTAGAGTCAGCTAAATCTGCTTTTCGAATGCCATTCCTTAGATAGGGTAGAAAGGGCACAGGCATCCTATTGAAAGTTGGATTTAACATTTTGAATTCTACCAGCTGAATATAGCGAGTTTATTTTAGCGATCACAGAGTCCAGGGGTAAATATTGTTTACTGAGTTTAACCTCAGTCAAATCATCCCAGGATCCTCTTTGTAGAAATTAATAAAGGTTTTCTTCTCGGATTTTATTTGATTGATGAAACGGCTTAAAATGATTATGATTGACTCCCAATGCAATTTCAGTTCTCCATTCTACAGTTGATATTAGTGACATTCTGGCGTTGAGGATTCCAAAATTAGAGAAAGATCTGACCAGTAATATTTTCACCTCGTGAATCGGTATTCTGGTGTGAGTGCCATAGATCATGGTGCGCATTCACATCTGAGTAACAGTCTTTGATATAAAATAAATATTCTATGACGGTTCATAATCGGTACCACAGCTGCTTACTGGTGGAATATAAATATTGACTAGAGTTAAGATAATACCCAATTGTTCTAGATGGTCAGTTCTCGGTACTGCAGGTTCAAATGGTCGTACGGTAATAATGGTTTTATAAATAATAAAAACAAGGTCACCTCTATTTAGCCTTATAATTTTTTAATCACAGCTACTAGGAGGACAAAGATAAGGAAATATCAAAAATCTTAGGTAAGAAAAAAAAATTATAAAACAATAAATTAAAATTTCTTGCCATGAAGAGCGTGTAGTGCGTGTAGAGCGAAGAATAAACATCTTTCAGTCACGAGCTTGCTGGTCTTATATTACCGTATGATCATTTTGATGAACATGGTCATACTACTAAGAATTAGAAAAACAAAATTTTGAACATGGTGGAAAAATATTTGCAAAGATTTGGAATACTATGTTTCACCAGGTGAATGTAATAAACTTCCTGTTAATGTTGAAGCCAATTGGTGTTCTAACCATGCTTGTGAGAGCCAATATTTGTTACAAATTTTCAAATGTCATAACACAAATTATTGTGCTTTACCGCGGTGTGCTTTGTTTAAAGTCCTGCCGGATCGTTTTCTTTCGTCACCAATAAAAATTGAAGCAAACGTCCGATGTTTAGTGATAATGATAATTTTGTGAATTTAATGTAAAGGATTTTCTCAATTTCCATATGACTACATTTGTCCCTATCTAAATCAAAACTCAAAAATAGAGTTTGTAATCAATGTGGTCTTTACCATGCCTCTCAAAAATCTACAACTTATCATTTGAAAAATGTACATAATAAGCAGGGATGTAGAGCTGAAAAATTCGTCCGTGGTGCACAAGAATTAATATGCATAAAAAGAAATGCAGATGGAAACGAAAGTCCCGAATGACTAAATGAAGATAACATTAATAATCCAACCGATCGAGTTTTTGCCTGAATTGTGAAGATCAGGTATCAATTGTTAATGATGTAGATATGTACTTGGATAAGGAGCCCGTGGACAATAAATAATTCTTAATTTCTAACTTTTATATTTAATAAAAGTTTTGAAAAATTTCTTGCGTGTTATCATTTACGGGAGAGAGGAGTTCGCGCTTTTCTTAATTTTGCTATACAGTGGGGGAGGGTCCGTTTCTTCTCTGGGGGTCTAAAATCATAGAAAGTTTGCTTACGTGAAACTTCAATGCTCCCTTGAACTCATAACATTTAATTTAATTTAGTTTCTTGAAGAACCGTGACTAATATTCTTATTGTATTTAGGATGTCCGGATGCGTATTCATTCGCATTGTGTTTTTCTGCAAGCTCTTGTTGGTATGTTGACTGGATATTGGCGAACATGGCGTTATGAAGATTTTGAGCTTATTGCTTGTGTGGTAAGAGCGTAGCAGTTCTTGATGTAACAAAATTCCTTACAGATGTTACACTGGATATATGTTGTATTTGCCCTTAACACGTGTTTGCATGTTGCACAATGCCATGTTTTTGTTGGTTCAGGATTTATTTCAATACCAGCCATGACAAGGAGAGTTTGAAGCAGTAAAAGGTTTGTTTTTATACACCTAACAGAGCTTCGCCTTTCATGCTTATGGGGCGTAGACTCATCTATCTGTAGAAGTTCGTTTGCCTTCTCTATCAGTGTTTTTGAGTTTTCACATTCTCAGCATCTGATCTCGGCTGTTAATATTCAACTCATTTATTGGTTGGTTATTTTATCTCTACTAACAGCATGGTTGTACAAATATCCTCTCTCATTAACAGCCATTTGCTAAATCATGTTAGTGTTATTTTATTCTTTTACCTGACTCATTTCGCCTCAATTTCGTTTTACACTATTTCGCGTTCCGTATACATTTATATCCATACTTTGCAATTTGACATGTTTATATCCGGTTTTAAATTTATGAATTTCCTTTATATGTTGTTACGTCTTTTAAGTTCATTCAAATCTTATAAACATAATAATCACATGCCTACAAAATTCTGTAAGAAGCGTAGCAAAATCGTATCAAAAAAATTTATTTAAAAATAAATAGCAGTTTTTGATTATCTACCCGATAGCTTTAAACCGGGCGTGATCAAAGTTGTGCTTTCGCTGCACTTTTCTTTGCCAAAAAATAAAAAAGTATAATCTCTCGCAATTGCCTATTATTTTGCACGTACATCGATATTTTGAACACGAAAAAAATATGTGTTTACACTTAAGATTCATAAAGATGATTTTGAATGAAGTCAAAAATATTTTAAATATTTCAGCAACATTACAATTTAAGAATGCTACCAAACAATCCACTTACCTTTCGATGACGCACTTAATGGTTGTATACTAAATTCACTGCCCACTGAATGTAATGACGCATTACTCTTCCATGATGTTTGACTTTTTGTTCGTGGAGGATGAGGCATTGTCAATCCCTTTTCAAATAAGCTCTTTGCTATAGCGGGGCCAATTTCTAAATTATTTTCAACCAAATCGGCTAGCTGTTGTAATGCGGATGAATTACGTGCTTCCAATTCCTTTACTTTTAAATCCTTTGCATACATCGATAAAAATTCAGAGTCTTTGATTTTCTCCTTGCATATTTTAATTGCTGCTTTTAACTCTCGTTCAGCTCTTTGCATTTTCACCTTTTGATCCAGTAATTCTTTATGTATTTTGATTATAATATCGTTTTTGTCTAGCCTGAAAATATAAAGTTAATTAAAGTTCGGTAAATTTATGAAAATGTTTCACCTTTCACGTGATATATCCTCATAAACTTTATCCAATTCTTCGCTTTGAACCTTCAAATCTTCTAGCTCTTTGTCTTTAACCAAAATACAACATTTTGTCATTTTTGATTTTCTTGCCATTTTACAATAAATTTCTTGTGCCTCATTTAATTCTTGACCCAAAGGGTTTTCATCTTCAATATTTTCAAATTTTTTCCGATAATTATCATTTGAGTAGTTCATCAATCTTAGAGTATTTTCCATGGCTTTTATATCTTCCTCAGCTTGTAAAACTTTTTCATTTAACTCATTACCATCCTTTAATAGCATATATTTTTCTTGTGCATTTTGAATTTTAATTTGTGTTGCCGTTATCATGGATCCATCTTCATTTTTTCCTAACAATTCTATTGCACATTCATAACGTTTTCTTAATACATCAATTTTAATATTTCGTTCACCGATGTCGGCACGATATTGTGAAATTTCGTCGTTCATGTTTTTTCTACTCAACAACAAAAGTTCTTTTTCAGCTTTAATTGCAATCAATCGTTCTTTCATAGCTATCTCCAACGATAGCTTATGTCTATCTAAATTATATTTTTTATTTTCTTGTTTTTGTATCTCTTTTTCTAATTGATTCACTTTCATCTTTAAAATACTCTGATCGACCAATCGTTCTTGGTTTGCAGTGGTTTGACGAAGGATTTCCTTTTCACCGCCTTCTGCGTGCAGTTGCCTTTCTTTTAAACGACTTAATAGATTTTCATATTCAATATTATCTTGGGTGTAACTCAATGTCATTTGTTTCATATCATGTTCGACTTTTGCAACTTGAGAAAATATTAGATTATAATCTGTAGTTTTTCGGACATGTAAATCTTGCAACATAGCAATTTTTCTGTCTCTATCATCATTCTTCTCAGTACCGGTTCCTTTCATATTATTCAAACGACGTTCCAGATTTTGTATCGTGAAGTCGACATTATAAATAATTTCAGTTTGTCGAAGCAACTCTTTTTCTTGATGTTTAAACCCATTTCTAACTGTCTGGATGTTGGCTTTTGTTGCTTCACCTTCAACCTATTAAAATAATAAAAACAATTTATTTTTCGTGAAATGAAATTTACTTAAATCTTACCATCAACAATTTTTCCTCATCTTGAAGTGTTTTCAATTGTATTTGAGAACGATATAGTGCTCCACCTAAACGTGTGATTTCCAACTGTAACGACTTTATAATTTTTTCTTCACCTTCAATAATTTCATCAATTTCTTTCAATCGATCTTGTGCGCTAATATTTCGGTTCATAAAATTTTTTTCTTTTTTCAACAAAGATTCATAGTTCAACACTTCTTTTTCATAATACGCAATTTTGTTATCTTTATCAATGGCCGATTGTTTATTTTTCTGTCGTTGATTGTTTAAGAGTGTTGCAGTGTTATGTAAGGTTTTTTTGAGGATAGCCAGCTCATTCGTTTTTAATGTAGACATTTCTTCCAAATCAGTCATACGAGATTTTAATTTTGAAAATTGATTATTCAATTCAGATATGGATAGCTCTGTATCACGATTATTTTGTATTTGTTGTTCTAGGAATTGTATTTGTTCTTTTAGTTCAGAATTCTTCAAGTTCGATAGTTCAATTGCATTTTCTAAATCTTTTTCCGCTTGTTCAATATTATGTTCACGTTGATTCATTTGATTAACAGCATCTTTCCACGTTGCCACCATTTGGCGTCGTTCAACATGAGCTTGTCTATACAACTGTGCCGTTCGTTCGAGAACTTGTTCTAACGATTTTTGTTCCTCATATGCGTTTATCAACTGTGTTTTTTGTTTATTTATTTGATCTTGAACTAACTTTCGTTTCGATTCCAACAGTTTTGCACTAAACTCATCCTTTTTACAATATTTTTCAATTAATAAATTCATCGCTTCTCCTTGTTCCATCACCATTCTAAACTCATCAATTGCTCCCTGTGCCCATTGTATTTTCTCTGAAAGTGTCCCTAAATTTTGATGAATTTTATCAATTTCTAATTGAGTTTTTTCTTGATGCGATTTTAGATCTGATTCCGATTTTTCAATATCCCGAATTTGTTGAATTAACTGATTTTCATTGTGTTTCGAAACTTTTAAAAAATGTTGTTCACTTTCACATTCATCTCGATGAGCGTAAATTAATTTTAAATTTTGTTCAATTTCTTCTTTTGAATTTTGTAAATGACCATTTATGGTAGATACTCGCTTTTTTTGATTTTCTAATTCTTTTGCTTTTTTGAATTTTTCTTCAGTCAATTTACTGATTTCATCAATTAGTCTTCGATTTTCATCATTGGCAACAGGCAGAAATGTATCATCCGTTGGCCAACCAAGTGATTCTAAAATCTTTGGAATATAATCTTTTTCAGATGTATCCATGTTTTTCAATAAAATTGCTTAACATGAACAATTTTATAAGCTCAATTTAATAGTTTTGTTTTTTTTTAATATTAAAAATATTGAATATTAAAATTTTACAATTTTTTTTTGTATTTGTCTCACAGAAAAATAAATTAAATAAACGGTTGTTATGACGATTTGTATAAATTTTTTGGCTGCATCCATTTTATTATACAAACTACTACAACTCATAATACAGTGGCAAAACTAGAATATAAATTTTGTTTTGTTTTTACCTTTTAATATAAATATAGTTTTTGTAGTAAATTTAATAGTAAGAGAGTTATGTTGCGTTTGAAGAACTTATATTTAGATAAAATAATAAATCTCGAGATCTTTTTTATGTTCGTAAACCTATCTCTAAGGAACAAAAATAAGTGTGTAAAAACGTTTTGTTCAGCGAAGAGAGAAGAGAAGAGAATAAATTTTAACGAAAAAAACATTGCACTATAATTACGCTTAAACTGAACGAAAATTAAAATAAGGACGCCATATTAAAATTTGTTTTCTGGTGAATGTCAAAACAGTTCGGTTACATTTTTTCATTTTTGAAAATTAAATAAAAAATGTTATTGGTTGGAAAAAAAGTTGGAAAATTCACTAGAAGGTAAGTTTATTAGCTTATTATTTTTTATTATGGTATGTGGTTATGTTGTTTATAGTTTAGTAATTTGAACAAATCTAGGGTGTTTTTACGAATTCTTTTTCAACATACCTAAAAAATTTTTAAAGTTATTATATTGTTCGTGTAAATTATTTAATTATTATTGTAAATTTAATATTGGTATTTATACTAAATAAAGATAATTCAATTCAATTCAATTCAATACCTATAAATACCGGATACCCCCATACAAAATTATAGATTTGTTTTAATAAAAACTCAACAGTGAAATTCGAGATTCAGTTATGTTTAGCTTTGAAAAGTTAAACCGTGAGAAGACTACATCCTACCTTCGTACTCGATATTCTTCTAAAATAAAAGTCCTAATGGACTCCAATCCCTTGGTGTTAAAAGCGATTCGCGTTTCAAGCAGTCACAACATGTTTGAAATTTGTTTCCTTGTTTTAAAGGGGCTTGGAAATTTAGTTTTTATAAAAAGTACCATCATTTTGGTTAATTTTCTTGTTTTGATATAATAAAAATTAAGTGTTGTTTATTCGTCACCCATCCCCTTAACTCTAAACGTAATCAGCGAGAAAAACTTTCAAGTCACGAGACCAAAAGTTGTATAACGAGTGAGCTATTATGTATCTAGAAATTCACACAAATTCGTCCTCTCAATAAAACCTTTTCTTCAAACAAACCAACAAAACAAACTTCAATAAAATATATGAATCCCTTTTTAACAATTTTCATCCAGCAAATATGAACTCCTTGAGTGCGTTCGAGAACTTAATGAGATCTCATTTTCATTAAATATTTAATGAACCAATCAAAAAACGCGATGTTCATTTAGTATTCGAACGAATTTCATTTAATGCATATAATGTCAAATTTGAAAAATTTTGACACTTCTATGAATAAATAAACGAAATGTTGGAGTATAAAAGTTATAATCAAATGGAGTATAAAAGTTATAATCAGTTAAATGTAATTGGTAATAGGAGTTGTTGCCCTGGTTAAACATTCCAATTCAAACCTGTTGAATCCTATTAAATCCAATATGATTAAATCGGATTGAATTGGTTTAATAGGAAGACTTTGATCTACCAATTAAAATTCAATCGGAATGAATGGGATTCAACAGGAAAAGAGGTTCTGTAGGATTTTAATGGAAATTTCCAATTGAATTTCAATCGAAAATTAAGAGATTCAATAGGAAAAAGAAACTTAGAAAAAAATTAAACAATCTTATGAATTTAACAGGATTTAATTGGAAAAGATTTAATAGGGATGAATAGGATTAATTGGAATTCTGCAATGGAAATTTCCAATTAATTCCTATTTATATACATTTCCTATAGAATCCTATTCATTCCAATTGAAAAATAAAATAGAGATATTTAACAGGAAAGGATAGGATTGTATTGGAAATAGATTTTTTGAATAGGAATTAATTGTAAATTCCCAATGCAGAATTCCGATTAATCCAATTCATTTTTTTCAGTTGGTTTCAATTGGAATGTTTAACCAGGGTGGTTTTATCTTTCACTAATTTCAAAATTTTCATCCATTTTGTTTATATTTTTCAATTGAGAATTAATTATTATATATAAAATTAATTCCTTAATTCATTATAACACAATTAATTCGTAATACCCAATTTGCTAAATTAATTAAAAATTATAAAACAAAATTTTACGGTTTTCGATTTGAAATTTTTTTAAACAAAAAACTTCATTAAAACTTAAATATGCTATTTACTGCATTGCACTGCAAAATTAAATGAAAAGAGGCGTGGTTTCATTAAATGAAATCGGTTTTTCAAGTTCTCGAACGCTGTCATCTGTCATTCATTAAATGATTCATTAAATGGTTAATATCTCATTTAGCAATCGAACGCACTCCTTGACTAATCAAACCTTTCCCTCTGCATTATAATTTGTCCTTTCGTAACTGACAAATTTCAAATATTGATGTAAAAAATTAATTTGTGCACAATTTTTTAGTTTAAATAGTTTTATTAAATTCAAATTTGTATTCGGTCGTTAGGTAGCGAAACTGGGGAACAAAAGTGACGACTCATTTATACTTAGTCAACATCGGGGAGTTCATTGAAAGTTTCAGGTTGATCAGAGCATGGGAAGCACCGTGGCTTTGAAAATTTTCAACTTTAGTTACCCGTCAACATTAACATTTAATGTTTCTATATTAATTTTATTTGACTCACTTCTGCGACCTTGCAGACCTTCGATTAAATATAGCAACTCTCCAATACTTTTTTATTTATCATTTTAAACGAAAACATCTCCTGCTATTTCGAAAATTTATCAATGCAATTGTTCGCCACAACACTCCTCCCCTGATGCCTGAGCGAGGGTGTTAGTTGTTGTTAGTTGCTCTACCGGCTTGTGTAGTTGTGGATGCAGCGTTGGCACGTAAGAAGACATGAGAATAAGACTCGAGTGCTTTCAAAATGAAAACTTTATGAGAACCGTGTCTTGAAGCAATAAAGAACCGAAGGTGGTTTAAATGTTGTTTCAGTTGTGAAACGAAATCAGACGGAGGAGTACAGTTAGAATTTTGGTTAAAGAATTCTCCAGTAAAACGTATGTAAGTACTAGCCCTGACGATGAGGATTGGCAATCTTCAAATCCTCACGAAAAGTGGTTCGTAAATTAAGTAATTTTGACGGTGTATACGCGTCTAGTCCGCCTGGTCATAGGCCATGATAGCAGTTTTGAGGGTTCGGTGCCAACGTCCAAAGAGTCCGTTACATTTTGGGTTGTAACTTTTAGTTCGTTTACGTTTGAAACTGATAAGTTTACACAACTCACTGAACTCCTCACTCACTGAAATGGTTGGATTTGAATTGGGAGCCCTGATCAGTGACGATTACATAAGGTACTGCCAAACGACCAATCCAATTGGAGTACAGAGCTGAAGCAAACGTTTCAGCGGTGATATCCAAGATATAAATGGCTTCAGGCCAGCGAGTATAGCGGTCAATAATTGTGAAATAGTAGCGCTTGTCTATAGAAGTAGGAAGTGAACCAATAATGTTCATGTGTAACTCGGCAATTTTTTTGAGAGTTTAAGGGATAGTATGCCGAGAAACGTTTGCCAAGCCAGGCTGTTCTGTGCCATTTGGCGTATATCCTTTTTAATGGATAGCCAAATGATTTCCAGTAAGAAGTTTGACATAACTGTGGACTCCTGGATGAGATGAATTGTGAAGGGTATTGAAAACAGATTGGCTTTGGAAGAATTGCTTTGGAATAAAAGGTCGAGCATTACCTGAAGAGGTATCACAAAAATAGTTTGCTCTACCAAAAGATAAGGGAAAGTTCGGAATTGATATCGTTGAACTAAGCATCGACAATTTTGTCATAATAAATGCTTTCTACAATTGGTATTTGCTCAACACAAGAGTGTGTCGGCAACTACATTATCAGTTCCAGACCAGCATTGAGAGGGCTGACTGTAATACCGATTGATTCTAATGTCTAGATTCATATCTAGAGTCAATAAAACGGACTAATATAGCTACACCGCCATCTTGTCCTATACTCTATAGTTCAGTCATTTCTATAGCTACACCGCTATCTTGTCCTATAGTTCAGTCATTTCTATAGATATTATAATTCCTACAAAAAAAGATAGGTTAGGTTTAATATTGGTTTCTGGTAAGAGCATTATGTCAACGTCAATATTATCAAGAAATGATAGTTATAGAATTTTTTTATTTTTGAAATTCGTTTGCGAATGTCGAAGTTATTAAAATGTGCAATCTTGGTGAATACGTTGTTTATTGCGATTTGTCTTTTTAGCTTGAGGTATTCTCCTCTTGATGGGCAATTAATAGAATCGGTAACGAGAGTACCTCCACAGTTGGCACAAATATGCTTATGGTTCTTATCGATGAGAGAACATTGTTTATTATTCCCATAATAAATTGAACAATATTTGCCTTTAGGGATCATATGGCAGTTGGTTACACTGGGCCATATGTGCAGGATTTTTAAAATTGACTTCGACGATCGAATGTTGGTTTATATATTATGTCCTCTATATATCTCATTATTTGATGTTTTTCGGCTGAATTGAATAGTTTTGTGTTTGTATAACACGCTCATATTGCGACGATTATGGAGTACGATCTCACAAAAGAATATCGTTCCAGAAAATACCCTTTAGAGAAAGTTGCTCCACTAAAAGAATATAAAACCCCTGAATAAATATTTGAAGATAATAACAAAAACAAAATAACACGTAACAGAAAATTGTAGTTTATCTAATAAGAAAATAAAATAAAACTACGTAGTCTATGGTAGAGTAGGTAAATAAACAAATTAGAAAGAATAGATTTCACACAAAGTTAAGCATGTTTATTATTAATTATAATAAATTATAAATATCCGAAGATACCATGTCAGCTAGAGATAAGTCTCTTTAAGAAGTTTATAAACTAAAATTTTGAGGATTTAAGCTATCGGAGAAAACCTCTGAAGGTAAGGCATTATGTAATAGTTAAAAGTGTTTAATTAAAATTAGTTTATGTATTTGTACAAAAGTTATAAATTACTGCCTCGTGTTACTTTTGAAATTTCTTTTTAATTATGTCGAATTCTTTCCACCCAAATCCATAAAAAAAATTGATGTAAATCAAAAATTTTGTTCTTTTCACCCAAAAACATCAATTTTTTCCGATTTACATAAAAAAAAAATGTGCATTTTTCGTAAATATTTTTGACATTCTAATATCAACAAAAAAATTTTAAAAAGTAACGTTTTGTTAACGACAATTTTTATATAACTATGAATTGTTTAATTTTGAAGAATTAATTATTGTGTTTTGTATTATATATATACAATATAATGTAACTAACATTTAATAAAATAACTCCTAATAAATAAAAAAAACTCTAACATGGATTTATTAGAATTAAAATATTATATTTCATTGGGCGGATGAAAAAAGATGCATCATAGAAAAAAACGAAGACGCTTTTCTCTAAAATGAAGTAATTTAAATTAAAAACAAATATGAATGAATAAAACCATTATTTTATTTACAAATTAATTGAAACTAATATAAATATTTCAATACGAAATTGCAGAATATGCTATTATACGAAATTTAAAACTAGACAACCGCCATTTAAATATCACTATAATACAAACATATTTCACATCAACTTTTGTTTTTTGTTCTTTTCAGACCCGAATTTATAAATTGATTTAGAAAAGTGAAAAGAACACCACATTAATAAAAAATCTACCCTATTTACTTATTGCTACTCTTTCCTACTTTCTAGATATATTGATATGTCATTCTCCTCATAGTTTTTGTTAGTTTTGGCTAGTGTACTTTTATTAGTTTCGGCTAGTGTACTTTTATTAGCAAAGCGGTCTATAAGACTACTGGTGATCCTTTAATTGTCTTGAAGAAAACAAGTCAATTAGCATCATCAGACTCGATCGAATCTTTTTAAATCCAATCAAAATCGGTCGTTGATCAATTTAGGTGCTTTGAAAGTTGAAATCTGCTGAACTTTAACTGTTAAGGTTAAATAAAAGGAAAATCATATCTGTTTTTATCTTATAACAATATATTTGAATTAATCAATGCATAACACATCACTGTATATGAATACAATCATAAATCCCCGTAAAGTAGTTTCTTAAAACAATCTTCGTTTATCGTTTCTAAAGCGCTATCAAATCCAATTCCATTTTCTGTTGGTGAATATAAACATAAATTCTGTAATTTTTCTGATGGTGAGTTTAAACTTTCATTATAATTTTCAACGTTATCGAATATATCACTAACAACATTTGTTGAAAAAGTATTATTATCGATACCCAATCTGGTACACGATTCCTTAAGGATATCGTCTAATGTCTGATTATGTATTTCCTCATTTGGTTCGTTATTCGGTTTTATCATATCTTCTATTGGAATATTATTTGTGTCACTTTCAATATTATTATTATTATTGTTATTATTGTCAAGCTCTGATGGGTGGAACAATTTTTGTAATAAATCACCAGATTGTTTAACAACAAGACCGGGTGGCTGTGTTGTACATTTATGTGTTCTTTGTGATACTTTATACCGAAAACTTTTTTCACATGTTGTACATTTGTATGGCATAACACCGGTATGAATGCGACGATGAACCAAATATGAAACACGTTGACGGAAACATTTGCCGCATGTTTCACATTTAAATGGTTTCTCTCCACTATGAATACGTTCGTGATTATGTAATGTTGAAAGCTCTTTAAAAGCACGACCACAGGTACCACAAACATGAGGTTTTTCATCACTATGATACAAAAGATGTTTGTGGTAGGATTGTTGAAATGTAAAAGTTTTGCCACATATCGCACAAGAATATGGCATTTCACCTAAAAATAAAAATAAAATTTAATAGCTATATTTTTAGAAATTCTTAATTATTTATGAAGAAAGAACAAGAAAATTATTTAAATGACATAAAACTGAACTAAAATACATATGAGAGCAGTTTTGTAATCCCCCATTTTGAAAAATAACAGGCAACCGCTAAAATGGGAATACATAAATCAAAAAACAGTTTTAATATTTAGATACAAGTTTCATAGATACGTGCCTGATATTGCGTTCAATTTTCAGAAAATCATTATTTTTTACTTTTTCATTTCTCTCTACAACTTTCGAAGCGAAAGTAATATGTACACACTTAATGTTAAAAGTTATTATCGAATTGCAAAATTGCATACTAAAATCTCTCCTTTCTTTTATATCGTTCCATCGGTAGCACGAAGGGAGGGGGAGTTGTGGCGAACGAACTCACCGTAATAAACTGTATTATCGACCACAATGATGAAACATTAAGCATAATTCTTTTTAAAAAATAACTACGTTCCCTCTCTACAAGTTTCGAAGCGAAAGGCCAAATAAAATGCGTGGACTCTCAAACTTAATCTGCATATCCTGCAACTGTCCATGTTGCGCGAAAGTTTTTGAAACTGGATTTAGTCAAGAAGGATCTATTCATGTATAAGTTTGTAATGCAGAACTTTTTTGGTGCCAATAGAAGAGATTTTCGATAAACAGTCGTTGAAACTTTCGATTGATAAAATAAATTAGAAAATATCAGGAAGTATCTGTTACTTAAGAGACAATGTTGACAAAAATTATGATTTTATAAAAAAAACTTAATGTTAAATTGATATCTTCTTTGAAAAGGTTTTGCCTGAATCCAACTCGGACAATTAGCTGCAGTTTTATTTTTAATAAAAGTTGCAGTTTTTGATTAAAAAACTATAAAGCTAGAAGAGTAGTGCTTAGAAATTTTTTAACTAAATTGAACTTCAACTAATTCCGTGAACAAAATATTTCTGTAGCTTTTACCCAATTTTTCGCATGATATATTCTGCTGGTTTCTAATTCACGGAATTTGGCACCAGTAGAAAGCTCGGCGAAAGGTGGAAACATATTTTTTTTTTGCAGTAGTAGTATACTTATAAAAGACAAAGCAAAATTAAGTTTAGTTGAATTATTAATTGGGAAACACGAAGAATTATAAAAAAACGACTATAGTGGAATTGATTAAGCTTGGGATTTTTGTGTTCTAAAAACTAATTTTATAAACTTACCAGTATGCAATCGTTTATGTTTCTTTAAAAAGTACTTGGTTGTAAACGATTTTGAACAAATATCACATTCCCAAACTTTTATTTGATCAAAACCAGCCTGTTGTTGTACGTTTTCTACTTTTAAGTTGCTTGTTGCATTATTAAATGACAAAGAATCATCATAAACACTAGGGGGTGATAATGTGTTTCGTGTAGTTTTTATGTTACAGTTACTATTCGTAATAGTTTCGTTTGATTGATTTAAATGTTTTAATTTCACTAAATTATCACACAATAACGATGATGCTAATAGTTTTGGAGAATTTGATCGACTATATGCAATTTTTTTACTAGTGCTTCCATGATAGAAAATGCCTTGGTGCGCCACTCTTAGATGGACTTTTAAGGAACCTTTCATTTTAAATGCTTTCGTACACAAATGACAATGAAACTTTGGCTCTTGTAAAACACCGTTTTCGATAATAATTTTATTATGAAGCAAATTTTCATGCATTTTCAATAAATCATTACTACGAAAATTTATATCACATATATCACATTTACATTGCTTCGAATTGCTGCTATTTTGGGATTCGAATTCTTGTTTTATGAAAATTTGTTCATCGCTTTTATTATTATGATTATTTGTCAAATTTTTTTTGTTATTGTTTCGATTTAATTCAAATAATTTTTTTTCATTTTTTTCCACGGTCAAATTATTTTTATCATTTTCATATTCATCATCATCGGTATTATTCATCACAATCGAATGTCCAAAAATGTGGATCGTAAATTTATCTAATCCCAAAAGAATTTCATTACAAATTGGACAAATTAATGGACGATTTGTTACTTTAACTAAACTAATTTTAAAAGTTTCAATATTTGAAAATTTCGTTTGACAACACAACGGACATGTTAAAGTTTTGTAACACATTTTTTCATTTAAAGAAATTATTATAAATATATATTTATTTGCAATTACACAAAAATTAAAAATTTTAAATTGGAGATATTATTGAAACACAGAAAATCAAAAATAGTGAATTGTAGAAATGTTCAGCACTTTGTGATCTATTTTTAGGATTTTCTTCAATTCTAATATTTTGTTTAAATAGAGATCGGATTCAAAATAAAAATACTTTTCGTGATTTCTTTTTTCTAATATTTACTAAAAAAAAATAAATTTATTATAAATAAAATGAGATTAAATTTTAGCATATGATTCCCGCCAAAATATTAAGACATATATCATTTTTGATATTAAAAATAGTATATTTTCCTACAAGAGATGAAAACATTGTTTTTTTCGTGAGTAAACATTTGTTCACGAGACACGCTAGCGTCGAGTGAGACATGTTTACGAACGAGAAACGTTTTATCTTGCGTAGGACATGCAATTTTTTCTATGATAGTATATATATCGTAATCAGTCCCTGCCATTGACATACGAGTTAGTGTGAGATATCACATACCACTGGCAATGGCAGGAGATATTATTAGCCAAGATGATATCTTAGGGTGCTGGCGGACGAACTTTAATTAGTAAACGAGAGCACTCTCAGTCTTAGCTAGGCAACACTCCGTAGTAGTGCCGCTCATTAGCTCTTCCGAGGAATCAGACCAACATATAATTATGTGTAAGCTTTGTGCCTCGATTGAGGTGGTGAGCGGTACGTCTGGTGTGCGCTGCATCAGCTGGATTATTGACAATTAGTTTTGTTTTGTTTTCTGCAAATTTCTCACAATTTGTTTTTCACTTATTATTTTGTTATTATTTCTTCATCTTATTATGAAATATTGGCATATGTCATATTTTATTATATGATAAGATTTTTTGCTTAGTTATCCATTCTTTAATAAAACATAAAAAAAATAAACCTTTTGATACATATATGGGAGTACAACGTAAAGGATATAAGTCTGCAAGTGGTAAAGGTAAGCAATCCACCCACCCATAAAGCGGCATGTCCACGGTATTTGCAGGGACAACACATACATGAATCAAATAAAAAATTTAAAATACATGTTCAAAACATCTGCGGATTGAACGGCTAACCATGACCACGTGCAACATTATCTTGAGCATGACAAACCGAACATTCTATTCCTTACAGAAATACACGTTTCTGAAAATTTTCTCTCTATAGAATCGCTCAATTCCAAATATAGGCTTCAATCAGGTTTCAAACTCCATCAAGGTGTATGCGCATTCATTCATGAGAGTGTTGTGTATACACTCTTTCCAAATTTTGAACTACACGGTGATGACTTCAATACAATGGTTTTAAAGATTTGTCTTCCAGAAATTACTTTTTTTACAATAGCTTTATACCGGTCCCCCAACAAACGTAACCCAAACTTTTTTAATTTACTGACAAAAATTGTGGACGAGATTAGAGCAAAGTCCCCTAATTGTGAGGTTATCATTACCGGTGCCTTTGACGTCCACAACAAATCAGGGTTAGAATTCTCCAAATCGACCGACGATGTTGACAATAGTGGAAAACTGGCGAAGTGTCATTCTCCAAATCAATCTCCAAGTGTCATTCTCCAAATCGACCGACGATGTTGACAATAGTGGAAAACTGGCGAAGTGTCATCAAAATTCGTTCACGAACGAATGCTGTGTGCTCCCAACAAACATTGAAAAAATGGTGACACAGTAAACAGGTGTTCGGGAGGACCCCCCAACGCTTATCCCAATATTGTCCAAAAACTAATCAGTTCTTTGTCATTTAAGTATTCATCTTTTTTCAAAGTGTCATTAAAATTGATTAATGAATGAAGTTTGTGTGCTCCCAACAAACTTTAAAAACAAAGAGTGAAAAATCAGCAGGGTAGACCCCCCGCCACTTTGATCAATGTGTTTCAAAAGATAATTATCTTCTTACACTAATTGGAAACTTTTCCATAAGTTTCATCATAATCACTTCATTATTGTAGGCTGTAGTGTGCATAAAGACACTGAAAAAACTTCCAAAAATTAAAAATAAATTTTTTACCGGAAGTAAAAAACCGGAAGTTGGGATTGTTGTAAACCATACTAAATGCTTATGTACCAAGTTTCATCCAATTTGATTATCAGGTACAGATGTTATAGAGCTTTCAAAAAACAGGTGCTCCCGGGACCCCACATCATTTTGTTCACTATCGTAGGCTATTGTAGGCTACAGTAGGGATAAACACCTGGAAAAAAACTTTTTAACCGGAAGTGACAAACCGAAAGTTGGTATGCAGAAATATTGGAAACTGTACTAAAACCTTATATACTAAGTTTCAATAAGATCGTAGTCCGGGATTAGAAGTTATTCAAGATTTAAACTTAGAGGTGTTCGGGAGACCCCCGCCATTTTGTCCAAATTTGAAATGAATCCAGATCTTCCATTTTCAAGTGAACCTGTATCATTTGCCAAAGTTTCATCAAGATCCTATGCAGAAAAGTCAAACCACCCACCCACCCCCGCACACACAGACGTACACCAAAATTTTTATTGGCTATTTAGATAGAGGATGGTCTAATACAAAAGAAAAAACAAAATTTGGGGTATGTAAGATTTTTTTTTCACGATAGATTGCATTACTTCACACAATTTAAGATTGTGGTGAAGTAAAAATTCAAAAAAATTTAATCAAAAACACTAATCCAATTTTTTGCATATGTCAATGTTCATTGTTTATTGCAAATGGCGTGAATCAATAGGGCTATGATTACGGAGGTTTTGGCTCATCGATCTTTTTTCATAATTTTTGTTGATATAAAAATATTATATATAGATAGATATATGTATAGATTTAACTACAAATCTCACATGCAAGCGGCGTTACGGTCCAGGCTTACAAAATATTTTGTGGTCATATGTGCGGAAAAGTAGTTTTTTCTTTTATTCTATTCTAGAACAAAATTGAATATTTTTTACGCATGTGTTACAAAAAATATTTTATAGAATAAAAATTTAGCTTTACGGTTGTTTGTTGTTTATTAATTTGATTATTTAGTTTATTGGAATAAATGGACCTTTGCGATTATATACAGGACTGCAAAATCATTAAATATTTTTAATGGTTTTGTAGAGTTCGGGTTCACTATTTTTTTCATTTATTAACATGTTAAAGAGACTCTGTTTTTTTCTCCTTCTGGTTCTCCCTTGATGTTTGTTTCTCGAACCTATTGGGGAACTGATAACACAAGGAATGCTGTTCTGATTGTTATATTTATCTGTGGTGAAATCTCACCAAATATTAATTAACATTCACTTAACCCAATGGTTTTTTATTTGTAAACTTAATATTTAAATTATTCACTTAAACGACTATCTAGTTTGTTTATGATATTTTTCTTTAACTCATTAAAATAATTTGATTGGTTGATTGATATTATCTTATATAACACTTTTTACACTGACCGTTTTAACTGCCCGATATTTAACTATTTATTCGTAACTCACCGGTGCGTTTGCCGGGTTGGACTTTTGTTTTTTAGAACGCGATATAGACTGACTCCCTTACGTTTTTCCACTGTTATTTTATTTATTACAAATTTTTGGTTAATTCGTTTTTGGAAAAACTAAAAAAAAGTTAATTATGTTTTTTCCCATACAACGTATAGAAATGGAAAATGCAATGTCGGTTTAATTAATTTTCATTCATAATTTTTTATGAGTTTTTTATTGGCTTACGTCTGTCGTTGTTTGTTTGTTTGTTATTTTGTTTCAAAATATGGATTTTAATTGTTTTTCGATTGATATTTTTTATGTGTTTTTATAGGAATTTGTCTGGAAGTTTTTGGTTACATATTTTAATTAGGTTGATTCTAATTTAATTGTTCCTACAATAACAAAAATGGGTTAGTTTGAATAATGGGTCATTTTTGTTTTTGTAGCGATTTTGGTGAGAAAGTTAGGATTGTTTGTTGGAATGGAAAGTTTTAGAATATTAATATTGGATACCGATGTTTGTCTGGCAATGTGAATGGTTTGATTGTTACAGTTGATATTTCGAATTATGGGTGTCCCGAGTTGGGAAATGGTCACTATTTGAGTGGTTTTTGCTACAATGTAGCGAGTCTAAAGTCTGTCTTATTTTAGGGACGCTGCAGTTTGGTTTTAGATTTTTGTAAATATACAATTATGGTTTTGGACTTTGGTATTGGTTTTTCTAAATGATAACTTTTGGTTGTGGCACTGAATTTTCGAAACAATAAATATTGGTTTTGGTTTTATTATATGTTATGATAAATTTCGGTTTTGACTAAAAAGTTATTGTTTAGGTTTTCGTCAGACAATTTATTAAAAATTACAATATTTGCATTAAACGATTCCAATGTTTAAAAAAAAATGCGAAGTCAATTAATAATGCTTAGGTAGAAAGTGTTTCATTTTCTCCCGTAGCGCCAAGTACATTTAAAGAACCAATGATGAGACGGATTTGAAGCTTTCTACCGAGGTTTGATTGCTATTTTTTTTCGAATTTGGTTATGGCTTGATGATTTTTAGGATGTGATTTCAGTTATAGTTTGATTATTTTTAAAATGTTGGTTGGTTTTGGTTTTGACGATTTTTAGAATATGAATTTGTTTTAATGAGGTTTTCTTGTTTTTTCGGTTTTGGTTTTGCAATAGCTGTTTGCATACCAGTTTATACTACTATGTTGATGAATGGTTGATTCATAAATTCTACGAAGGACAAAAACCACGATGGAGATTGGAGAATGAATGAAAGATATCTCTGAATTTAAGATAAATTTAACATGCTTGAAGTAGGATTGGCTTAATTAAATGAATCTTATATATAAGACAAAAACAGAACACTAATGTGAAGTTAAAATGTTAATACATTTACATTTTTCTTGAAAATGACGAATTTATTTTTAACAAAGCACTTTTCTATTAGAATAATTTGAAAATAGCCGTTGGAATGACGTATAGTACATAGGCTTAATTTATATAAGTACATTAAAAATACCGATCGAAAGATTGAAGGTATTTGGTCCGCTAATAAAATAAATATAAAGGTATTATTTCATTAATTTAATATGTATAGTAGTAAATAAATAATTATATGGAGTTTGACAACAAAAACTTGCAATTGAGCGAAACTTCTATCCTATGAAATATTGAACCTTTACAGCCTTACACACGACACCTTTCCACCGTTTTGCGGTTGCCAGCGATCCATGGCTCTCATGGATCTTCTAAACATTGATTACATGATTTGATTACATAAAGAACTGTGAACACAAGACATAAATATGACATCACACGAACATCATATACATGTGTTGTAGTTGTTACGTAAATTTGACGTTAAACTGACACTCGTCATGACCCATAAAATGGTATCATTTATATGACGATTTCATGACATCATACTGATCTTTTATATGTGACTTTGATATGATGTCATAATTTGGATTTAAATATGACTTTAATATGATTTAGTTCAATTTCACTAGAGGTATATCCATTTTAAATATAGTTTGAAAATTCTGCGCATAGTTAGTGCTTTCTATCCTTAAGCATATGGAATAGTGGGTAAATAATGAGTAATGAATGACTAACGGTAAGTGTTTTCGTCTATTTTTACATCACAGTTTATCCTATATTTACATCGCAGTCACAGATTTGTTTTATATTACCATGATATTGTTACGTTTTTCCAAGTTTCCTTCGAATTGGCCTTACTCTCAATTCGATAAACGTAATTCCCAATCTCTTCCCGAGTTCGATCACTGATTAGTAAGCAAACCCACCTGGTTTTATTAAGTATTCAACTCCTTAATTGTTCCACAACAACAGGAAACAATACAGCAAATAATATTCCAAACCAAAATATTCTTTCAACAGCTTCAGAAACTCCAACGGTTTATTGCAGAAATTTCCAGTAACACAACGTTCAAAATAATACACAAATTATTTCTACTCAATAACACTTATAACTTTATTCACAAAAACTAATTTAAATATCACTTTTATAATTTTAACTTCACTATCGCAGGTTTAAAATAACACTAATTCCTAACTACAACAGGTAATTTGCTTATATACAATTCTGCATAGCTCTCGACCATTTGAGGTCACTCTTTAGAAACCTTGAGGGCTTGAGAAAATATTAGAATATTCGATTAATTTACGTTATGTTGATTTGATTCATAAAATCATTTATTTTAGCTTGACGATGACCCTAATTCTAAGAACAGGACAACAGCAACAACATTATTCATTTCATTCATTTGTTGTTGTGTTTTGTTGATTCTATTTTTCTGGAATTTACTGTAATCATCTCGATTTTTCTGTAATCGTAACAATATCAATTTTATATCATAGCAACGTCACAAATATCACCACAGACATCACATTTATGCCATAGTTATATCATTATTGCTATGTCATGTTCTTTCGTAAATAAATGTGAAATAATGGCATACATATGACTGATATATGACCTAGATCTTACATAAGATGTGACTTAGCGTGATGTAATTTTGATGTCACAACGACGTAAATGTGTTTTCTGGGAAGTGTATAATGTGGAAGTGTAACATGTAAGTAGTGGTAGGGACTGTCTTGTATTTCAAAAAGAAAAATACATTGCTAGTATCAGATCCAGTGAGCGATTGACATATCAATTGGCGAAGGATATATATCAAATCTCAACCAAATTTAGCAGTAAGTGGAACGAATGAATATGCGGAATTTTTGCGTGAGAGAAAAATTCAGCAACAAAATAAAACTGAATTAAGCCATAACACTAATTTAGGCCATCAACTACAGTCACAAGTTCAACAATTACATGTTTCTAAACAAGGAGAACAAAACAAACTACCATCACTAGAATTAAATTTAAATCAAACAAATATGCAAACAGAACAGAAAAAAAATCAAGTGACATCACCAAGCAAAGAGAGTGCATTCTTGTTGAGTTCAATCCAACCAAAACCAAATTATGTCGTCTTTCGCGGCTGGAGCGACATAAAGATTGCCGCACCAATATTAAAATATCCCTTTGTAGTAGAATTTCTTTTCAGAACGATTATTTAAGCGATTTAGTTAGTTGACAGAACGATCTAGTTAAGTGGAATTCATTGCCCATTTCCGTTTTTCCTGATGCATTCAAATATTGGACATTATCAAAAAATGTCCAATACCATTTAAAACAATTAGTCTAAAACTGTTATACCTAAAAATATCCTCATACCTTTCAATATGTTCTTCTTTGCTGTCCTAGTTGACATTGTATTTGCGGCTATTCAAATAGTTTTAATAAAGAATAGTTTATGCTTACTGTGCTAAAAAAGCCCAATCTATATATATAAAATTCTCGTGTCACAGTGTTTGTAACCAAACTCCTCCGAAACGGCTTGACTGATTTCCATGAAATTTTATGTGTATATACGGTAGGTCTGATAATCGGTCGTAAACTATTTTTTATACCCTTAAGTGATAAGGGGGCACTCCCCCCAAAATTTTTTTGTATTTTTCAGACAAAATTTTTTATTTTTATTTTTTTATGATTTGACATTAAAAAATACATATAATCCTTAATTTTCCCCCTTCTACCACCAACCCCCATTTTTTAATTGCGAGATTAGTACTGGAATACTCTTCAATTACTACTCCGAAACGGCCTGACTGATTTCCATGAAATTTTATGTGTATATACGGTAGGTCTGAGAATCGGTCGTAAACTATTTTTTATACCCTTAAATGATAAGGGGGGCCCTCCCCCAAAAATTTTTTGTATTTTTCAGACAACATTTTTTATTTCTTTATGATTTGACATTACAAAATACATATATAATCCTTAATTTTCCCCCTTCTACCACCAACCTCCATTTTTTAATTGCGATATTAGTACTGGAATACTCTTCAATTCTCAGTAGTCGATAACTGATCAATCTATTAATCTATCTATCTATCTTCTATCTACATATCTATATATGATAAATAAAAATGTAAATGTTCGTTGCTTCAAAATAGGCAATCTAGGAATGTACTGAATCGATTCTCTTGAAATTTGGACACAATGTTGCATTCAAATACAGAAAGTTTATTATATAGTGTTTTTTTAGCGATATGTGTTTTATATAGAAATGTAAGCTGTCAACAAGCACAAGTGTGCCTCACCTGCATTAATCTCAAATCAATCTTTTTATGGTCGAGTTTCACTTAAAGACTTAATTTAATCGATTAGTTATGTATGGGTGATCACCCATATATTGTTTTGTCCAATTTATCAACCATATTGGTTGATTACCGGTTAATTGTATAACCACTCCAGTGTCCAGTGTTATTGTATAACCAGTGTGTTGATGGTTCTTAATGACTTTGTATAACAACACTTTGACCTAAATAGAAGTAGTGCTAACCACTAGACCATTCAACACACATATACATACATTTATATACATACGGTCATAAAAATGTTCTATTTCATTTTTGCCCATTGCATGGAAATTGGTTCTATTGTATATTATACCAAATACTTCCACACGGAATGGCATTTTGATAATTTGTTTGAAAATCAGATTTCAAAAAACGATTTAGTGCATTTGTTCAAAACAGCAGTTGACATGATGTAGGGGGAAGTGGGGATGGTATAAAGTTTGTACTTAAAGCTCAATAACTTTAAAACCATAAAACATTTTTACTTAAAAACTGTTTCATTGTAAAATTTCATATCTTTACTACGTAAAACTATTTTTTTTAATTACGTAACTAAACATTAAGTATAAAATTTTGAATTTCAAAAAATTTGTGTTTCTCGTTTAAAGTATCCCCACTGGTGGGGCACTTATAAGCAATGAGCATTTTTGTATGGGGCACATATAAACACCCAAAAAACACCACAATAAAATTCATAAAGTACCTTTTTTAAAAATTTTTATTATTTATTGTGCTTCAAACAATATATATAAGCATATAACATATATATTTCTTTAAAAAAAAACAACATTTTTCGATTGTTGTAAAACCTCAATAAATTCAGGTAGAAAATTATAAAGAAAAAAGCAAAAATTCAATCTCATCGTATGTTTAGGTTTTGCAAATCAATATCAAAAGTGAAACGGGAAACCACACGTATACCATATAACCATACCATACTTCACATATAAACGCGTTTATACTATCAAAATTTTTTTTGTTTATATGTGCCCCACGTGGCGATTTTAGGGTTATGTTTTGAAAAAATATTCCAAGATCTAAAATTTGGCTAAAACAAAGAAATATTATGTTTCTTGAATATTTCAGCTATCAAAACATGTTGGAATATTTTTAAACATATGATGGTAAAAAAAGTTATTCGAGTTTTACAAAAAAAAAAATATTTACTTTTGGGTTGCCAAAACATCTATTCACCAATAACTTTTGAACAAGACTGACTTCAGCTGTCAAATTCTCCTGGTGTGTGTAATCGATCGAAGCGACATCTGTGATATTTTTGCCGAATTTTTTGATTGATGTTTTGTGGGGGAAATTAAAACTGTTTACAGTTGCCCCATGTTTATACTATCCCCACTTCCCCCTATGTGATACATATATAAGTTTCAATAGTTTAGGTTGACAAAACGCATGCCAAAGGATATGTGAGAAGATTCAATGCTCGAACAATAAACGAAGTGACGATTAATAAAGTCGGCAATAAACTTCAACCGGGATATATTTTTGTCAATAAAAGAAGGATTAAGGTTTCGAGGCGAAGAAGATGAAGATTTCCACATTTGGAAATGCCATCAATTGTTTTACCAATACATGGTAGATATGTATGTAAAAACATTCGAAACAGAACGTTTAATATTCATTCGTTTAAATCAAACCAAGCTTTTCTCTGAAGTACATGTTTATTTGCGAGAGCCAATTTAATATGACAGTTATTCACAACTAACGCACATACACAAAATCATCTCAAATGCACACGACAAATATCCGATCCCAGCTTCGATAAAGATTTGTAGGAAGTTGTGACGAAAAATATGTAACATGAGCTTTCCAGAACACTGAATCCACTGAATCCAAAGTACGAAAAGTGATATGATCAAGAATTCAGTCAGTTACAGGAAATTCAGTTACATGAAACGATGAATATCCTTTATATAAAAGAAGAGCCGCAACAGATGGCGGTAAGGCAACAACATATGCGAAACGGGAACATGGAAATAGTTTCTTAATCATGGATGGTTGTTCCATATTAATCTTTTGCTACAAAGAACATACAGATCGCACATAGACTTGGAATACGGTATACATGTCGAATCAGTCAAATACGTTAGTTAGAAAGTACTTTAATAAAGGCAACATTTCAGTTTTAGCGTGCTACAATGAAGCAGCACTGGGATATATGCATCATTCATCAATGACACGTGCAGAATGTCACCTCCAAACTAACTTCGATCTTTGTTTGAAATCATGCTGACCGTTTACTGTTCTTCATCTACAAGAACGTTATGGGAAAAAATATAAATCGCACATGGTTGATGATATTTCCTGCCCAATATAGCAAAATGATTGAAGATCTGTGCGTAGTATTCGCGAACTTAGTTGTTAATCAACTATCAATGCTACCGCTAAATCGATCTGCTCCGTCGGTCAATGTGAAATTACGTCGTTAATATAAATACAATACTGATGATTAGGTTTAATATAAATACAATACGTTTGATTAGCATTTCAATTCAAAATATTACAATTGTCAATTAAATTGATGTTTGCAATCACCACAAAAAAAGATCACGCTCAATCATTAAAAGTGCGCGCTTTAGATGTAGAACGGATTGATTTTCGTATGGACAATTATATGTTGCGTAGACAGAATAGAGGCACAAAACTAGATTGTCTCTATATCTGAACCCACAATGGAGCAACAACAAATAATGTATAACCTGCAGAAGCATCGAGAAGTTGAACATTAGAAACCTGTAGGTTCTCTTTTCTTAGTGAACACTGAGCACATTGAACATATGGGTACTGCGAACATTTGTAAATCTATTTATGTTCTGTATACTGTTCTATATAGAGATGACACACCTCTACTAATTCAACAAGTTACTTAAATTTTTTTTTGCTTACTTGAAAACTTATTTCATCGCTAATTTTTCATATATCCGAACTGATCAGCTAGAGTGCTGATTATTTGAAAAGAAAGATCTTTTTGTTGATCTTTTGAAAAGAAAGAAATGAAAAATAGTTATTTGTTTAACTAGGCAGCAAAGTAGTAGATTGACTGCCGCGGCTGATAGTTCATAGCCGAGCGAGCCAGGCTAGGAATTCAGCCAAGGCAGTCAATCTACCTTGCTGCCGAGTTGAACATATAATTTTTTCTCCGATTAATTACAATGATATGTAATTTAATAATTATTACTTTAAAAATAAAGCAAAATTTTAAAAATGAAAAAAAAAATCGATTAAAAAAATTTTTTTTTTAATCACAATATCTGTTTATTTCTATGAAGTCTAATTATTTTGCTGCCTAGGCAGGAAAAGTGCCACTTTGCTGACTGAAATAAGTCTGCAAAATTTATATTTGCTGTCTATCGGAGAAAAAAGAATTTAACAAAAAAATTTCCTCACTCAAATGAATTTTATATTCAAAAAATTTTCGATTTTGCTTTTTCATGATAAATTTAAATCTTAAGAAAAATTTGATAACTTTCGTTGGTAAAATATTGAAACTACAATTATTATTTATTAACTTAAATTATTTTATTTGGATAAAAGTTAAATCATCATATACAAATTTAACAAATATAAATATCGTACGTTTATATCACAAAATTGGAATGAAATTATTATATAAAACAAAATTTTCTAAAAAAAAATATAAATATAACCGATTTATCAAATTCATTTTAATAAGCACTTTCGGCAACGACCACAGTTACTTCTAAAGGTGCAATTAGATTTAGAAACATGTATTACAACTTGTGTAAGGCAACAAATCAATCATATTGCAATTGCATAATTTTGCATAAAAATGTATGACCTCATCTTATGTTTAAATTATTGTATGAGACAATGTTTAAAAATTAGTTGGTTGACTTGTTGCTATCATACATGTTTTTCGGTCTAAATTGTAAATGCACCTTAAGTAGTTACTGAGCGCGTACTATTACTTTTCTTTTTTGTTACTTTTTAAGTTTGCTACGCTGATGTAGGCACTTATTAGAAACACCTTTCAGTATAGCTTTATTGCACCAAAATAAACGATAGTTTATAGATTTTCTTCTTCCATTTCATTTATATTAGCAGTAATTTAAACAATGTTCATATATAATATAACGAGTCGTCAAATAATAGTCGATTATTTTTCATAATCATTATTACGAATGTCATTTGAGGTCCCGAGTGCGCGTAGCGCACGAGGGAAATTTTTGACCTCAAATGGCATGAGTGGTAATGTTGAAAAATAATCGACTAATAATTTGATGACGAGTTGTATTTAGCAGACAATTTAACGAACAGAAATAGTAACATTATTTCATACAACATATTCCTTTGTTGTCAAACAAAATTAAATATTATTTCATCTTAGTAGGCGCATAAATGTTATAAATTTGTAATTTATTTTTAACAAATAAACATAAACATTCAATCATTTATGAATGAAAACGGACATTTTTACTATTTGCAAATTGTATTTTCACATAATTTTGTATGTGTATTTTGGTTTTAAATTAATATATTAAGTAGGCGGAAAATATTCGAAAATATTCGCTGTTCCTTCCTAACAGAAAAAAATAATCGAAACAAATCGTTTTGATTTGCTAAAAAATAGTAAATGAAGCGTTTTGATTGGACCTTATTGAAACTTTTGTTTTTGAGTTGAATTGTCAGTTTTATATGGTTATCTGTTAATTGTTTCATCATATTTTTACTATGCAATATTTTATTCAATCATAAACATAAATAAATTAAGCTTATTAATAATTATGTTTTAAACATTTTCAAACAAACTACATATTAGGCGTTTACATTGCAAACATAATACCTATTGTTTTAATTTTCAGTTTTAAAATACTTATTTGCTATACTATTTATTACTAATAATGCTTTTTTGCCATATACTTTTTATTAATTCGTAGCAAATCATCTTATGAAATATTTTGATTGCCGAATTTTAAGTTATGTAGTATCGATGTAAGCGCTTCAAATTCAATTTTCAAATTTCAATTACTGCTAATTTTTTTTTTATGTTGACAGTTATAAAAATTTTTGCTTTTAACGAAAATTTTCAACTTATTTTTAGTTCGGATTTTATTAATTGTTTTTGTGAGATATATTATAAAATTGCTGTATTGAGAAACACGTAAGTAATTAAGTAATTTTTAATTCTAGTATGTTTTTGTGATACAAACGTAGAAGAGGACATTTTCGAGAAATGTACAGCAAAAATTAAACTAATTTTAAATTCTGTCTTCGTGTCGAAATTTCACAATGTTAAATTTGTTTATGACAATAAATTTTGAATACTGTTAATACATTTAATAATAACATTGCTTAAGTACCAATCATACTTTCGATGGTTTATACTATTTTAGCTTAAAAATATTGATTCCTTAAAATTAATTCCTATATAAACTTAAACTCGGCAAAACTAAAACTAATTTTGAAAAAAAATTAACCCACAGAATTGTCAGTTATTGCTTTCGAATCAGGTACAAATAAACCTCTGTTACAGTTATAAGGCATTACACACTTACCATGTAAGGATTTAACCATTCCCGTTATACAGAAACAACCTCGTTTGCATTTTCGCTCACAATGCTATGTATGAAAAAAAAACAATTATTCTAAGAATTCAAATTTTGAATATTTTTATATTACCGTGTGTGAACGATCCAAGTTTGAGCAATCTTTCTCACAAGTACCGCATAAGGAATAACGCTCGTATTTTGCACATTTTGAAACTAAATTAATTAACGATTTTAAATTTAGAATTTTTAAAATTTATACAAATTACAAAAATATTTACCTGGACACTCTTCACGGCGTACACAATCTTTTTTCTTGTTTCGAACGTAGCCGTCTTTGCAATAACACCCTCTAACACATTTAGATTTACATTTTTTCTTATGCCTATTATCACACATCTCCTCACATTTGTGTCCACAAGTTAGATATTCTTCATTTAGAGGGCAATGTTTTGGTTTGTGATGTGGTTTATCAATCTCTTCGCTTGACTCTTCCGAAGATAAAGGATATGGAGGTCTCATAGTACTAGTTGGTTTTGTTATTATTGCTGGGTGTTCCTCACTAGGCTTTTTAGTTGTTGTCGGTTTGCGCGTAGGCTTTTTAGTTGTTGTCGTCAACGAACTTGAATTGTGTTCCTCGCTTGACTCATAACTAGAATATGAGGTATTTTCTTCTGATGAACCGTAAGATGGTTTTGTTGGTTTTGTGGGTCTTGTTGAGCTACCTTCATATGATTCCTCTGATGACCATGTCGGAGGTGGTTTGCTGGTAGGCTTTTTAGTTGTTGTCGTCAACGAACTTGAATAGTGTTCCTCGCTTGACTCATAACCAGAGGATGCGATATTTTCTTCTGATGAACCGTAAGATGGTTTTGTTGGTTTTGTAGGTGCTTTGCTTGCTTCCCATGAAGAAGATGGCTTTGTTATTATTGCTGGGTGTTCCTCACTATATGAACTATGATCTTCACTTGAACTTTGTGATTCTGATTCTTCCCATGAAGGTGGAATAATGGATGAAGCCGAAATATCTTCACTAGACTTCTCTTCGCTATACTTCTCTTCACTAGACTTCTTTTCGCTGTGCTCGTATGAAATGGACTCTTTCGTACTTTCATGGGTTATAAACTCTGGCTTTTCTTCATACGGTGGCTTATTTGTTATAGACTCTTTCGAGTTTTCTTCACTGAGCGAAACACTTTCTTTGCTAAGATCAGAAGTAAAAAGAGGGGGACGAGGTTTCCGTGTTGTTGTCCATGGTCCACCCCATTCTCCGCTATTACTAAAATCTACATCGCCCGATTTATGTTCTGATGAGCTAGAATGTACAAACTGTGTTCCTTCTCCAGATTTTTCTGGTGTAGTTGTGACAAGGGAGTTATCTTCGCTAGATTTTTCTATGGATGATCTGGAATTAACATTCGATTCTGAACTAACACTTGATTTAGAAAGTTCGAGAGAGGGTGCACTTTCGAGTGTTTGAGAACTAACATGCTCTGATGATCGTTTTTGAATTGATTTTTCATGAGACTTTTCATTTGATTTATGAGGCTTAGTGGGACGTGGTGGTCTTACTGATCCAAGTTCCTCACTTAAGTTCAGTCCTCCAAATATTGGTTTTTGTTCTTTCTCTTCGCTCGCTGGATGTTTATTAGGTTTTGTAGGTTTTGGAGGTGGTTTTTGCCAATTGTTATTTTGGGATTCTACAGTTGGCTTATTTGGTTTTTCATAATTTGAACTTTGTTGTTCGCTGGATGAACCATGTTCTTCACTAGACTTGCTTGAACCATTTGGTTCAAATGTGGACTGACTTGGTATTTCCTCCTTGGATGGTTTTGATAATAGTTCATTTGACTCTTCACTAAACGGTGGTTCCTCTTCACTAGACTTGCTTGACCCATGAGGTGCTAATATGGGCTTATTTGTTATTTCTTCTTTGGGTGGTTTTAACGTTCCTTCACTTGACTTCTGTTCTTCACTAGATGGTACTTGCTCTTCACTAGACTTGTATGAACTATTGGCTCCTAGTGTTGGTTTATTTGGTTCTTTCTCTTCGGTTTCTTCCGGTGACTCTTCATCTGAATATTCTTCTTCACTATACGGTTTATTTGGTTTTTCCTCATTTGATGGTTTAGGCGATTCTTCATTTGGTGCATGTTCTTCACTAGAAGATGTCTGTTCTTCGTTTGACTCGCTTGAAAAATGAGGTTCTGTTGGTTTATTTGGTTTTTCTTCATGGGTTCCTTCCGGTGACGCTTCATCGGAATATTCTTCACTAGACGATTCGTTTTCTTCGCTATATTCTTCTGGCTTTGAAGGTGCTGTCTCTGGCTTTGAAGGCACAGTAACAGGGTTTTGTGGCTTCTCACTACTTTCTTCATATGACTCACTTGATGAAGAACTTTCGTAATCGGATGCGTTAGGTGATAACGCCTCTTCCTCACTCAGGCCCTCAGAGCTTGAATTTTCTTCAGCTGAAATATATTCTTCTGTGCTATCTATCGTTTCTTTAGAGGGCGGTTCAGTTGTCGAAACTGTTGGAGTTGGTTTGCTGGTAGGTTTTGTTATTGTTGTTGCTGGCCAACTTGGCCGGTGTTCTTCGCTTGAACCATAATCACCTGAGTGTGCCGCACTCTCTTCTGAAGATAAGTATGATGGTTTGGTTGGTTTAGTAGGTGTTGAAGGTATTTTGGTTGTTGAGGTAGGTTTGCTGGTAGTTTTTTGGGTTGTCGTAAACCAACTTAGATTTTGTTCCTCACTTGACCCATCGTAACCAGAGTGTGCAACACTTTCAGATGAAACGTATGATGGTTTTGTTGGTTTTGTTTGTGGTTTGGTTGTTGAACTTGATGATGGTTGTTGAGCTTCCTCACTTGAGCTTTTTCCTCCTCCATGTGATTCCTCTGAGGACCATGATGGTCCTGTCGAGCTAGGTTTGCTTGTAGGTTTTTTTGTTGTTGTTGTCAACCAACTTGGCTTGTTTTCTTCACTTGAATCATAATTACCTAAGTATGCTTCACTTTCCTCCGATGACCATGTTGGAGTTGGTTTGCTTGTAGGCTTTTTAGTTGTTGTTGATTTTCTGGTAGGCTTTTTAGTTGTTGTCGTCAACGAACTTGAATTGTGTTCCTCGCTTGATTCATAACTAGAGTATGAGGTATTTTCTTCTGATGAACCGTAAGATGGTTTTGTTGGTTTTGTGGGTGCTTTGCTTGTTGAGCTACCTTCAAACGATTCCTCTGATGACCATGTTGGAGTTGGTTTGCTGGTAGGTTTTGTTATTATTATTGCTGGCCAACTTGGCCTGTGTTCTTCGCTTGAACCATAATCACCTGAGTGTGCCGCACTCTCTTCTGAAGATAAGTATGTTGGTTTGGTTGGTTTAGTAGGTGTTGAAGGTATTTTGGTTGTTGAGGTAGGTTTGCTGTTAGTTTTTTTGGTTGTCGAAGACCATGTTGGAGTTGGTTTGCTGGTAGGTTTTGTTATTGTTGTTGCTGGCCAACTTGGCCTGTGTTCTTCGCTTGAACCATATTCACCTGAGTGTGCCGCACTCTCTTCTGAAGATAAGTATGTTGGTTTGGTTGGTTTAGTAGGTGTTGAAGGTATTTTGGTTGTTGAGGTAGGTTTGCTGTTAGTTTTTTTGGTTGTCGTAGACCATGTTGGAGTTGGTTTGCTGGTAGGTTTTGTTATTGTTGTTGCTGGCCAACTTGGCCTGTGTTCTTCGCTTGAACCATAATCACCTGAGTGTCCCGCACTCTCTTCTGAAGATAAGTATGTTGGTTTGGTTGGTTTAGTAGGTGTTGAAGGTATTTTGGTTGTTGAGGTAGGTTTGCTGTTAGTTTTTTTGGTTGTCGAAGACCATGTTGGAGTTGGTTTGCTGGTAGGTTTTGTTATTGTTGTTGCTGGCCAACTTGGCCGGTGTTCTTCGCTTGAACCATAATCACCTGAGTGTGCCGCACTCTCTTCTGAAGATAAGTATGATGGTTTGGTTGGTTTAGTAGGTGTTGAAGGTATTTTGGTTGTTGAGGTAGGTTTGCTGGTAGTTTTTTGGGTTGTCGTAAACCAACTTAGATTTTGTTCCTCACTTGACCCATCGTAACCAGAGTGTGCAACACTTTCAGATGAAACGTATGATGGTTTTGTTGGTTTTGTTTGTGGTTTGGTTGTTGAACTTGATGATGGTTGTTGAGCTTCCTCACTTGAGCTTTTTCCTCCTCCATGTGATTCCTCTGAGGACCATGATGGTCCTGTCGAGCTAGGTTTGCTTGTAGGTTTTTTTGTTGTTGTTGTCAACCAACTTGGCTTGTTTTCTTCACTTGAATCATAATTACCTAAGTATGCTTCACTTTCCTCCGATGACCATGTTGGAGTTGGTTTGCTTGTAGGCTTTTTAGTTGTTGTTGATTTTCTGGTAGGCTTTTTAGTTGTTGTCGTCAACGAACTTGAATTGTGTTCCTCGCTTGATTCATAACTAGAGTATGAGGTATTTTCTTCTGATGAACCGTAAGATGGTTTTGTTGGTTTTGTGGGTGCTTTGCTTGTTGAGCTACCTTCAAACGATTCCTCTGATGACCATGTTGGAGTTGGTTTGCTGGTAGGTTTTGTTATTATTATTGCTGGCCAACTTGGCCTGTGTTCTTCGCTTGAACCATAATCACCTGAGTGTGCCGCACTCTCTTCTGAAGATAAGTATGTTGGTTTGGTTGGTTTAGTAGGTGTTGAAGGTATTTTGGTTGTTGAGGTAGGTTTGCTGTTAGTTTTTTTGGTTGTCGAAGACCATGTTGGAGTTGGTTTGCTGGTAGGTTTTGTTATTGTTGTTGCTGGCCAACTTGGCCTGTGTTCTTCGCTTGAACCATATTCACCTGAGTGTGCCGCACTCTCTTCTGAAGATAAGTATGTTGGTTTGGTTGGTTTAGTAGGTGTTGAAGGTATTTTGGTTGTTGAGGTAGGTTTGCTGTTAGTTTTTTTGGTTGTCGTAGACCATGTTGGAGTTGGTTTGCTGGTAGGTTTTGTTATTGTTGTTGCTGGCCAACTTGGCCTGTGTTCTTCGCTTGAACCATAATCACCTGAGTGTCCCGCACTCTCTTCTGAAGATAAGTATGTTGGTTTGGTTGGTTTAGTAGGTGTTGAAGGTATTTTGGTTGTTGAGGTAGGTTTGCTGATAGTTTTTTTGGTTGTCGTAGACCAGCTTAGATTTTGTTCCTCACTTGACCCATCGTAACCAGAGTGTGCAACACTTTCAGATGAAACGTATGATGGTTTTGTTGGTTTTGTTTGTGGTTTGGTTGTTGAACTTGATGAAGGTTGTTGAGCTTCCTCACTTGAGCTTTTTCCTCCTTCATATGATTCCTCTGAGGACCATGCTGGCCCTGTCGAGCTAGGTTTGCTTGTAGGTTTTTTTGTTGTTGTTGTCAACGAACTTGAATTGTGTTCCTCGCTTGACTCATAACTAGAGTATGGAGCATTTTCTTCTGATGCGCCATAAGATGGTTTTGTTGGTTTTGTGGGTGCTTTGCTTGTTGAGCTACCTTCAAATGATTCCTCTGATGACCATGTTGGAGGTGGTTTGCTGGTAGGCTTTTTAGTTGTTGTCGGTTTGTTGGTAGGCTGTTTAGTTGTCGTCAACGAACTTGGATTGTGTTCCTCGCTTGACTCATAACCAGAGGATGCGATATTTTCTTCTGATGAACCGTAAGATGGTTTTGTTGGTTTTGTAGGTGCTTTGCTTGTTGAGTTACCTTCAAATGATTCCTCCGATGACCATGTTGGAGTGGGTTTGCTTGTAGGCTTTGTAGTTGTTGTCGGTTTGCGCGTAGGCTTTTTAGTTGTTGTCGTCAACGAACTTGAATTGTGTTCCTCGCTTGACTCATAACTAGAGTAGGGGGTATCCTCTTCTGAAGAACCGTAAGATGGTTTTGTTGACTGTATTGGTGCTTTGCTTGTTGAGCTACCTTCAAATGATTCCTCTGATGACCATGTTGGAGTGGGCTTGCTGGTAGGCTTTTTAGTTGTTGTCGGTTTGCGCGTAGGCTTTTTAGTTGTTGTCGTCAACGAACTTGAATAGTGTTCCTCGCTTGACTCATAACCAGAGTGGGGGGTATCCTCTTCTGAAGAACCGTAAGATGGTTTTGTTGACTGTATTGGTGCTTTGCTTGTTGAGTTGCCTTCAAAGGACTCTTCAGAGGACCGTGTTGGCACTGTTGGTGCTGGTTTGCGGATGGGTTTCTCGGTTGTTGTTGTTGTTAACCAAACCGGATTGTGTACTTCGTCTGACTCGTAACTATCCGAGTGTGGCGCGCTTTCTTCTGATGATACGTACGATGGCTTTGTTGGAGTTGAAGGACGTTTCGTAGTTGTTGACACTGTTACAGTCGGCTTACTGGTAGTTTTCTTTGTTGTTGTTGTAAGCCATACCGAACTAAGTTCTTCACTTGACTCGTTATTACCGGAATGCTCGTAACTTTCTTCCGATGGTTCATACGATGGTTTTGTTGGTGTTGGGGGGTTTTTCGTTGTTGTAGTTGACGATAGTTGTGACTCTTCCTCGCTTGAGCTTTCATAACTTTCATTGGATTCTTCTGAAGACTTGGTTGGAACGGTCGGCTTACGGGTGGGTGTTTTTGTTGTTGTCGTTAACCAGACAGGATTATTTTCTTCACTTGACTCATCATTATTTGCATCGCTTTCTTCTAATGATCCGTATGATGGTTTTGTTGGGGTAGGAGGACGTTTAGTTGTTGATGTATGAGATCCTTCACTTGAACTTTTACTAGATTCGTGTGATTCTTCTGAGGACCCTGGTGTGGAAGGTTGACCTATTGGCTTTTTTGGTGTTGTGTAAAACCAAATTGGATCGTTTTCTTCACTTGAGTCATCACTACCCGAATATGGTTCACTTTCTTCAGAAACGTAAGGTGGGTTTGCTGGTGTTACGGGCTTCGTGGGACGTTTTGTTGTTAAAGTTGATGAATGTGATACTTCCTCACTAGAGCTGCTACTATATCCATGTGATTCCCCTGAAGAAGGTTTTAATGTTGGTTTACTCGTACTTTTGTTTGTGGTTGTAGCGATCCAGCTTGGATATTGTTCTTCACTTAATTGATCACTACCCGAATGTGGTTTACTTTCTTCTGATGATTGGTATGGCGGTTTTGTTGGTGTTCCGGGCTTTGTGGGACGTTTTGTTGTTGAACTTGATGAATATGGCTCTTCCTCACTTGAGCTTCCGCTATAAACATGTGATTCTCCTGAAGAAGGTTTGGATGTTGGTTTACTCGTAGTTTTTTTTGTGGTTGTAGCGATCCAGCTTGGATATTGTTCTTCACTTGAGTCTTCGCTATCCGAATGAGGTTTACTTTCTTCTGATGACCTGTATGGAGGTTTTGTTGGTGTCACGGGCTTCGTGGGACGTTTTGTTGTTGAACTTGATGAATGTGGTCCTTCCTCACTTGAGCTTTCACTATTTTCGTGAGATTCCTCCGAAGAAGATTTTGAGGTTGGTTTATTCGTAGTTTTTTTGGTAGTTGTGGTGATCCAGCTTGGATATTGTTCTTCATTTGATTCATCACTACCCGAATGCGGTTTACTTTCTTCTGATAATATGTATGGGGGTTTTGTGGTAGGCTTCGTGGGGCGTTTTGTTGTTGAAGGTGATGAATGTAGGTTTTCTTCGCTTGAGCTTTCACTATATCCATGTGATTCTCCTGAAGAAGGCTTTGATGTTGGTTTACTCGTAGTTTTTTTTGTGGTTGTATAGATCCAGCTTGGGTATTGTTCTTTACTTGAGTCTTCACTATCCGAATGAGGTTTACTTTCTTCTGATGATCCGTATGGCGGTTTTGTATTAGATACGGGCTTCGTGGGACGTTTTGTTGTCGAACTTGATGAATGTGTGTTTTCCTCGCTTGAGCTTCCACTATACCCATGTGATTCTCCTGAAGAAGGCTTTGATGTTGGTTTACTCGTAGTTTTTTTGGTGGTTGTAGCGCTCCAGCTTGGATATTGTTCTTCATTTGACTCATCACTTCCCGAATGCGGTTTACTTCCTTCTGATGATCCGTATGGCGGTTTTGTGCTAGATACGGGCTTCGTGGGACGTTTTGTTGTTGAACTTGATGAATGTGTGTTTTCCTCGCTTGAGCTTCCACTATATCCATGCGATTCTCCTGAAGAAGGCTTTGATGTTGGTTTACTCGTAGTTTTTTTTGTGGTTGTATCGATCCAGCTGGGATATTGTTCTTCACTTGAGTCTTCACTATTCGAATGGGGTTTGCTTTCTTCTGATGATATGTATGGGGGTTTTGTGACGGGTTTCATGGGACGTTTTGTTGTTGAACTCGATGAATGTGGGTTTTCCTCGCTTGAGCTTCCGCTATATCCATGTGATTCTCCTGAAGAAGGCTTTGATGTTGGTTTACTCGTAGTTTTTTTTGTGGTTGTATCGATCCAGCTGGGATATTGTTCTTCACTTGAGTCTTCACTATTCAAATGAGGTTTGCTTTCTTCTGATGATCCGTATGGCGGTTTTGTATTAGTTACAGGCTTCGTCGGACGTTTTGTTGTCGAACTTGATGAATGTGTGTTTTCCTCGCTTGAGCTTCCACTATACCCATGTGATTCTCCTGAAGAAGGCTTTGATGTTGGTTTACTCGTAGTTTTTTTGGTGGTTGTAGCGCTCCAGCTTGGATATTGTTCTTCATTTGACTCATCACTTCCCGAATGCGGTTTACTTTCTTCTGATGATATGTATGGGGGTTTTGTGGCGGGTTTCGTGGGACGTTTTGTTGTTGAACTTGATGAATGTGGGTTTTCTTCGCTTGAGCTTCCACTATATCCATGTGATTCTCCTGAAGAAGGCTTTGATGTTGGTTTACTCGTAGTTTTTTTTGTGGTTGTATCGATCCAGCTAGGATATTGTTCTTCACTTGAGTCTTCACTATTCGAATGAGGTTTGCTTTCTTCTGATGATTCGTATGGCGGTTTTGTATTAGTTACGGGTTTTGTGGGACGTTTTGTTGTTGAACTCGATGAATGTGGGTTTTCCTCGCTTGAGCTTCCACTATATCCATGGGATTCTCCTGAAGAAGGCTTTGATGTTGGTTTATTCGTAGTTTTTTTGGTGGTTGTAGCGATCCAGCTTGGATATTGTTCTTCATTTGACTCATCACTACCCGAATGTGGTTTACTTTCTTCTGAAGATATGTATGGGGGTTTTGTGACGGGTTTCGTGGGACGTTTTGTTGTTGAACTTGATGAATGTGGGTTTTCTTCGCTTGAGCTTCCGCTATATCCATGTGATTCTCCTGAAGAAGGCTTTGATGTTGGTTTACTCGTACTTTTTTTGGTGGTTGTAGCGCTCCAGCTTGGATATTGTTCTTCATTTGACTCATCACTTCCCGAATGCGGTTTACTTTCTTCTGATGATATGTATGGGGGTTTTGTGGCGGGTTTCGTGGGACGTTTTGTTGTTGAACTTGATGAATGTGGGTTTTCTTCGCTTGAGCTTCCACTATATCCATGTGATTCTCCTGAAGAAGGCTTTGATGTTGGTTTACTCGTAGTTTTTTTTGTGGTTGTATCGATCCAGCTAGGATATTGTTCTTCACTTGAGTCTTCACTATTCGAATGAGGTTTGCTTTCTTCTGATGATTCGTATGGCGGTTTTGTATTAGTTACGGGTTTTGTGGGACGTTTTGTTGTTGAACTCGATGAATGTGGGTTTTCCTCGCTTGAGCTTCCACTATATCCATGGGATTCTCCTGAAGAAGGCTTTGATGTTGGTTTATTCGTAGTTTTTTTGGTGGTTGTAGCGATCCAGCTTGGATATTGTTCTTCATTTGACTCATCACTACCCGAATGTGGTTTACTTTCTTCTGAAGATATGTATGGGGGTTTTGTGACGGGTTTCGTGGGACGTTTTGTTGTTGAACTTGATGAATGTGGGTTTTCTTCGCTTGAGCTTCCGCTATATCCATGTGATTCTCCTGAAGAAGGCTTTGATGTTGGTTTACTCGTACTTTTTTTGGTGGTTGTAGCGATCCAGCTGGGATATTGTTCTTCATTTGACTCATCACTTCCCGAATGCGGTTTGCTTTCTTCTGAAGATATGTATGGGGGTTTTGTGGCGGGTTTCGTGGGACGTTTTGTTGTTGAACTTGATGAATGTGGGTTTTCCTCGCTTGAGCTTCCACTATATCCATGTGATTCTCCTGAAGAAGGCTTTGATGTTGGTTTACTCGTACTTTTTTTGGTGGTTGTAGCGATCCAGCTTGGATATTGTTCTTCATTTGACTCATCACTACCCGAATGCGGTTTACTTTCTTCTGAAGATATGTATGGGGGTTTTGTGGCGGGTTTCGTGGGACGTTTTGTTGTTGAACTTGATGAATGTGGGTTTTCTTCGCTTGAGCTTCCGCTATATCCATGTGATTCTCCTGAAGAAGGCTTTGATGTCGGTTTACTCGTAGTTTTTTTTGTGGTTGTATCGATCCAGCTGGGATATTGTTCTTCACTTGAGTCTTCACTATTCGAATGAGGTTTGCTTTCTTCTGATGATCCGTATGGCGGTTTTGTATTAGTTACGGGTTTTGTGGGACGTTTTGTTGTTGAACTTGATGAATGTGGGTTTTCCTCGCTTGAGCTTCCACTATATCCATGTGATTCTCCTGAAGAAGGCTTTGATGTTGGTTTACTCGTAGTTTTTTGGGTGGTTGTTGCGATCCAGCTTGGATATTGTTCTTCATTTGACTCATCACTACCCGAATGCGGTTTACTTTCTTCTGATGATATGTATGGGGGTTTTGTGACGGGTTTCGTGGGACGTTTTGTTGTTGAACTTGATGAATGTGGGTTTTCTTCGCTTGAGCTTCCGCTATATCCATGTGATTCTCCTGAAGAAGGCTTTGATGTTGGTTTACTCGTAGTTTTTTTGGTGGTTGTAGCGATCCAGCTTGGATATTGTTCTTCATTTGACTCATCACTACCCGAATGCGGTTTACTTTCTTCTGAAGATATGTATGGGGGTTTTGTGGCGGGTTTCGTGGGACGTTTTGTTGTTGAACTTGATGAATGTGGGTTTTCTTCGCTTGAGCTTCCGCTATATCCATGTGATTCTCCTGAAGAAGGCTTTGATGTTGGTTTACTCGTACTTTTTTTGGTGGTTGTAGCGATCCAGCTTGGATATTGTTCTTCATTTGACTCATCACTTCCCGAATGCGGTTTGCTTTCTTCTGAAGATATGTATGGTGGTTTTGTGGCGGGTTTCGTGGGACGTTTTGTTGTTGAACTTGATGAATGTGGGTTTTCTTCGCTTGAGCTTCCGCTATATCCATGTGATTCTCCTGAAGAAGGCTTTGATGTTGGTTTACTCGTAGTTTTTTTTGTGGTTGTAGCGATCCAGCTGGGATATTGTTCTTCACTTGAGTCTTCACTATTCGAATGAGGTTTGCTTTCTTCTGATGATCCGTATGGCGGTTTTGTGTTAGTTACGGGTTTCGTGGGACGTTTTGTTGTTGAACTTGATGAATGTGGGTTTTCTTCGCTTGAGCTTCCACTGTATCCATGTGATTCTCCTGAAGAAGGCTTTGATGTTGGTTTACTCGTAGTTTTTTTTGTGGTTGTAGCGATCCAGCTTGGATATTGTTCTTCATTTGACTCATCACTACCCGAATGCGGTTTACTTTCTTCTGATGATATGTATGGGGGTTTTGTGGCGGGTTTCGTGGGACGTTTTGTTGTTGAACTTGATGAATGTGGGTTTTCTTCGCTTGAGCTTCCGCTATATCCATGTGATTCTCCTGAAGAAGGCTTTGATGTTGGTTTACTCGTAGTTTTTTTTGTTGTTGTAGCGATCCAGCTGGGATATTGTTCTTCACTTGAGTCTTCACTATTCGAATGAGGTTTGCTTTCTTCTGATGATCCGTATTGCGGTTTTGTGTTAGTTACGGGTTTCGTGGGACGTTTTGTTGTTGAACTTGATGAATGTGGGTTTTCCTCGCTTGAGCTTCCACTATATCCATGTAATTCTTCTGAAGAAGGCTTTGATGTTGGTTTACTCGTACTTTTTTTGGTGGTTGTAGCGATCCAGCTGGGATATTGTTCTTCACTTGAGTCTTCACTATTCGAATGAGGTTTGCTTTCTTCTGATGATCTGTATGGCGGTTTTGTATTAGTTACGGGTTTCGTGGGACGTTTTGTTGTTGAACTTGATGAATGTGGATTTTCCTCGCTTGAGCTTCCACTATATCCATGTGATTCTCCTGAAGAAGGCTTTGATGTTGGTTTACTCGTAGTTTTTTTTGTGGTTGTAACGATCCAGTTTGGATATTGTTCTTCATTTGACTCATCACTACCCGAATGCGGTTTACTTTCTTCTGATGATATGTATGGGGGTTTTGTGGCGGGTTTCGTGGGACGTTTTGTTGTTGAACTTGATGAATGTGGGTTTTCTTCGCTTGAGCTTCCGCTATATCCATGTGATTCTCCTGAAGAAGGCTTTGATGTTGGTTTACTCGTAGTTTTTTTTGTGGTTGTAACGATCCAGTTTGGATATTGTTCTTCATTTGACTCATCACTACCCGAATGCGGTTTACTTTCTTCTGATGATATGTATGGGGGTTTTGTGGCGGGTTTCGTGGGACGTTTTGTTGTTGAACTTGATGAATGTGGGTTTTCTTCGCTTGAGCTTCCACTATATCCATGTGATTCTCCTGAAGAAGGCTTTGATGTTGGTTTACTCGTAGTTTTTTTGGTGGTTGTAGCAATCCAGCTTGGATATTGTTCTTCATTTGACTCATCACTACCCGAATGCGGTTTACTTTCTTCTGATGATATGTATGGGGGTTTTGTGGCGGGTTTCGTGGGACGTTTTGTTGTTGAACTTGATGAATGTGGGTTTTCTTCGCTAGAGCTTCCGCTATATCCATGTGATTCTCCTGAAGAAGGCTTTGCTGTTGGTTTACTCGTAGTTTTTTTTGTGGTTGTAGCGATCCAGCTGGGATATTGTTCTTCACTTGAGTCTTCACTATCCGAATGAGGTTTACTTTCTTCTGATGATCCGTATGGCGGTTTTGTATTAGTTACGGGTTTCGTGGGACGTTTTGTTGTTGAACTTGATGAATGTGGGTTTTCCTCGCTTGAGCTTCCACTATATCCATGCGATTCTCCTGAAGAAGGCTTTGATGTTGGTTTACTCGTAGTTTTTTTTGTGGTTGTAGCGATCCAGCTTGGATATTGTTCTTCATTTGACTCATCACTACCCGAATGCGGTTTACTTTCTTCTGATGATATGTATGGGGGTTTTGTGGCGGGTTTCGTGGGACGTTTTGTTGTTGAACTTGATGAATGTGGGTTTTCTTCGCTTGAGCTTCCACTATATCCATGTGATTCTCCTGAAGAAGGCTTTGATGTTGGTTTACTCGTAGTTTTTTTGGTGGTTGTAGCAATCCAGCTTGGATATTGTTCTTCATTTGACTCATCACTACCCGAATGCGGTTTACTTTCTTCTGATGATATGTATGGGGGTTTCGTGGCGGGTTTCGTGGGACGTTTTGTTGTTGAACTTGATGAATGTGGGTTTTCTTCGCTAGAGCTTCCGCTATATCCATGTGATTCTCCTGAAGAAGGCTTTGATGTTGGTTTACTCGTAGTTTTTTTTGTGGTTGTAGCGATCCAGCTGGGATATTGTTCTTCACTTGAGTCTTCACTATCCGAATGAGGTTTACTTTCTTCTGATGATCCGTATGGCGGTTTTGTATTAGTTACGGGTTTCGTGGGACGTTTTGTTGTTGAACTTGATGAATGTGGGTTTTCTTCGCTTGAGCTTCCCTTATATCCATGTGATTCTCCTGAAGAAGGCTTTGATGTTGGTTTACTCGTACTTTTTTTGGTGGTTGTAGCGATCCAGCTGGGATATTGTTCTTCATTTGACTCATCACTACCCGAATGCGGTTTACTTTCTTCTGATGATATGTATGGGGGTTTGGTGGCGGGTTTCGTGGGACGTTTTGTTGTTGAACTTGATGAATGTGGGTTTTCTTCGCTTGAGCTTCCGCTATATCCATGTGATTCCTCCGATGAATACTTTGAAGTTGGTTTACTCGTAGTTTTTTTTGTGGTTGTAGCGATCCAGCTGGGATATTGTTCTTCACTTGAGTCTTCACTATCCGAATGAGGTTTACTTTCTTCTGATGATCCGTATGGCGGTTTTGTATTAGTTACGGGTTTCGTGGGACGTTTTGTTGTTGAACTTGATGAATGTGGGTTTTCCTCGCTTGAGCTTCCACTATATCCATGTGATTCTCCTGAAGAAGGCTTTGATGTTGGTTTACTCGTCGTTTTTTTGGTGGTTGTTGCGATCCAGCTTGGATATTGTTCTTCATTTGACTCATCACTACCCGAATGCGGTTTACTTTCTTCTGATGATATGTATGGGGGTTTTGTGGCGGGTTTCGTGGGACGTTTTGTTGTTGAACTTGATGAATGTGGGTTTTCTTCGCTAGAGCTTCCGCTATATCCATGTGATTCTCCTGAAGAAGGCTTTGATGTTGGTTTACTCGTAGTTTTTTTTGTGGTTGTAGCGATCCAGCTGGGATATTGTTCTTCACTTGAGTCTTCACTATTCGAATGAGGTTTGCTTTCTTCTGATGATCCGTATGGCGGTTTTGTATTAGTTACGGGTTTCGTGGGACGTTTTGTTGTTGAACTTGATGAATGTGGGTTTTCCTCGCTTGAGCTTCCACTATATCCATGTGATTCTCCTGAAGAAGGCTTTGATGTTGGTTTACTCGTAGTTTTTTTGGTTGTTGTGGCGATCCAGCTGGGATATTGTTCTTCATTTGATTCATCACTATCCGAATGCGATTTACTTTCTTCTGATGATTGGTATGGGGGTTTTGTGGCAGGCTTCGTGGGACGTTTTGTTGTTGAACTTGATGAATGTGGGTTTTCCTCGCTTGAGCTTCCACTATATCCATGCGATTCTCCTGAAGAAGGCTTTGATGTTGGTTTACTCGTAGTTTTTTTTGTGGTTGTAGCGATCCAGCTGGGATATTGTTCTTCATTTGACTCATCACTACCCGAATGCGGTTTACTTTCTTCTGATGATATGTATGGGGGTTTTGTGGCGGGTTTCGTGGGACGTTTTGTTGTCGAACTTGATGAATGTGGGTTTTCTTCGCTTGAGCTTCCACTATATCCATGTGATTCTCCTGAAGAAGGCTTTGATGTTGGTTTACTCGTAGTTTTTTTGGTGGTTGTAGCGATCCAGCTTGGATATTGTTCTTCATTTGACTCATCACTACCCGAATGCGGTTTACTTTCTTCTGATGATATGTATGGGGGTTTTGTGGCGGGTTTCGTGGGACGTTTTGTTGTTGAACTTGATGAATGTGGGTTTTCTTCGCTTGAGCTTCCACTATATCCATGTGATTCTCCTGAAGAAGGCTTTGATGTTGGTTTACTCGTACTTTTTTTGGTGGTTGTAGCAATCCAGCTTGGATATTGTTCTTCATTTGACTCATCACTACCCGAATGCGGTTTACTTTCTTCTGATGATATGTATGGGGGTTTGGTGGCGGGTTTCGTGGGACGTTTTGTTGTTGAACTTGATGAATGTGGGTTTTCTTCGCTTGAGCTTCCGCTATATCCATGTGATTCCTCCGATGAATACTTTGAAGTTGGTTTACTCGTAGTTTTTTTTGTTGTTGTGGCGATCCAGCTGGGATATTGTTCTTCATTTGATTCATCACTATCCGAATGCGATTTACTTTCTTCTGATGATTGGTATGGGGGTTTTGTGGCAGGCTTCGTGGGACGTTTTGTTGTTGAACTTGATGAATGTGGGTTTTCCTCGCTTGAGCTTCCACTATATCCATGCGATTCTCCTGAAGAAGGCTTTGATGTTGGTTTACTCGTAGTTTTTTTTGTGGTTGTAGCGATCCAGCTGGGATATTGTTCTTCATTTGACTCATCACTACCCGAATGCGGTTTACTTTCTTCTGATGATATGTATGGGGGTTTTGTGGCGGGTTTCGTGGGACGTTTTGTTGTCGAACTTGATGAATGTGGGTTTTCTTCGCTTGAGCTTCCACTATATCCATGTGATTCTCCTGAAGAAGGCTTTGATGTTGGTTTACTCGTAGTTTTTTTGGTGGTTGTAGCGATCCAGCTTGGATATTGTTCTTCATTTGACTCATCACTACCCGAATGCGGTTTACTTTCTTCTGATGATATGTATGGGGGTTTTGTGGCGGGTTTCGTGGGACGTTTTGTTGTTGAACTTGATGAATGTGGGTTTTCTTCGCTTGAGCTTCCACTATATCCATGTGATTCTCCTGAAGAAGGCTTTGATGTTGGTTTACTCGTACTTTTTTTGGTGGTTGTAGCAATCCAGCTTGGATATTGTTCTTCATTTGACTCATCACTACCCGAATGCGGTTTACTTTCTTCTGATGATATGTATGGGGGTTTGGTGGCGGGTTTCGTGGGACGTTTTGTTGTTGAACTTGATGAATGTGGGTTTTCTTCGCTTGAGCTTCCGCTATATCCATGTGATTCCTCCGATGAATACTTTGAAGTTGGTTTACTCGTAGTTTTTTTTGTGGTTGTAGCGATCCAGCTTGGATATTGCTGTTCATTTGATTCATCACTCTCCAAATGCGGTTTACTTTCTTCTGATGATACGTATGGGGGTTTTGTGACAGGCTTCGAGGGTCGTTTTGTTGTTGATGAATGCGGGTTTTCTTCGCTTGAGCTTCCGCTAAAACCGTGTGATTCTTCCGACGAATACTTTGATGTTGGTTTACTCATAGGTTTTTTTGTGGTTGTGGCGATCCAGCTTGGATATTGCTGTTCATTTGACTCATCACTATCAGAATGAGGTTTACTTTCTTCTGATGATATGTATGGGGGTTTAGTAACAGGCTTCGTGGGACGTTTTGTTGTTGAACTTGATGAATGTAATTCCTCCTCGCTTGAGCTTTCACTAAATCCGTGTGATTCCTCTGAAGATTTTGATATTGGCTTATTCGTTGGTTTTTTTGTGGTTGTGGCAATCCAGGTTGGATATTGTTCTTCATTTGATTCATAACTATTTGAGTGTGATTCACTCTCTTCTGATGATATGTATGGAGGTTTTGTTATCAGGGGTTTCGTAGGACGTTTTGTTGTTGAACTTGATGTATGTGATTCTTCCTCGCTTGAGCTACCACTATGTCCGTGTGATTCCTCCGATGAATACTTAGAAGTTGGCTTATTTGTGGTTTTTTTTGTGGTTGTTGCGATCCATGTTGGATATTGCTGTTCATTTGACTCATCACTATCCGAATACGGTTTACCTTCTTCTGATGATATGTAAGGGGGTTTTGTGGCGGGCTTCATGGGGCGTTTTGTTGTTGAGCTTGATGGATGTGATTCCTCCTCGCTTGAGCTGTCACTATATCCGTGTGATTCTTCTGATGTTGGCTTACTCGTAGGTTTTTTTGTGGTTGTGGCTGTGGCGATCCAGGTTGGATATTGTTCTTCATTTGATTCATAACTATTCGAGTGTGATTCACTCTCTTCTGATGATATATATGGAGGTTTTGTTATTAAGGGTTTCGTGGGACGTTTTGTTGTTGAACTTGATGTATATGATTCTTCCTCGCTTGAGCTACCACTATGCCCATGTGATTCCTCCGATGAATACTTTGATGTTGGCTTACTTGTAGTTTTTTTTGTGGTTGTAGCGATCCAGCTTGGATATTGTTGTTCATGTGACTCATCACTATCAGAGTACGGTTTACTTTCTTCTGATGATATGTATGGGGGTTTTGTGGCAGGCTTCGTTGGGCGTTTTGTTGTCGTACTTGATGGTGAATGCGGTACCTCCTCGCTCGAACTGTCACTATATCCATGTGATTCCTCTGAAGAGGATGTCGGGAATGGTTTACTGGTAGTTTTTTTTGTCGTTGTACCGATCCAGCTTGGAAATTGTTCTTCGTTTGAGTCTTCACTAGCCGAGTATGAGGCGCTTTCTTCTGATGATGTGTACGGAGGTTTTGTTATTAAGGGTTTCGTGGGGCGTTTTGTTGTTGAAGTGGATGATGAATGTGGTTTCTCTTCGCTCGAACTGTCACTATATCCATGTGATTCCTCTGAAGAGGATGTTGGGAATGGTTTACTCGTAGTTTTTTTTGTCGTTGTGGCGATCCAGCTTGGAAATTGTTCTTCACTTGAGTCATCACTAGCCGAGTGTGATGCGCTTTCTTCTGATGATATGTACGGAGGTTTTGTTATTAAAGGTTTCGTGGGGCGTTGTGTTGTTGAAGTGGATGATGAATGTGGTTTTTCCTCGCTTGAGCTTCCACTATATCCATGTGATTCTTCTGAAGAATATGTGTGTGTGGGTTTACTTGTAGGTTTTTTTGTAGTTGTGGCGATCCAGCTTGGATATGTTTCTTCACTTGTGTCATCACTTCCCAAATGTGATTCTTCTGATGATATGTAAGGGGGTTTTGTTGGTCGTTTTGTTGTTGAAGTTGATGATGAATGTGGTTTTTCCTCGCTTGAGCTTCCACTATATCCGTGTGATTCTTCTGAGGAATATGTGTGTGTGGGTTTACTTGATGGTTTTTTTGTGGTTGTGGCGATCCAGCTTGGATATGTTTCTTGACTTGAGTCATCGCTATCCAAGTGTGATTCACTTTCTTCTGATGATACGTAAGGTGGTTTTGTGGGTCGTTTTGTTGTTGAAGTTGATGATGAATGTGGTTCTTCCTCGCTTGAGCTTCCACTATATCCGTGTGATTCTTCTGAAGAATATGTGTGTGTGGGTTTACTTGTAGGTTTTTTTGTGGTTGTGGCGATCCAGCTTGGATACGTTTCTTGACTTGCGTCATCGCTATCCAAGTGTGATTCACTTTCTTCTGATGATACGTAAGGTGGTTTTGTTGGTCGTTTTGTTGTTGAAGTTGATGATGAATGTGGTTTTTCCTCGCTTGAGCTTCCACTATGTCCATGTGATTCTTCTGAAGAATACGTGTGTGTGGGTTTACGTGTAGGTTTTTTTGTGGTTGTGGCGATCCAGCTTGGATATGTTTCTTGACTTGAGTCATCGCTATCCAAGTGTGATTCACTTTCTTCTGACGATACGTAAGGTGGTTTTGTTGGTCGTTTTGTTGTTGTAGTTGATGATGAATTTGGGTTTTCCTCGCTTGAGCTTCCACTATATCCATGTGATTCTTCTGAAGAATATGTGTGTGTGGGTTTACTTGTAGGTTTTTTTGTAGTTGTGGCGATCCAGCTTGGATATGTTTCTTCACTTGAGTCATCACTTCCCGAATGTGATTCTTCTGATGATATGTAAGGTGGTTTTGTTGGTCGTTTTGTTGTTGAAGTTGATGATGAATGTGGTTTTTCCTCGCTTGAGCTTCCACTATATCCGTGTGATTCTTCTGAAGAATATGTGTGAGTGGGTTTGCTTGATGGTTTTTTTGTGGTTGTGGCGATCCAGCTTGGATATGTTTCTTGACTTGAGTCATCGCTATCCAAGTGTGATTCACTTTCTTCTGATGATACGTAAGGTGGTTTTGTGGGTCGTTTTGTTGTTGAAGTTGATGATGAATGTGGTTTTTCCTCGCTTGAGCTTCCACTATATCCGTGTGATTCTTCTGAAGAATATGTGTGTGTGGGTTTACTTGTAGGTTTTTTTGTGGTTGTGGCGATCCAGCTTGGATACGTTTCTTGACTTGCGTCATCGCTATCCAAGTGTGATTCACTTTCTTCTGATGATACGTAAGGTGGTTTTGTTGGTCGTTTTGTTGTTGAAGTTGATGATGAATGTGGTTTTTCCTCGCTTGAGCTTCCACTATGTCCATGTGATTCTTCTGAAGAATACGTGTGTGTGGGTTTACTTGTAGGTTTTTTTGTGGTTGTGGCGATCCAGCTTGGATATGTTTCTTGACTTGAGTCATCGCTATCTAAGTGTGATTCACTTTCTTCTGACGATACGTAAGGTGGTTTTGTTGGTCGTTTTGTTGTTGAAGTTGATGATGAATGTGGTTTTTCCTCGCTTGAGCTTCCACTATATCCATGTGATTCTTCTGAAGAATGCGTGTGTGTGGGTTTACTTGTAGGTTTTTTTGTTGTTGTGGCGATCCAGCTTGGATATGTTTCTTCACTTGAGTCATCATTACCCGAATGTGATTCTTCTGATGATATGTAAGGTGGTTTTGTTGGTCGTTTTGTTGTTGAAGTTGATGATGAATGTGGTTTTTCCTCGCTTGAGCTTCCACTATATCCGTGTGATTCTTCTGAAGAATATGTGTGTGTGGGTTTACTTGATGGTTTTTTTGTGGTTGTGGCGATCCAGCTTGGATATGTTTCTTGACTTGAGTCATCGCTATCCAAGTGTGATTCACTTTCTTCTGATGATACGTAAGGTGGTTTTGTTGGTCGTTTTGTTGTTGAAGTTGATGATGAATGTGGTTTTTCCTCGCTTGAGCTTCCACTATACCCGTGTGATTCTTCTGAAGAATATGTGTGTGTGGGTTTACTTGTAGGTTTTTTTGTGGTTGTGGCGATCCAGCTTGGATATGTTTCTTCACTTGAGTCATCATTACCCGAATGTGATTCTTCTGATGATATGTAAGGTGGTTTTGTTGGTCGTTTTGTTGTTGAAGTTGATGATGAATGTGGTTTTTCCTCGCTTGAGCTTCCACTATATCCATGTGATTCTTCTGAAGAATATGTGTGTGTGGGTTTACTTGTAGGTTTTTTTGTGGTTGTGGCGATCCAGCTTGGATATGTTTCTTCACTTGAGTCATCATTACCCGAATGTGATTCTTCTGATGATATGTAAGGTGGTTTTGTTGGTCGTTTTGTTGTTGAAGTTGATGATGAATGTGGTTTTTCCTCGCTTGAGCTTCCACTATATCCGTGTGTTTCTTCTGAAGAATATGTGTGTGTGGGTTTACTTGATGGTTTTTTTGTGGTTGTGGCGATCCAGCTTGGATATGTTTCTTGACTTGAGTCATCGCTATCCAAGTGTGATTCACCTTCTTCTGATGATACGTAAGGTGGTTTTGTTGGTCGTTTTGTTGTTGAAGTCGATGATGAATGTGGGTTTTCCTCGCTTGAGCTTCCACTATATCCATGTGATTCTTCTGAAGAGTATGCGTGTGTGGGTTTACTTGTAGGTTTTTTTGTGGTTGTGGCGATCCAGCTTGGATATGTTTCTTCACTTGAGTCATCATTACCCGAATGTGATTCTTCTGATGATATGTAAGGTGGTTTTGTTGGTCGTTTTGTTGTTGAAGTTGATGATGAATGTGGTTTTTCCTCGCTTGAGCTTCCACTATATCCATGTGATTCTTCTGAAGAATATGTGTGTGTGGGTTTACTTGTAGGTTTTTTTGTGGTTGTGGCGATCCAGCTTGGATATGTTTCTTCACTTGAGTCATCATTACCCGAATGTGATTCTTCTGATGATATGTAAGGTGGTTTTGTTGGTCGTTTTGTTGTTGAAGTTGATGATGAATGTGGTTTTTCCTCGCTTGAGCTTCCACTATATCCGTGTGATTCTTCTGAGGAATATGTGTGTGTGGGTTTACTTGATGTTTTTTTTGTGGTTGTGGCGATCCAGCTTGGATATGTTTCTTGACTTGAGTCATCGCTATCCAAGTGTGATTCACTTTCTTCTGATGATACGTAAGGTGGTTTTGTTGGTCGTTTTGTTGTTGAAGTCGATGATGAATGTGGTTTTTCCTCGCTTGAGCTTCCACTATATCCATGTGATTCTTCTGAAGAGTATGCGTGTGTGGGTTTACTTGTAGGTTTTTTTGTGGTTGTGGCGATCCAGCTTGGATATGTTTCTTCACTTGAGTCATCACTTCCCGAATGTGATTCTTCTGATGATATGTAAGGTGGCTTTGTCGGTCGTTTTGTTGTTGAAGTTGATGACGAATGTGGTTTTTCCTCGCTTGAGCTTCCACTATATCCGTGTGATTCTTCTGAAGAATATGTGTGTGTGGGTTTACTTGATGGTTTTTTTGTGGTTGTGGCGATCCAGCTTGGATATGTTTCTTGACTTGAGTCATCGCTATCCAAGTGTGATTCACTTTCTTCTGATGACACGTAAGGTGGTTTTGTTGGTCGTTTTGTTGTTGAAGTTGATGATGAATGTGGTTTTTCCTCGCTTGAGCTTCCACTATATCCATGTGATTCTTCTGAAGAATATGTGTGTGTGGGTTTACTTGTAGGTTTTTTTGTGGTTGTGGCGATCCAGCTTGGATATGTTTCTTCACTTGAGTCATCACTTCCCGAATGTGATTCTTCTGATGATATGTAAGGTGGTTTTGTTGGTCGTTTTGTTGTTGAAGTTGATGATGAATGTGGTTTTTCCTCGCTTGAGCTTCCACTATATCCGTGTGATTCTTCTGAAGAATATGTGTGTGTGGGTTTACTTGATGGTTTTTTTGTGGTTGTGGCGATCCAGCTTGGATATGTTTCTTGACTTGAGTCATCGCTATCCAAGTGTGATTCACTTTCTTCTGACGATACGTAAGGTGGTTTTGTTGGTCGTTTTGTTGTTGAAGTTGATGATGAATGTGGTTTTTCCTCGCTTGAGCTTCCACTATATCCATGTGATTCTTCTGAAGAATATGTGTGTGTGGGTTTACTTGTAGGTTTTTTTGTGGTTGTGGCGATCCAGCTTGGATATGTTTCTTCACTTGAGTCATCATTACCCGAATGTGATTCTTCTGATGATATGTAAGGTGGTTTTGTTGGTCGTTTTGTTGTTGAAGTTGATGATGAATGTGGTTTTTCCTCGCTTGAGCTTCCACTATATCCGTGTGATTCTTCTGAAGAATATGTGTGTGTGGGTTTACTTGATGGTTTTTTTGTGGTTGTGGCGATCCAGCTTGGATATGTTTCTTGACTTGAGTCATCGCTATCCAAGTGTGATTCACTTTCTTCTGATGATACGTAAGGTGGTTTTGTTGGTCGTTTTGTTGTTGAAGTTGATGATGAATGTGGTTTTTCTTCGCTTGAGCTTCCACTATATCCATGTGATTCTTCTGAAGAATATGTGTGTGTGGGTTTACTTGTAGGTTTTTTTGTGGTTGTGGCGATCCAGCTTGGATATGTTTCTTCACTTGAGTCATCATTACCCGAATGTGATTCTTCTGATGATATGTAAGGTGGTTTTGTTGGTCGTTTTGTTGTTGAAGTTGATGATGAATGTGGTTTTTCCTCGCTTGAGCTTCCACTATATCCATGTGATTCTTCTGAAGAATATGTGTGTGTGGGTTTACTTGTAGGTTTTTTTGTGGTTATGGTGATCCAGCTTGGATATGTTTCTTCACTTGAGTCCTCACTTCCCGAATGTGATTCTTCTGATGATATGTAAGGTGGTTTTGTTGGTGGTTTTGTTGTTGAAGTTGATGATGAATATGATTCTTCTTCGCTTGAGCTTCCACTATATCCGTGTGATTCTTCTGAAGAATATGTATGTGTGGGTTTACTTGTAGGTTTTTTTGTGGTTGTGGTGATCCAGCTTGGATATGTTTCTTCACTTGAGTCAACACTTCCCGATTGTGATTCTTCTGATGATATGTAAGGTGGTTTTGTTGGTCGTTTTGTTGTTGAAGTTGATGATGAATATGATTCTTCTTCGCTTGAGCTTTCACTGTATCCGTGTGATTCTTCTGTAGAATATGTGTGTGTGGGTTTACTTGTAGGTTTTTTTGTGGTTGTGGCGATCCAGCTTGGATATGTTTCTTCACTTGAGTCATCACTTCCCGAATGTGATTCTTCTGATGATATGTAAGGTGGTTTTGTTGGTCGTTTTGTTGTTGAAGTTGATGATGAATATGATTCTTCTTCGCTTGAGCTTTCACTATATTCGTGTGATTCTTCTGAAGAATATGTATGTGTGGGTTTACTTGTAGGTTTTTTTGTGGTTGTGGTGATCCAGCTTGGATATGTTTCTTCACTTGAGTCATCACTTCCAGAATGTGATTCTTCTGATGATATGTAAGGTGGTTTTGGTGGTCGTTTTGTTGTTGAAGTTGATGATGAATATGATTCTTCTTCGCTTGAGCTTCCACTATATCCGTGTGATTCTTCTGAAGAATATGTGTGTGTGGGTTTTCTTGTAGGTTTTTTTGTGGTTGTGGTGATCCAGCTTGGATATTGTTCTTCGCTAGAGTCATCAATACCGAAGTGTGATTCACTTTCTTCTGATGATACGTAAGGTGGTTTTGTGGGTCGTTTTGTTGTTGAAGTTGACGATGAATGTGGTTCTTCTTCGCTTGAGCTTTCACTATATCCATGTGATTCCTCTGAGGATGTTAGGGTTGGTTTATAAGTAGTTTTTTCGGTTGTGGTCGTTATCCAACTGGGATGTTGTTCTTCGTTAGACTGATCACTGCCCGAATGTGATTCACTTTCTTCTGATAATGGATATGGTGGTTTTGTTGCTATGGGTTTTGTAGGCCGTTTTGTTGTTGTAGTTGACCATGTGTATATATCTTCCTCGCTAGAGCTGTCACTATATTCATGCGTTGTACTCGTTGTTTTTTTTGTGGTTGTTGTGATCCAGCTTGGATATTGTTCTTCACTAGATTTATCGATACCCGAGTGTGATTCACTTTCTTCTGATGATCCGTATGGTGGTTTTGTGGGTCGTTTTGTTGTTGTGTTTGATGATGAATGTGGTTCTTGCTCGCTTGCACTACCACTTGACTGTGATATTTCCTCTGAAGACCATGTTGGTACTATGGGAAAAGGTTTTTTTGTTGTAGTCGGTATCCAGTTTTGGTTTTCTTCTTCACTTGAGTCAGCGCTGCTCGACAATGATTCACTTTCTTCTGATGAAACGTATGGTGGCTTTGTAGCTGTTCCGGGCTTTGTGGGCCTATTGTTCATTGGACTTGATGATGAAAATATCCCTCCTTCGCTTGAACTATCGCTAGATTCTGAAGATTCATCTGAAGACCAAGTGGGCTTGATTGGGGTAGGGTTTTTGGTGGTTGTTGTAATCCATGTATGGTTTTCTTCCTCGCTTGATTCTGAATCACTTGAATCCTCTTCAGGTTTTTTAGTAGTAGTTTTAATTGTTGTTGTAATCCATGGGTGATAATTTTCTTCGCTTGATTTCAAATCACTTGAATCTTCATTAGTTTCTTCTGATGACAGGTTTGGATTTGTCGGTCGTTTGGTTGTCGTTGTAGGTTTTTGTAAGTGTGATTGATTTGATTCATCACTGCTTTCACTGGATTCGTCTGATTCTTTCGAATATATGTTTGTGGTAGGTTTGCTGGGCTTAATAGTTATAGGTTTCTGAGAGTGTGATTCATTAGACTCATCACTGCTCTCACTAGATTCTTTTGAGTATGGTATATTTGGTTTTGGAGGTTTTTTTGTCGTAGATGTGTATTCCTCATAGGAGCTAGACTCTTGGTATTCTTCTGATGATTTGTAATTGGGCTTGAAAGGTGTTGTGCTAGTAGATCGTTTAGTTGTAGTCATAAATTCTTCACTTGAACTACTTAGTTCAGACTCACTCGAAGATTTGCTGTAACTGAAATCAGAGTCCTCAGATGAAACCTGTTCAGATGAAACATATGGCTTTTTACTAGTTGAAGTTGGTTTATAGGGTCTGTTAGTTGGTTTTTGTGGATATTTAATCGGAAAATGCGGCCTTTCAAACTCAGTAGAGTGAGAACTAAATGAATTGGATTCAGTTTCCATAGATGTGGTCTGTCCAGATGGCACATATGGTGGTTTTGCATTTCCTGAAGTTGGCTTATCAGGCTTTGGAGGATATTTAATGGGAAAATGTGGTCTTCCAAACTCAACAGATTTTGAATTATCAACTGAAGAAACACTTTCTTCACTTCGAGATGTGTCTTTGTTATTACAGTTTTTGTGTTCGTTGCTATCTTTAAAACATGGGGTTGATGTTTGTTTTTGGGGTACGGTGGGCGTTGGAAATTTTGAAGCCAAATAATCCCAACGATTTGGTATTCTATTTTGAGTTGGCAAAATACTTCTGGTTTCTAATACATATTCTGCTACAGTTTTTATTTCGTGTGTGTCGGTTTCTAAATTAGAAAATAAATGTTACAAATAATTTTATACGTACCAACACTAAGTTAATTTTATGCTAAATATGTACCTGTGTTTGATGCCTGAGCATTTAAATTTTGTGGCTCACCTTTCGTGTGCTACAATTAAAATGTTTCTTTGTTTAAACTAATTTTTAATAGATTTGTGTATTTTAATTTATAAATACCTTTTTTATTGCCATTTGAGTACGACATTCTTCAATTGTTATACATTTGTTGTTATGTCGAATGTGGCCATTGCTACAAAAACAGCCAGCTGTACATGGTAAACAAAATAATTTTCCTTCTCGATATGTTGTAACTTGAGAACAGGATAAATCACAGCTTGAGCCGCATGTCAAATATTCTTCGTTTGTTCCACATACGTTTGTGTCCGCATCACACAATTCTGGAAATAGCATCATACGATATGGTTTAATTTTATTTATCTTAATCTGATTCAAGTTTAAACAAGTTAAAGAATAATCGTTAAAAATTCAGTAATAAACAACAATTTGTGACTCACAACAACACTGATGACGTCTATTTTTAAACTTTTGTGGATGACTCCAGCCTCCATTTACTTACATTATTTATGACAGGGGATCACGATAGTCTAGTTGTTTGGCACTTAATGGTTTACAAGTGCAGCAGGAATAAGAATGTCTTGAGACATGAGCATTCGATAGCATCTGAGCAACTATAGCAAAATATAAACAATACCACTGGAATAACGTGTCATGGTTAAATTTGCGGAGGATTCAACATATAATTATGGAAATATGCGGTTAGTGTGTCACAAATAAACTATTCATTGTCGGTAGTAGGCTCCCACCGAAAATACACAAATACACATGAAGATCCAGAACCCAACAAACCAAGAATCAAATCGATGACGTACTAGTAATTAAGATGTTAATCTTCAATATTTCTTAAAAAATGTAAAAACATCCGACCATACCAATCGGTAATTACAATTTAGAAAATCAAACCAACCGCTTTAAAACATAACAAGTTGAATCGGAAGAAAGTCAATACAAATAGATTGAGACACACGAATACAAATAACATCTTCAAATATTTATTATTTTCTATTTTTTTCTAGCTCAATCTACAAACTTTGGTTTTGATCAACAATGGAACGAAATTGGAAAAGCCTATACTTCTACAAGGATAAGCTACACCTTAAACAGATCTGTTCTGTTACATAGACAAGTCCCACCTCTTAAGGTGTAATTATGTCTCCAGAAATCCGAAAAAACTCGGCACCTCTTTTTAGTTGCACTTTTTTGACAATAATTCAAAACTGTGCATTGCAAAATTCTAAAAAAATGCAATGTTTCTTAATTTTGGTACTCTTTGAAATAACACCCCACACAAGCGGGTCAAACCCAAACATGCCAAAATGTCAACTGTTGTCAGACTCGACCTTAGATTATAAAATATACAGGATAAGTAATATTTTATATATTTTGTGTATGTACACTATAAAACTATAAAAAAAATTGAAGCTGTTTTTTAAATTCAAATTTCGCACTGAAAATAATTTCCACAAAAGAAAAGGCTCCTGTAAAAATAAACACAAAAATACAGGGTCCCATGCAGCATTTTTATCTCTTTCCATTATAGAAAAAAATAGTATATTTTTCAACGATGACGAAAACAACATATTTTGAAGCGAGAGGACAGTTATCAGCCGAGGCGGTAGCCGAGGTTGGTAATGGTTGCGAGATTCAAACTATGATTTTCGGCGAGTAGAAAACTGTACTTTTTCTCCTACTTTTTTTAAAATTATTGTAATTATTAAGCATTTTTATTTATAATTACATACAATTTCAATTTTAAAACATATAAACATCCAAACAAAATCTTTAAATTTATATTTATATTTCTGCTATTAAAATATAGATGACTCAATATGAATAAATTATACAATTTCCATGTCATAAAAAACCGTCTTTAGTTACAAGCCTGATTGTCTTTTCATTTAAAAAAGTCGTCAACTTTATACATATACATATTTTCATTCTATTTACACTACAAAATTCTATATTTTTATCTATAAAGTCTATAAAGGTCTATAAAGGTCTACTAAGGTCTATAAAGTCCCTAAAATTATTAAATAACACATCTTTAAAGGTTTATTGTTTTTTGCATTTCGCGTCTAGTAGGCTTATAACTAAAAAAGGTTTTGTAATAAACAAAATCAAGTTTAAAATTTTTATTATGATTTCTAAAATAAAAACAACAGTTTTGATTTAGTTTTTGTATGAGGATGATGTTACGTAAATTCCTGATATATTTTAAAACAACGTAAAATATTTTATGTAAATAAATATTTTTTTTCGTTTTTCTTAAATAAATAGGTGAAAGAGATTTTTTTTTTTAAATATCTTAACACAAATTGTTTGTTACCAAACTATTTTAAAAGAATATTATAAATCTTATATAGCTAACTATTATAATTTTTACATTTTTAATGTAAACTGTCCGTAAATAATTCTAAAATTAATTAACGTCATCTTCTCAAGAGAGACAAATTAACACTAACAAAATTATTTCATTCAATCAAATAACGTGAATCAATTGATTGTCTTAACGGGTGTTCTATGATGATATAATCTAGTTAAGAAATTAGAAAATAGATGGTTTTCAAAAAATTACTTTCATCACTAGGTACGAAAGTAATTTGTATAGGTTTTTTTATCACTGGTGACGAAAAAGAAATTTTCGATGCAATGAACAAACATCAAAAGTAGATTTTTTAAGTTGGGTAGTAGAAAAATATATTATTATTCTTCTATTGCCAGAAAGAAGTAACTGTCAAACAATATATATTTCATTTTAATTTCATTCTAAATTAAAACAAAACCTGAAACAGTAAACCAGCAAACAATATCCATTTCATTTAAAATTTAGTTGAAATGAAAACAAAACCAAAGCGTACATGATAAAATTTTAGTTAGGATCAAATTTTCAGTTTTATTTTAATCTAAATACTTTTGACAAAAAAAAATAAAATTGAATAAGGTTGGTCAGTTTTCAATCGGTAAAAATGTTAAATACAAAATATCTACATAGGTCTGTTATTTTGTAAGCATATTTGGTCAAGCAACGGAAAACCTCGATGATGAGCTATTATTTTGAAAACGTACATCGAAAAAAAACAACTATTTTTTAAAAATCTGAAATTTTGATATATTGTTGGTATTGACGAAAGGAAAAAAGTGATTTCTGCTTTTATTTTTTAAGTACTCTGAATCGGAGTTATGCGCGGTTGAATTGTTGAGGCTTTTTCACGTATTTGGTAATGGTGTCAATGTTTTGTGAATAGGTGCCACAAATTTCATCCGACTTACGTATATTTTTGCAAGTAAAAAGGAAAATAATTGAATAATTGAAATAAGTAAGTTTAAAATTAATAACTTTTCTCTTTTCCGCTAGGCGGCGCGTAAAACCTTGGTTTACTTCAAAGCTCATATCTCAAAAAACCCCCCCCTTTTTTTTGTTTTTCACAAATTTTAAAGTAAACATATGCAGCTATGAAATTGGGAAATAAAAAGTCCGCAATTCAATATGGATTTTTTCTTACGATTTTTTAAAGTTTGGTATATGTAAAATTCACATGTGTTTTTTTATGAAGTTAATAATCCTGTACTAAATGTGGATCTAATAAATTAAACATTTCATATTTTAACACCTGCAATAAATTCGAACCATTTTCTGTGCATTAATGGTTAAAAACTTATTAAAAAATTTAAATTAAGTGGTAAAATAAAGGAATTTAAATTATTAAAAGGGTCTGTAAAATGTTTATTCATTTTAAAAAATGTCTATTCAGCCCCTTTTTACTAATTAAAATCTCATTAGAGACTCATAATTTTAACATTTAAAATTTCTAATGACGCCCACAAACATTTTTTGGAACAAATTATGCTTGCATCTAATCAAAATATATTAAATTGTACCTACCTAATTTTACCTGATTATACCTATGTCAAAACTATTTAAAGGGTATATATATTGATGTGATTGCCTTATAGCAAGTATATTCAAAAATATTTAGAAGACATAACGTTTAGAAAAGATAACAATAGAAGTGCCTTTCAAATTGTGCTGTAACTTGTACGGTCTCAAAAATCATAAGCGGACATCAAAAAATGTGAAACTGGTCACACCAGCTGTTATTCAAATACTGCGACCCTAAATTTTACTTTGCGTGATGACCAGTTTATATGTGAAACATGTCGCACTTATATCTATAAAAATAAGGTAAATTTAATTATTTTATTAAAATGAATAAAATTTCATATGCAACTAATATTTTCTACAGCAGCTTTCATGTTCGGAAACTGTCGATAGTGAAATTATTTCTATAAATCAGGATGTTGAAAATGTTCCAACGAACGAAAATATTCAAATACCTCCAGCATCTTTAGATCCATCGCAGTTTCGGTTGATACTATATCTCCACCAGTTCCTGAACTACTTAATAACACTTTAGAACATATTAACAATGTTCTTGGAAGGTTAGCCGAATCTCCTATCAAACAAAAACATATTACAACACGAAGTTATAAAAAAATTGCAAGTGTCACCCCGGCAATAAGTCAAAGAATATTTCAAGTAGATTCAGTTAAAGTGTTATCACCAAACGAGGAATGTGAATATACATCATGGCTTGTGAACCTTAAAAAAGAATTTAAAGATGCCAGCTCTAAATCAAAACAAGTGTTTTTGTTGAGAACTCTACCACGTCAATTTTGGTCAAATCAACGCATCCAGGACGAATTTAATGCATCAAGACGACTGGTAGAATTCGCCATGGATCTGTTGGAAACAGTAGGGCCTTACAGTTGGCCTCAAAGCAAACAAGTGCACAGTTTGTCACAAAAGATAGTAAAAAAAATTCAAACATACTTCTTATCAGAGGAAATTAGTAGAACAATGCCTGGCCTTAAAGATGTTACTATTACAGAAGGAAAAATTAGGAAATCAAAACGGTTGGTGTTCATCAGCTTCTCAAAGTTCACTACGTTGCGACCGAAGGAATGTATTTTAGCCGGACCTACCGGAACACACAATGTCTGTATATGCATGATACATGAAAATGTACGTTTAATGTGTAAGCCGCTCTTAAATTTAGTAAAAATGAAAAAGATCTGCTTAAGAAACTGAGTTGTTCTAATAATACAGTGGATTGTGCAACAAATATATGCAATAATTGTAAAAATATCGTGGAAGCTTGCACAGAAACAATTTTGGAATCTCTTGAATTTTACGAAGAAATACATTATAAGAAATGGTTAATGCAAGATAGATATTCGTTAGAACGCAGGGAAAAAAATAAGGAAGAATTTGTAGAAGATTTAGTACATACATCGGTAAACAAATTAAAAATTCATGATTTCATCGCAAGGCAGCAATCAAAGTTTCTGAAGGAAACGAAACTTAAACTACGTCACGGCGAATACGTATTTATTATGGATTTTTCAGAAAACTACTCAATGATAACACAGAATGAGATACAAGCTGCCCATTTCAATAAAGTTCAAGCCACAATCCACCCAATCGTAGTTTACTACAAATCATGTAATGATAAACTAGAGGTCTTATCTTTTGTCATTGTATCTGATCATTTAATGCATAACACAGTTGCAGTTCATAAATACTAGGAAGGTGTATTGAATTCATTGAAAAACAGCAAGAAATATATCCAAGTATCAAAAAATTTTTATATTTTACTGACGGTTCAGCAGCTCAATATAAAAATAAGAAGAATTTCATAAATCTCTGCAAACATATTGATGATTTTAAAATAAAATGCATTTCTTTGCAACTGCCCACGGAAAGGGTCCATCCGATGGGATAGGAGAAACACTTAAAAGAGAAGCCCGGAGAGCTTCGCTTAGAGGAGAAAAAATATCAACAGCAAGGGAATTATTTGAATGGGCGAAAATTCAGTCGGAAAAAACCAACCACGTTATGAAGTTTTCATATGTGTCTTCAGGAGATATCGAACTACAGGAGCAATTTCATTCGATGCGGTTTTCGGACATTAAAACCATAAGTGCAACTCAAGGATTCCACTGTTTTTTACCGGTTAACACTACACCCGATAAAATAATTGCCAAAACGTTTTCTTTTTCTAATAATCATAAATATTTCAATTTAAAGGCAAAAAGAATTATATAAATTAATTTTTTAATGTATTTATTTATAATATTGATTAAATTATAATGCTTATAGAAAAAATATTTTTTAATGTTTTTTCTAATGTTAGTGTTGGTGATGTTGAAATTATAACAAAATCTTCGATCATTGGGATCTCCAATTCTTATTCTGAATAAAAACCTCAAATTTATTGCAGGTGTTAAAATATGAAATGTTTAATTTATCAGATCCACATTTAGTACAGGATTATTAACTTAACGGACTTTTTATTTCTCAATTTCATAGCTGCATATGTTTATTTTAAAATTTGTGAAAAACAAAAAAAAAGGAGGGGGTTTTTTGAGATATGAGCTTTGAAGTAAACCAAGGTTTTACGCGCCGCCTAGCGGAAAAGAGAAAAGTTATGAATTTTAAACTTACTTACTTATTTCAATTATTCAATTATTTTCCTTTTTACTTGCAAAAATATACTTAAGTCGGATGAAATTTGTGGCACCTATTCACAAAACATTGGCACCATTACCAAAACTACGTGAAAAAGCCTCAAAAATTCAACCGCTCATAACTCCGATTCAGAGTACTCAAAAAATAAAAGCAGAAATCACTTTTTTCCTTTCGTCAATACCAACAATATATCAAAATTTCAGATTTTTTAAAAATCAAAAATTTAAAAATCAACAAAAAAATGTACATTTTCAAAATAAGGGCGATGATACATGTAAAAGAAATATCTTTCAGACATAAAAAATTTCGCATTTAATTGGTTGAGGGACGGTAACATTTTTTAAATATCAAAAAAATATTTTTGTCTGAAAGACAGAAAAAATATCTGTAAGATATAAAAACATAACCTAAAAAGATATTTTTTGCTTGACAGTTAAAACTGATTAACTGAAAAATTGATTTTAAAAGTAAGTTTTACCAATAATCAATTACAATTAAATAAATTTGATTATTTAATTACAATTAAAATAATTTGTTTTCTTATTCATATAGATTTAGGCATTTTCACATTGGACCAAATTTTTATTTTTTTGTCTAAATCTACATGAATAAGTAAATAAATTATTTTAATTGTAGCTAAATCATCAAATTAAGTTAATTGTAATTGATTATTAGACCAGGGTCGATAATTTTTGAAAACAAAAAAAATAATAGTAGGATGAAACCCATTAGAAAAGGAGGAGAATATTATAAAAATGAAAGGAAAAATAATTTACGGGCGATCTGAGGTCGGGAAGGGGAAGGGGTGAGTTTTTAAGGGTAAAAAACGGTTTATCTCGATTTCCGGCAAAACTAAAAGTCCTATGGAAAAAATTTATATGGCAAAGTTGTAGGTAATAAAAAGATCTAAAACTTTTGTTTCGACACTTTTTTCACATAACCTCAAATTTATGTGAAAAATTCAAAAAACCAAATTTTTGGTTTTTTATTTTTATCTTTTACAAAAATTTTTTTTTTTTCACGAAATTTGGTGAAAACTTACCTTTTTATGTCCCAAATACGCTGTAATTTATTTCATTTGAAATTTTTATTTGGTCACCTTATTTTGAATTAATATCGAAAAAGCACCCTAATTTTCAATCGAAAATTCACCCGTCAAAATATCAGCTTTTTTCAAAAAGTTGGTATGCTTTCTGTTCGTTGAAATCTCTACTTTCCGATGGTGAAAAAAAAAATATATTACTATAGTAAATCTTCTCAGAAAATGCAAAAAATGAATTGAATTTTCGATTGAAAATTAGGGTGCTTTTTCGATATTAATTCAAAATAAGGTGAAAAAATAAATATTTCAAATCAAATAAATTACAGCGTATTTGGTACATTAAAAGGTAAGTTTTGACCAAATTTTGTGAAAAAAAAAAAATTGTTTTGTAAAAGATAAAAATGAAAAACCAAAAACTATGGTTTTTTGAATCGAAAATTCAAATCATTTTTTGCATTTTCTGAGAAGATTTACTATAGTAATATATTTTTTTTTCACCATCGGAAAGTAGAGTTTTCAATGAACAGAAAGCATACCAACTTTTTGAAAAAAGCTGATATTTTGACGGGTGAATTTTCGATTGAAAATTAGGGTGCTTTTTCGATATTAATTCAAAATAAGGTGAACAAATAAAAATTTCCAATCAAATAAATTACAGCGTATTTGGGACATAAAAAGGTAAGTTTTCACCAAATTTCGTGAAAAAAAAAATTTTTTTGTAAAAGATAAAAATAAAAAACCAAAAACTTGGTTTTTTGAATTTTCACATAAATTTTGAGGTTATGTGAAAAAAGTGTCGAAACAAAAGTTTTAGATCTTTTTATTACCTACAACTTTGCCATATAAATTTTTTCCATAGGACTTTTAGTTTTGCCGGAAATCGAGATAAACCGTTTTTTACCCTTAAAAACTCACCCCTTCCCCTTCCCGACCTCAGATCGCCCGTAAATTATTTTTCCTTTCATTTTTATAATATTCTCCTCCTTTTCTAATGGGTTTCATCCTACTATTATTTTTTTTTACTTTTTATTATTTTTAAAGGCTTCTACCCTGGTCTATATTGGTAAAACTTACTTTTAAAATGTATTTTTCAGTTAATCAGTTTTAACTGTCAAGCAAAAAATATCTTTTTAGGTTATGTTTTTATATCTTACAGATATTTTTTCTGTCTTTCAGTCAAAAATATTTTTTTGATATTTAAAAAATGTTACCGCCCCTCAACCAATTAAATGCGAATTTTTTTATGTCTGAAAGATATTTCTTTTGCATGTATCATCGCCCTAATAGCCCTGATATTTAAATTTCTAGGCTACTGTGATTTTTCAATGCAAATACTATCACGTTAAATTCGCACACTACTTTATGTAAATAAAAAAAACTTCAACTTAAATAGTATATTATTGAATTAGGACCTAAAGTCGTACTTTTTGTGTTGAGTCTATAGTTTGGCGGCCGACCGTAGGGAGGCCGACAATTATAGACGAAACACAAAAAGTCACTTTAGCTCCGAATTCAATACACTATTTTTTCGGCAAACATTTAAATTTGTTTAAAAATATGAAATTAATAAATGACGTCACTTTTGCAGCCGCCGGCTAAAAAGTAAGACTTTAGCTACTCCCCAGCGGCAGTAAAGTTAAACTTTACAGCCGTTAGCCGAAAAAATATATTACTTATCCTGTGTATTTTATAATCCAAGGACTCGACAAAAGCAAACAAATTTTTGTCGGACAAGGTTACCCTCGTTTTCTAAAATCAATTTCACATGTTATTCAAGTTATTCAAATTGTCAGTTAACATTAAATCTGACTATATAACATTAGATCTGACTAAATCTGGCTGGCTGTCAAACAGAGCGACTGTGTATTATTTTCGCATACAATTATAAAAAATAATAATTAATATTCCACTTTCTAGTCATGTTTTATTTTGGTATCGTTATGTTGATGATATTCTTTGTCTTTGGACTGGAACTGATTTAGAATTAGAGTCGTTTCTTGAAATAATTAATAATAAACATATTTCTATTAAATTTACAATCGAAAAAGAAGTCGAAAATTGCATCAATTTTCTTGATATAAGTATAAGTCATTCATTTTCTAAATTCTCATTTAATATTTATCGTAAGCCAACATGTACAGATTCTATTATACACTCTACTTCTAATCATTCGTCAAATATAAAACATTCAGCCATTCATGCATTGGTTAATAGACTTATAAAAGTCCCTCTTTCCGCAGCTAATTTTCAAAAGGAATTAAATGTTATTTCGAACATAACTCTTAATAATGGATATAATCCTACATTAGTTCACAAAATTTTACGTAAGAAATTAAAAAAGATTTCTTATAATTTAATTTATCCAAACCCCGTCCTTGAAACAAAATTATGGCGTAAAATACTTTACACAGGTAATTTAAGCCAAAAATTAGGAAACAAAATTTCAAAACATACAAATTTAAGTTGTGCTTATTATAATAATCATAACCTTCAAAATCTTCTTGTAAATAATAAACAAAAATTAAGTAAGTTTTCAAAATCTGGAGTCTATCAACTATCTTGTTCTGACTGTGATGCAATCTATATTGGACAGACAGGTCGTCCGTTTCATGTTCGATGTGCTGAACATTTTCGTAGTTTAAGATTAGGACAAACATCTTCCACCTTTTCTAATCATTTAATTGAGGAAAATCATACTAGTAATTTTATAAATAACAACAATATTCAAATTTTACAATATGAAACGAAAGGTCTTAAACTTGATCTTTTGGAAGCTTTTGAAATACGTAAAGCAATGCACTTTAACAAAAATCTACTAAATTCTCAAACCGACGTTATTTGTTCTCCTTTGACAAATCCGGATCTATTTTTCGGTCATCATTTTTAGAAACTATTAAATCAATAAATTTATGGTATTTCCATTATCAACCAATTAAATAAGAAAAATTACCTACTTTTTAATTAAATGTTTTAACAATTTGTTTATATAAATTATTTAATCTAGTTATTCATTTTTCATTTTATTTTTGATTCAAATCAAAATTTTTTCTTCATAAACTTTTTGAATCGCTCTTGATAATGGCGTAAGCCGAAATGCATTGAGCAAAAATTTTTAGAAAATAAAAATAAAAACATATTTGCGAAATATAAAAACAAGTGTTATTAGTTAATTTATATTAAAATGTTTCGCCAAGTGCCGACAGTCGACACAATTGAATTTAATAATTAATTACTTCGGTCTGAAAGACCTAAGTATTACATTCATGAGCTCAAACTGAAATTCTTACCCCCACTTTTTTTGACATTTCTCGACGTTTTAGGACCTACTGATTCTAAAAAAGCAAAAAAAAAAATGTATGTCTGTCTGCCGGCCGGCCGTCATTACCTACGCTGCAGGGAAAACCGCTGGAGGGATTTCAAAATTTTTTTTTCTAAAAATAGGTATTCACAAGGGACAGGTCCGAAAGGACGCTGTGTTCGATAACTGTACCTGAAGTGTGTCAAAAAAATCATTATATGTGTCAAAAATAGCAAATGTTCATATTTTTGGCTTAAAAAACTTAAGTGATTACGAGTAGGAACATTAAATTTGGAGAAATCTTGATGGTCGGGATTGATATGTAAGATCAAAAACTAGATTATTGCATTATAAGTTTGTCAAAAAAATGTTGTCAAGTGTGTCAAAAGAAAGAATTTTATTTATTTTTTTACCTAATTTTTTGGAAAAAAAAAATAAAATTAATTGTTTGTTTGAAATGAAGTTTTATTATTATTATTGAGAATTATGGCATTATAAGTTTGTCAAAAAAATGTTGTCAAGTGTGTCAAAAGATTTTTATTTAGTTTTTTACCCTTTTTTTTGGAAAAAAATAAAATTGTTTCTTTGAAATGAAATTTTATTATTATTATTGACAATTATGGATTGTAAGTTTGTCAAAAAATGTTGGCAAGAGAAAGGTTTTTATTTATTTTTTACCCATTTTTTTTAGAAAACAATAAAATTAATAGTTTGTATGACATGATATTTTATTATTATTATAGAGAATTATAGCATTATAAGTTTGTCAAAAAATAATGTTAAGTGTGTCAAAAAATGATTTCATTTATTTTTTTAGCCAATTTTTTGGAAAAAAAATGTAGCTGTTTTTATGACGTAAATGTAATTGAAAATGAAATTAGACATGGAAGTTTTTGAATTTGTTATAGTTTTTGAAATATTTTTGGAATTTTGAAAAAGTTTGTATTATTGATTTTGTAATAATTTTTGCAATATTTTTAGAATATCGGCAAAAGTTTTAATTTTTGATTTTGTAAGAATTTTTGAAATATTTTTAGAATTTTGAAAAATTTTAAATTTTTGATATTATTATAATTTTTGGAATTTTGAAAAAATTTTCAATTTGTGATTTTGTAATAATTTTTGCAATATTTTTAGAATTTTGGAAAAAGTTTGAATTTTTGAAATGTTGAAATTTAGAAAAAATTTAAATATTTGATTTTATTCTAATTTTTGGAATATTTTTGGAATTTTGAAAAAGTTTGACTTTATTTAATTTTTACAATATTTTTGGAATTTTGATTATAATTTTCTGGCAACGTATTGATGTTTCGTGTTAGTTGTGTAGTAAATTTTTAAACTGAGATAAAAAATGCTTGTACTTTAACAAAGTTATGTTATGTTTGATATACATCGCTACCCAAAACTAAAAACCATGTCCTCATAAAAGTTTTTTGCCGAAAACTATATCAAAATCTTTAACCCAGACCGAAGTCTTGATATCTCAGAGCTGTGAGATTTCAGCCCCTCCATATTTTTCTTTTATATTTATTTTATGTATCATTTAAATTTAGGAAAAATTTTGTTTAATAGTTAATACTAGTTTGTTTTTTTTTGTGCCGTAATGTTGTGCCCTCCCGCATGGAGGGATCAGTTTTTATTGTTTTGAAATTTGTTTTTATTTTTGATCTACGGGTGTGACAACCCCGCGTACTCCAGTCTCTGCTATTGACATACGAGTTAACGTGAGATATCACATACCACTGGCGATAGCAGTGAGATATCACTAGCCAAGGTGACATCTTAGGGATGGTGGAGGATGAACTGTATTCAGTCAACGGTAGCACCCTCAATCTTAGCTGTGAAATAATCCTTGATGTTGAGACGCTATTGCTTTCTTAAGGAAACGAGCCTTCATGTAACTATGTGTGGACTTTAATATTTAAGAAACACAGTGCGTCACAGGATCAAGGAATGTGCAACTGGCTGGATTATTGGCAACTACATTTTTGTTTTGTTTCAGCAAATTTTTGTAAAAATTTGCTATTTACTTTTTAATTTACTTTTATTTTATCTATTCTATCATAAAATATTGGCCTATGTCATATTTTGTCAGAGATAGGATTTTTTGTTTAGTTATTCATTCTTTAACAAAAAATATAAAAAAACAAAAAAGAAAGATTTACGTCCATCAACACCTTTGAACGTATGTTGTTGTGGGACCTTGGTCTTAAATGTTTTTATGTGTTATTGTGATGCATATTGTAATTCCTACTCCACAACACATTTTATTAAAAAAAAAAAAAATGGTCCATATAGGGTAGGCTGTCAACAAGTAGCCCCTTCACCTGTTACTTGACTATCGGTTATTTTGAAAACCGGTGTGTTGATGGTTGTTAATGATTTTGCTTAAAAACACTTTGATCTAGAGCTCGGTTCCTCCGAGTTCGATGTCCAGCGTGCTACCACTAGGCCACTCAACACACAGTTAATATACTAGTTATCTTTTATATTTTAGGTAATTTTTTAGATTTAAAATTATTTCAAAGATAAAACCTTTGGTGGGATTAAATGATAGAAAAGTTATTTTATTTTAATTTACTGAAAATAAATCTGTTTTTAGCCAATAAATAAAATCAAATAGAAAAACATTGAAAAGATATTGGTTTTTAAATTTTTAGAAAAGCAAAAACTATTCAGAAAAATTTTTGCCTTATTTTTATTTTTATTTAAACCAATGAAATTCTCTAAAATGTAATGACATCATTCAATTTCACCAACAACATTTGAATTATACTAATAACAAATATTTATACGTCTGGCCTACTGGGATATTAAAAATTATCAGTCTAATTTTGAAATAATTAACTGATATCAATGAAGCCCAACGTATAATTCATAAAAAATATATAAAGAAATGAAAAATGGCAAAAAAATTTCTAAACGAATTCCCCACGTTCGTTGATAAATTCTCATAATTTATTGAAAAATTCCTCAAGCAAGTGGTATTGATAAAAGCCATCGGTCTCTATCAATATACTTGCTTTCGGAATTTTTGACAAAAAAATTATTTCGAATTATCTCACCGCCCTTGGGAAATTACAACTGATAAGATAAGTTTTATAATTAATTATTTATGTTGGATAAATTTGATTAAATCTGGTTTAGTTGGACTTTTCTACTAAATGTATTATATGACTTGGATTAATATTCAGGTAGTATACTAAATCTTAGTTGCAAGTTTGCAAAACTGTCTGGAAAATTTTTCCTTTTGATAGTATAAATAAAGCTAAACATTTATCGGAGTTTCAAAGTTATTAAATAGTTAATTGTTTGACATCAGTTCCACTCTTTTCATTATTTGTTTTAATTGTTCTTTACATTATTGTTTTAGTTTTTTTACATTTGAAATTCAAAACAATTAAATTTTTTTTTGGCGTAATTATCAGTTTCGCCAAAATAAGAGGACTGAATATCCAGTCCAGTCATTCTTTTCTTAAACGAAACGAAACTAGACTGAATTAAATAGATTTTTCCTAATTTGGGACTTTAATTTTATTTTATTTCAAGAATGGTGATATATTAGAAACAACATTCCATTTGTAAGAATTAAAAATTTTGAATTAAATTCCAATTACCACAGTGGTAGTGTTCGGTGGTGCAATGTCATAATAAATATCACGATATTTTACGTCAATTTTTTTTCTTCTGACTTCACTTCGTTGAAAATTACGTCAAACCGGACCGAACAGACAAAAGATAAAAAGTTGGATTTATACGTCAACCTTTATAGGTCACTTTTATTTTTAACCTTTATAGTTCAATTTTATCACAAAAGATAAATTTAGCCCAAAAGCCACAAAACCAATTTTATCAAGAATAGTTATCACAAAAATGTGAGCATCAGGAGTTAATATGAATGAACTCCACTTCAAACCCAAAATAGTCGCCAAGCTTTTAAAGGGGTTAAACATCAACAAAGCCTCAGGAATGGACAATATTCCACCCATCATTTTAAAAACCTTTTCTAAAGAACTTGCACCAACTTTGACTAAAATATTCTACCAATCCTACAAATCTGGTATATTTCCCTCGTGCTGGAAGTTGGCCAATGTCCAGCCCGTCCCCAAAAAGGGACCAAAATCCGATATCTCAAATTATAGGCCAATAGCTTTACTATCGGTCCTATCCAAAGTCTACGAGCATTATATTAATACACACATTTCAAAATTTCTGGAAGTAAATCATTTAATAGCCGACAGCCAATACGGTTTTCAAAACAAAAGATCAACTACCGATCTATTAAACTATGTGCTGATAAATGTGCTATGATAAAGGTGCTGAAACATACGTTATCGCTTTAGACATCTCCAAGGCATTCGATCGAATCTGGCATGCCAACTTAATCAACAAGCTCGTTGCGTATGGTTTTCATCCCAATGTTGTGAAACTGATTCAAAATTTTCTATCCAACCGATACATTTCGGTCTTCTTGGACGAATTTTCGTCTGAGTCTAAACTTATTAACGCTGGTGTACCCCAAGGCTCAGTATTGTCCCCAACCCTATTTTTGATTTATTTCAACGAATTGCTGAAAATCACCAGCAACCCAATAAATAGTTTTGCAGATGATAGTACTCTGCACAAGTCGTTCGAACCCCCTTCCTTCAAAAGGTAAAATGCACGAACGAATTAATCCCGCCCGGAGAGACGCTGCCATAAATGTGAACAAAGACCTAAAAAATGTCACCGATTGGGGTGACCAAAACCTTGTCAATTTCAACTCTACCAAAACACAGCTGTTGATTGTTTCCAGATCAAAGACCGAGTTCCCCAAAGATATTTTATGTAAAAGCATTCGATTATTGGGTGTCACAGTTTCAAATGACCTACTCTGGAACGATCATGTAATGGCAATGGCAAAAAGCGCGTCTAAAAAACTCAGCCTTCTAAATAGACTCAAAAAATTTTCACTCCATACCAATTGCGCCATGTTTATAAGTCCTATATTCGTCCCTGTATGGAGCACTGTTGTCAAGTTTGGGGTGCTGCTTCTCTTTCCATCTTGGCCCTCTTGGACTCTGTTCAAAAGCGGGCTATACGAATTGTGGGTGATCGAACTTTGACATCAAAAGTTGATTCCCTACAACATCGTCGCACTGTTGCTGACCTCGTTGTTTTTACAAATATCGCCAACAACAGTGCTCAGATGAAATCAGCAGCATCATGCCTCAAACTTATTCTTACCTCCGTTCCACTCGACAATCGGCTACCGCAACCAGTCAAACGGTCGAGATTCCACGCTGTCATACTGGCAGATCGCAGAAAGACTTCTTTGTCCGAACTGCATACAAATGGAATAGTTTGCCGGAATCCTTAGTCTCAGGTGGCTTCAACCCGCAGAGGTTTAAAAAAGCGCTCATCATGACCTTAGAACGCCAGTTGTTGTGGGACCTAGGTCTTAAAAGGTATTTATGTGTTGTTGTGACACATATTGTAAACCCTATAACACAACACATTTTATTCAAAAAAAAAATTAACAAAACAAAACCAAAAGCGTTAACAACCAAAATAAAATATTTTTATTCAAAACATTTGGACATTTAAAACCAGCAAAAAATCTGATTTTTTCGTGGTATATGGCTGCGTATAGCACTTCGAAAAATTATGATATTTTTTATCGTTGTCAAATATTGTATCCCTTAATATTTGTTGTTCTAATCAAACGTAAACAACGTTTATTAGAATTATTTATATTATCTTTCGTGTGTATCGTTCGTCGAACCCGCCTGAAAAGACCAACTTATACCATGACCTATCTGAAAAAATAAATAGGGTGAATGGTATACTAATGCCAAATTTATAGTTATTGGTGACTAATGTCCACGATAAAAAATGGCTGACAAATAGCTCCACTACTAATGCGATAGGTAAACAGACTAAGCTATTTGCTGTTTACAATAATTACACACTGATAATTAATGATTATAGATCAGCTTATCAGAGTGCCCGGGAACAGGGTCTTAAAAGGGTTTTTTAAATGGTTTTCCTGGAAACGTATTTGTCTTACTGGATAATACCTTAACATAGCTACGTTACATTTTTCGGATATTATGCTTGAGAGTATACGCAGATTCATTCCAAATAGATTGACCGTTCCCTCTGTGGTTTTTAAATAAATGCAAAAAGGCAATTAAAATTAAGAGTTTATGCATGAAACTAATAAATGCAGAAAAAAAATTCGGTAATTTTTCACTTTAATATGCCCTTCTTTGATTAAACTGAATTTTTTATATGTGATTGGGGTAGGCTTTCTGACCATATTACAAAATCAAAGACTGAGACTTTTTTCAAAATTCTAAAAATATTGCAAAAATTCATAATTCACAAATTCAAAAATTAAAACTTTTTTCAAAATTCTTAAAAATATTGCCAGAATTCCATGTCCAATATCATGTCCAATTACATTTCATGTCATAAAATAATTATTTTTATTTTTATTCCAAAAATTTGGTAAAAAATGTATTTTATAAAAAAAAGGAACAAAAACATTTTCGCTTTTATTATATAAAAAACAATAAATTCAAGCTAATGGCATGCCCTCTCTCGAATATTGAAAAAGGTAGGTTTCTATGATTAAATTGAATTAATTTTCCATTATGAAATACATAAATTAGATTTTTATGATTGGTTTTCCATTCTCATTAGTATGAAATTTGATGTCTTTCATTGTAGGTCATTTCATTTTCGAAATACCAAAAAATTAAATAGGTTTCGAAATTGAATAAAATTTATTTAATTGTCTAGAATTAATGGTACATAAATTAAAATAAAATTCATTATTTTTCTTTATTTGTTTTATCAATGAATTTTAAAATAATTTAAATTAATACATGTTACAGGTTACTCTTTTGGAAGGACGTTGTATTTTGTTCGTGTTTAATGAATTTTATTCTCTCGTAAATTTACAACTTTTGTTCGAAAAATAAAATATAGCATTAAACACTTACACAATAAATTACTATTATTTAATCAGTGAGTAGTTTTGTAACTACTTAATTAATTTATGTTTTACTGATTTATTATAAGTTGTTTAGACCTTAGTTACCGACATAATAATGACATTCTTAATTCCCAAGGGAATTATAAGAGGGAGTTATGGATTCATAATAGACCTAGTTTGCATTATAAATTTTTGTTTTGTTTATTTATAAACAACATTATTTACATAAAGCCATAGTAACGAATAACAATAACCCAGCAATACAATTTGAAATGAAAAACAACTAACTTGATCAATTAAAACGAAAAATCATGCTATCAAATACTTGATAAAAATAAATGTTTTAGTTTAATAAATGTTTTAGGTAGTAAAACATAAAATTATTTATGTATCAAGTGAATTATTAGATGTCAATTACCTTGTGAAACTTACTAACCCTCGGGCCAGAGGCCCTCGGGTAGTAAACGTTTCCCTCGGTAATTAACATCCTCATAATTCCCTTGATACCTAAATAACTATAACTAACTTAGGGCCGATTGTATGAATGCGGATAGAAGATAAATCCTCGGATTAATCATCGTTTGTATTGTATAAATCAGGATAGATTAACAAATCTATCCGAGGATTGTTGATCTATCCTTAGATCTATCTTCTATTTTTCTTCTATAAAACAAATGATAAAACAATTTGTTTTTTTTCTTGACATTCGCATAGCAGGGAAATTACTTCGGTCTGAAAGACCTAAGTATTACATTCATGAGCTCAAAGTGAAATTCTTACCCCCACTTTTTTTGGCATTTCTCGACGTTTTAGGACCTACTGATTCTAAAAAAGCAAAAAAAAAAATGTGTGTCTATCTGCCGGCCGTCCGGCCGTCCGTCACAACCGACGAAATCTAGAAAACCGCTGGACGGATTTCAAAATTTTTTTTTTCTAAAAATAGGTTTACTCAATGGGAAGAGCCAAAAGGACGATGTGTTTGATAACTGTACCGGAAGTGTGTCAAAAAAATCGTCAAGTGTGTCAAAACAAGGAAATTTGCATATTTTTTGGTTAAAAAACGTTCGTTTTAAGTGATTACGAGTAGAAACATTGAATTTGGAGAAATCTTGATGGTCGGGATTGGTATGTGAGACCAAAATCTAGATTATTGCATTATAAGTTTGTCAAAAAAATGTTGTCAAGTGTGTCAAAAGAAAGATTTTTATTTATTTTTTTACCTAATTTTTTGGAAAAATAATAAAATTATTGTTTGTTTGAAATGAGTTTTATTATTATTTTTGAGAATTATGGCATTATAAGTTTGTCAAAAAAATGTTGTCAAGTGTGTCAAAAGAGAGATTTTTTTTATTTTTACCCAATTTCTTGGAAAAAATAAAATTGTTTGAAATGAAATTTTATTATTATTATTGAGAATTATGGCATTATAAGTTTGTCAAAAAATAATGTCAAGTGTGTCAAAAAATAATTTCATTTATTTTTTAGCCAATTTTTTGGAAAAAAAAATGTAGCTGTTTTTATGACGTAAATATAATTGAAAATGAAATTGGACATGGACATTTTTGAATTTGTTATAGTTTTTGAAATATTTTTGGAATTTTGAAAAAGTTTGTATTTTTGATTTTGTAATAATTTTTGCATTATTTTTAGAATTTCTGAAAAAGTTTTAATTTTTGATTTCGTAAGAATTTTTGGAATATTTTAAGAATTTTGAAAAATTTTTAATTTTTGATTTTATTATAATTTTTGGAATTTTGAAAAAATTTTCAACTTTTGATTTTGTAATAATTTTTGCAATATTTTTAGAATTTTGGAAAAAGTTTGCATTTTTAAGAATTTTTGGATTATTATTGGCATTTAGAAAAAGTTTCAATATTTGATTTCATTCTAATTTTTGGAATATTTTTGGAATTTTGAAAAAGGTTTCAATTTTTGATTTTGTTATAATTTTTGCAATATTTTTAATAAAATAGAAATTTTGGAAAAAAAATAGAATTTTTGAATTTTATATAGATATATATTTAGAATTTTGAAAAAAGCTTCATATTTTGATTTTGTAAGAATTTTTGGAATATTTTTAGAATTTTGAAAAATTTTAAATTTTTGATTTTATTATAATTTTGAAAAAAGTTTTAGTTTTTGATTTTGTAATAATTTTTGCAATATTTTTAGAATTTTGGAAAAGTTTGAATTTTTAAGAATTTTTGGAATATTATCGGAATTTAGAAAAAGTTTAAATATTTGATTTCATTCTAGTTTTTGGAATATTTTTGGAATTTTGAAAAAGTTTGATTTTATTTAATTTAACAAAATTTTTGGATTTGGATTATAATTTTCCGGCAACGTATTGATTTTTCGTGTTAGTTTTGTAATAAGTTTTTAAACAGATATAAAAAATACTTGTACGTTAACAAAGAGTTATGTTTGATATACATCGCTGCCCAAAACTAAAAACCATGTCCTCGTGAAAGTTTTTTGCCGAAAACTATATCAAAATCCTTTACCCAGACCGAAGTCTTGATATCTCAGAGCTGTGAGATTTCAGCCCCTCCATATTTTTGTTTTGAATTTGTGGTTATTTTTGAATTAAAATTTCTGCGTTTCAAAAATTTGTTTTTCGATATAAATTAATAGTAAAAAAAATAATATTTTTAATATAATTTTAATATATTCAATTACTTCGATCTGAAAGACCTAAGTATTACATTCATGAGCTCAAAGTGAAATGCTTACCCCCACTTTTTTGGCATTTCTCGACGATTTAGGACCTACTGATTCTAAAAAAGCAAAAAAAAAATGTATGTCTCTCTGTAGGCCAGCCGGCCATCACAACCTACGAAATCTAGAAAACCGCTGGACGGATTTCAAAAATTTTTTTTTCTAAAAACAGGTTTGCTCAATGGGAAGAGCCGAAAGGAGGATGTGTTCGATAACTGTACCGGAAGTGTGTAAAAAAAATCGTCAAGTGTGTCAAAACAAGGAAATTTGCATATTTTTTGCTTAAAAAACGTTCATTTTAAGTGATTACGAGTAGGAATATTGAATTTGGAGAAATCTTAATGGTCGGGATTTGTATGTGAGACCAAAATCTAGATTTTTGCATTATAAGTTTGTCAAAAAAATGTTGTCAAGTGTGTCAAAAGAAAGATTTTTATTTATTTATTTATTTTATTTATTTTTTTGGGTAAAAATAAAATTAATAATCTGTATGACATGAAATTTTATTATTATTAGAGATAGAGAATTATGGCATTATTTTGTCAAAAAAATAATGTCAAGTGTGTCAAAAAATGATTTCATTTATTTTTTTAGCCAATGTTTTGGAAAAAGCTGTTTTTATGACGTAAATGTAATTGAAAATGAAATTGGACATGGACATTTTTGAATTTGTTATAGTGTTCGAAATATTTATGGAATTTTAAAAAAGTTTGTATTTTTGATTTTGTAATAATTTTTGCAATATTTTTAGAATTTTGGAAAACGTTTTAATTTTTGATTTTGTAAGAATTTTTGGAATATTTTTAGAATTTTGAAAAATTTTAAATTTTTGATTTTATTATAATTTTTAGAATTTTGACAAAAGTTTCAATTTTTGATTTTGTAATGATTTTTGGAATATTTTTAAAATTTTGGAAAAGTTTGAATTTTTGGAATATTTTTGGAATTTAGAAAAAGTTTAAATATTTGATTTTATTCTAATTTTTGAAATAGTTTTGGGATTTTGAAAAAAGTTTGATTTTATTTAATTTTTACAATATTTTTGGAATTTTGAAAGAAATATGAATTTGTGATTTTGTAATATTTTTTCGAAACGCTAAATGGAGAGGTTTTTGAGTAGTTTGCTGAGTGTATCATCTTTTCACTAAATTATGTTAATTTATGATCTGTTATAATTTTCCGGCATCGTATTGATGTTTCGTGTTAGTTTTGTAATAAATTTCTAAACAGAGATAAAAACATACATGTACTTTAACAAAGAGTTATGTTTGATATACATCGCTGCCCAAAACTAAAAACCATGTCCTCATAAAAGTTTTTTGCCGAAAACTTTATCAAAATCCTTAACCCAGACCGAAGTCTTGATATCTCAGAGCTGTGAGATTTCAGCTCCTCTATATTTTCAATTTTGAAATAATGTTTTTTATTTTACAATTAAATTTATTTAATAGAAAAGTAAAAGAAAAAGTATTGCCACTTATAAAAAAATGCTATAAACTGCAATAAAAACAAAAATAAAAATTAATCTATCCGTGTTCATACAATCGACGAGAAAAAGATTCCTCGGATGAAGATAGAATTTTACCCTCGGATTTTTTTCTATCCATCCATCCTTTTTCTATCCAATCGGTGATAATCATTAAACAGTAAGTTTAATATTAAATAAAATATTATACATTGGAAAACATAGGTTCACAGATTGAGCTTAGTATGTATTCAGATAAATTTTGAAATATTTTCCATGGACAATATATCAAAATGCTAGCTCTGTGTTTTGCCAAGCAATTTAGAAAAATTTTAATATTTGGATTGATATTTTTCGTCTCAGTACAGAAATATTAAAGTAAATTCTGGACATTAGTTATTGTTCAAGTTTTTAAACGTTTTTTAGTCAAAAATTTGGCCTGAAAAAATTTAAGATACTCCAAGTGATATATCGATTTTTATCTCTTCACAGTTTTTTCTTTGTAAAATATAGACTTTAAATAATTTGTTTATCTTAATTCTTAGCTCATTCATCCGTTAAATATTAAAAACTCAATCACAGTTTGAATCATCATCCTCTACAATGTCGGAACGAAGAAAACACTAATTCAACAATAGATTGGCAGTTGAATTTCCGTTTACTATCAAACATGTGTAAAATGATTCAAAATTAAGGTTCACTTTCTGCATGAAAAATTCTTTAATTTTTTGTGCAGAAAAAGTAACATTTTAAAAAATGTTCATACAAAAATGCACAGAAGTGCCACTATCTCGATGGTTTCCTCCGAAAAGGATTAAATTTTTTTGGTAGCAAGCCGAAACTGTTCATTGCTATCATATCATTTATCATAATTAATCGTTTCGTTGTATTTTTAATGGCTTAATTATTTTAACCCATAAAATGTTTGAATCAAAAATATGTTGTTGCAAACGGACAAAGTTTGAGGTTATTATGTGTTATCCGAATATGTATTCAAAGATTTGATTAAAGATTTATATTTTTTTTTTTTTTTTTTTAAGAAAATGTGTTGTGTAATAGGGTTTAGAATATGTGTCACAACAACACATAAATACCTTTTAAGACCTAGGTCTAGACCTGGGTCCCACAACAACTGGCATTCTGAGGTGTAGATTAACGCTTTTTTTAAACATCTGCGGGTTGAAGCCACCTGAGACTAAGTGTTCCGGCAAACTATTCCATTTGTACGCAGTTCGGACAAAGAAGTCTCTCTGCGATCTGCCAGTATGACAGCGCGGGATCTTTACCGTTTCACTGGTTGCGGCAGCTGATTGTCGAGTGGAACGGGGGTAAGAATAAGTTTGAGGCATGATGCCGCTGATTTCATCTGAGCATTGCTGATGACGATATTTGTAAAAAACAACGAGGTCAGCAACAGTGCGACGATGTTGTAGGGAATCAAGTTTTGATGTCAAAGTTCGATCACCTACAATTCGTATAGCTCGCTTTTGAACAGAGTCCAAGAGGGCCAAGATGGAAATAGAGGCAGCACCCCAAACTTGACAGCAGTACTCCATACAGGGACGAATATAGGACTTATAAACATGGAGCAATTGGTATGGAGTGAAAAATTTTTTGCATCTATTTAGGAGGCCGAGTTTTTTAGACGCGCTTTTTGCCATCGCCATTACATGATCGTTCCAGAGTAGGTCATTTGAAACTGTGACACCCAATAAACGAATGTTTTTACATTCACCTATTGGTTCATCACACATACTAAATAAAATATCTTTGGGGAACTCGGTCTTTAATCTGGAAACAATCAACAGCTGTGTTTTGGTGGAGTTGAAATTGACAAGGTTTTGGTCACCCCAGTCGGCGACTTTATTCAGGTCTTTGTTCACGTGTATGGCAGCGTCTCTCCGGGCAGGATTAATTCGTTCGTGCATTTTACCTTTTGAAGGAAGGGGCTCAAACGACTTGTGCAGAGTACTATCATCTGCAAAACTATTTATTGGGTTGCTGGTGATTTTCAACAATTCGTTGATATAAATCAAAAATAGGGTTGGGGACAATACTGAGCCTTGGGGTACACCAGCGTTAATTAGTTTAGACTCAGAAGAATATCCGTCTAAGGTTACCGAAATGTATCGGTCGGATAGAAAATTTTGAATCAGCTTCACAACATTGGGATGAAAACCGTACGCAACGAGCTTGTTGATTAAGTTGGCATGCCAGACTCGATCGAATGCCTTGGAGATGTCTAAAGCGATAACGTATGTTTCACCACCTTTATCAAGTATGCTGTTCCAACAATGCGCTACATAGTTTAATAGATCGGTAGTTGATCTTTTGTTTCGAAAACCGTATTGGCTGTCGGATATTAAATGATTTTCTTTCAGAAATTTTGAAATATGTGTATTAATATAATGCTCATAGACTTTGGATAGGACTGATAGAAAGCTATTGGCCTATAATTTGAGATTTCGGATTTTGGTCCCTTTTTGGGGACGGGCTGGACATTTGCCAACTTCCAGCACGAGGGAAATATACCAGATTTGTAGGATTGGTAGAATATTTTAGTTATAGTTGGTGCAAGTTCTTTGGAAAAGGTTTTTAAAATAATGGGTGGAATATTGTCCATTCCTGATGCTTTGTTGATGTTTAACCCCTTTAAAAGTTTAGCGACTATTTTGGGTTTGAAGTGAAGTTCATTCATATTAACTCCTGAAGACTGGATTTGGGGTATTTCTTTAGGAGTTTCCAAAACAGTGGAGTTCAGAGCAAAGCGTTCGGCGAACAAGTTAGCTTTTCTTGCGGTATCATTGACGATTAAATCACCATCAATAATAGGGGGAATAGAAAATTTTGTACCAGAATTTAAAGTATTAATGGCACTGTAGAAACTCTTGTCAGAAACAGACATAGACGTAAGTTTTGAGGCTTTCGCTCTGTCAATTTCGGACTTTTCGTTTGAGATAATCTGATTAGATATTTTGTTGGCCTTTAGATATTGGGATCGATTAGTGGGAGTTTTGTTATGAATCCAAATATTAAATGATCTACGTTTGTTTCTAAGTGCCGTTTTGGCAGCTTTCGAATACAAGTATTTTTGTTTGGGTTTTACTATGGAGAAAGGGACAAATTTATTGATAGCAAATTGGATGGTTTCTGTAAAGTTTTGAGCAGAAACATTTACATTGTCAGTGTAAAAACAATGACGGTCGAAAGGGAAACCATGGAAAAAATTTTGAAGACCACTCTTATCCATTTTTGAGTAGTGAAATATTTTACGGGGTTTGGGAGCTGTAGTTTTAAGTAAATCAGTTTTGATAACTGATGAGATTAAATAATGATCAGAATTTCCAATACTACCTTTCGCAACATCGACACTCGTAATATCTGGCATTGTGGTAAGATAGAGATCTAGTAGAAAACTATTATCACCGCCATTACGGGGAGTGAAAGTCGGGTTTTTAACAATTTGGAATAGGCCCTGAGACGCGGCAAAAATTTCTGCCAGTTTTCCACTATTGTCAACATCGTCGGTCGATTTGGAGAATTCCAACCATGATTTGTTGTGGACGTTGAAGTCACCGGTAACGATAACTTCACAATTAGGGGACTTTGCTCTAATCTCGTCCATAATTTTTGTCAGTATATTAAAAAAGTTTGGGTTACGTTGTTTGGGGGACCGGTATAAAGCTATTGTAAAAACAGTCATTTCTGGAAGACAAATCTTTAAAACCATTGTATTGAAGCCGTCACCGTGTAGTTCAAAATTTGGAAAGCGCGTGTACGCAACACTCTCATGAATGCGCATACGCCCTGATGGAGTTTGAAAGCTGATTCGAGCCTATATTTGGAATTAAGCGATTCTATAAAGAGAAAATTTTCAGAAACTTGTGTTTCTGTAAGGAATAGAATGTTCGGTTTGTCGTGCTCAAGATGATGTTGCACGTGGTCATGGTTAGCGTTCAATCCGCAGATGTTTTGAACATGTATTTTAAAATTTTTTATTGATTCATATATGTTTTGTCCCTGCAAATTCCGTGGACATGCCGCTTTATGGGCGGGTGGATTGCGCAAATTTGCTTTACCACTTGCAGACTTATTTTTTTTCGGTTGTACTGCCATATATATATCAAAATGTTTATTTTATTTTTTTGTGTTTTATTTTAAAATGCATAACTAAGTAAAAAATCCTATCATACTACAAAATATGACATATGCCAATATTTCATGATAAGATGAAGAAATAATAACAAAATAATAAGTGAAAAACAAATTGTGAGAAATTTGCAGAAAACAAAACAAAACTAAATGCCAATAATCCAGCTGATGCAGCGCACCCCAGACGCACCGCCCACCACCTTAATCGAGGCACAAAGCCCACACATAACTACGTGTTGGTTCGATTCCTCGGAAGAGCTAATGAGCGGTACCGCTACGGAACGCTGCCCAGCTAAGACTGGAAGTGCTGCCGTTGACTAATGAAAGTTCGTCCGCCAGCACCCTAAGATATCATCTTGGCTAATGACATCTCCTGCCATTGCCAGTGGTATGTGATATCTCACGCTAACTCATATGTCAATGGCAGGGACTGGAGTACGCAGGGCAGTCAGACCCGTAGATCAACATTGATCATAATCGATCAAAATCGATCCCTCCTGCGTGTAAAGCAAAGTTTATCACAGTTTTAACGAACGTTTCCAATCATAAAGATGTTTCCAGCAATGGTTTGATTTTACAATAAATAAAAAGATATCCAAACCAAACTATTGAAGGTTTTTTCTTGGTAGTGTGACATCTGATGAAATTAGTAATAACTTATTCAAAATTTTGACTCAATATAAAATATAAGTTCAAAAATTGTTACTTTAACTGAAGTTGGATGACATGCATTGTAAATAATGCGATTCAATCAGCTATTGACTTTACCTATGAATCATTAGTTGGAACAATATTTTCACATTTTTACATTTGTACCGTAAGAACAGAAATATTAAAGGAGTTCTGTAGCTTTGTAGATATGGAATTCAAAAACATTTTTAAATAACATAAAACGAGATGGTTGAACTTGTTTCCAGTCATAAAGCTGGTTTTAAAGTTGAACGAAGCATTAAGTCATACTTTTGTGTAGTGTTTAAGCGATTGTCCAAAAGTTATAGACAGTTTATTTTAAGAAGTAACGAAAACGCTGAACTTCGCTGAACGTTTCTTGCATAATCAATCCTACAATTTTCATAACAACCTAAAACAAATTGTAGGAAAAAATATAACATATATCCAAACGATTAATTAAACAACTTTTAGAATAAAATTGAAGAAAGAATAGAAAACTTCATTCTAATTCCTTCATTAAGACTTTAATACCTACACAAAATTCAAGAAAGGCAATTAATTACCAAAAATTTAATTCAATTTTACACCATAAGCTTACATTATTCATACGAATAGATGAAAAATGAAATCAAGTTTTACAAAATTATACTTGGTTATTTTTAAAGCTCGAAATCACTTGGAATAGTTTGCAAAAATTCATTGAATTTAAAAACAAAAAATATATTTTTTCTACATACTTGAAAAAGGAAATCTTTGATGAAGCAATATTTGCTCTAACAGTAAATGTGATGAATGGAATAGTAAACTATATTCAATTGATAAAAGATGGAGTGAAATTTTTGCAAATTTTGCCTAGCTAAATCTTCCAGTTGAAAATATATATTTGCTGGCTATTCCAGGAACAAATGCTAGTTGCGAGCGTATTTTTTTATTAACTAATAATGTGTGGACAGTGAAAAGGAGTCAAATTAATTTATATGTACTAAAGGTAGGTCTACAAGGGATATTCTGATTTCACTAAAAAAACGTCACCCTAATCAATGTTACCAATAAAACTTTAAACAAATTTACAATTTACCAAACAAGATGCTTCGGTAACGTCTTTTTAAGTATCTCATTTAAAACAAATCAATAAATCGTTGAGTCTTGACTGCTTGATTTTTCGTTTAATTATAAACAAATTCTTAGAAAATCGAAATAGCAAAACTAACTGTTTATTTTTTTTTAAGTTTGAAACTAATTAAAACAAGTTCGGGATTTCGAAGCTTTTAATTAATCATCCCCATTAACTTGAAAAAAAAACACATAGTTTAATTTAATTATCATAAACATAAAATTTTGAAACAAGTTCTTAGTAACTTTTTATGTATAAGTCATAACTAAATCGTCTATTTTTGTTTAATCAAATATTAATAGAATCTAAACTTGTGCATAAATTTAGCATAACTAAAATGTCCATTGACTTTGAAACAGAGTCAAGCTTATTTTTTTCATTTTAAGATTGCTATTGCTACACGTCTTTCTTTTCATCTATTAGAAAGTTCTCGCATTCACGAGTGAAGACATTTAGCATAAAACAGAGTGTGAGATAATAGGATGTGATAACCCGAAATACTACTTTTTACGAGGATGAATAAATTGATTGAAATAATTTAATTGGTAATTGCTTGCGTCTTAAACAAAAGCCGACCCAAACAATGAGAAGACAATATCACTAGTACAAAATCCCTTGTTGAACAGATTGTGTTACACAATTATCCGATTAGTCCGAGAATGGCATAGATTTTGCCAATTAAAAGCGCATTTTGCGTTTTAATTATTTAAAATTATTATTTTACAGAAATACATCCTCGAAATCTTTGTCAACTACTAAATCGTTGTACTAAATTATTCAGTGCTTCGTAATATGACGAAATTCTCTTTTTCGATGTGTTAAAAAGTTGACGACGTTGGTATTTGTTAAACGGATATTATGCTTCGAATTTTAATTAAATAATTTGATGTAAATCTCTCACAATTTTTATAACACTTAATTAGCTGATTTGAGCATCTTTTATTGAGAATTTGTTGGGAAGGTTCGCACTCTAATAAATAATAGCAAAAAGGCGCTATCGATCCTTTTTCATTTTTCTTATTTAAATTTTTCAAGACCATAGACAAACAAAAGCTCATTGATCTTAGATAGATATGCATCGTTGCAAAACGATTTCTGTTTTTATTAGTTGAAGCTTTCGTACACGAAAGTGTTAACGGAATAATAAGCTATATACTACTAAATTTAACGCTAATGTGAACATTGATTAGGGTTTAACATTTTTTATTTCACAGTCAAGATCTAATGACCCCAAAACACGTTTTAGATCTCCAGTTTTATTGTTTGTCTTAAAACATATTTTTGTAAACTTAAATATTTATTGATGGTTTTGTGTATCCGTTTCTTTTATAAATATAGTTAATCCTGTGTATAACTGGTTTGATGAAATATTTCATCCGATATATCCGATGATATATTGGTAAAGATGGTCACATATAATTTTCCTTAATTTTTAATATAATTTTGTTATAACAAATTTTTATAGTTAAACAGTCCTTTAATTTGAATTAAATAATCTCAATCACATAATCAATAACAATTCAACCCAAAATCACATTTATCCTTATGGTTTGCACAAATAGATTAAAATCTAGTTGATTACTTAAACAAAAATTTGAACGTTTAAAATGTCCTTTTTTTTTAACTAAAAATCGTTAATAAAAAATACACTTAATTCACCTTTTTCTAAATAATAACACAATATCACTATAATTATAAAATAATGTTCTTTCAATTTCCACTTGGTGATCATCGTAGATGATCTTCAAACTTTTACGGTCACTGTTAAAATTTAACTAAATAAGTTTATTAAACTTAATCATCTTATATAGCCCATTTTTAATTTAATCAGCATATTTGCTGGATCTTTGCATTTTTTTTATATTTTGACAATTAATTTATCGGGAAACCAGTTATACAAGAATTTTAGTTTTTATCAATAAAAAAATATATTTTAGTTCTGCCAATTCTGAAATGTTCTAATTTATAATTCAAAATATTCAAAGGTGATTGTATTATAAATTTTCAAGACTATTAACAGAAAGCAGTTTACGCTTACGGGAAATATTTTGTTTCGAATAAAACTTTATCCGAACATTCATCCGTACATTCCGTATAAATTTTTTTTGGAAAATTGAGTGAAATGTATACGATTGAAATTTAATAAATTATGTTAAAAGTCTTAATACAGATAATTAATTCTTAAAGTAACCCACATCTATTTTTGGGCTAATAACTTATAGAATAATGTAATGAATTTTTTCAACGGTAAAATTCGAACTTCCATATAATTTAAATTTACATATAAGTTTTTGCATTTTGCGTATTCTAAAAAACGTTATAATACTACTGTGCATATTTTTAATCTAACTTTTTCAAATCAATCCTATATTCAAAAGGTTATTTTTCTTTTATAGTTTTTTCAACACTATATGGAGATTCTAAGTAACACCCGTCAAGCAACATGGAGTATTGAACAATTTGAAAACAAAAAAACACAAAAAATTCATCTTTATAGAAACTGAAACAACCAAGGAAACTGAATGAGTTATTAAATTAACACAGGTGGGTAATTTGTGAACAATTTAATCCTCTTTGTACCGGAGACCAGTTAAACCTTAATGTTTTGACAATTTCATACTTTGCTTCCAGTGAGAATTTACAACTCAAAGACTTCCTTATTTCAAGCTTGGCTATAATCAAATATCCACTTAACTTATGAATAATATTAACATTAATTTCACTTTCGAACTTTCAATTGACTACGATTTTACTGAAATCTAGTTTGTTAATGGGTATGTCCTGCAACGGAGACCTCGCATGCAATTTGTGTCCTTATTTATAGCTCAATTATCACAGGCGATAATGTTTGACACCAATTATTGGTTAAGACTTTAAAGTCTTCCTTCTAAGAAAATATCAAGAGTTCACCTTCTTTTAAAAATCTTGTTTTTTTTTCTACGCACTTAAACACTAAAAAAATTTCGTGTCAATCGATTGTTCTGTCCTTAAAATTTGGTTGCTTTGCCTTTAATAACAAAAAACGCATTCCAACCGAATGGTACAAAATGAGATTGTTTAGGGTCCGATTTTGTTTTATCACGGTACGAATAATACAATATTTCAAAATCCTGGAAAACTCAGGACTCAGGAATTGGTCTAATTTTTTTATTCTAAGTTAGTGTTAATTATAATAAATTATGTTTAGTGTTAATTATAATAAATTATTAATTAACGTCTCTGAATATCCGAAGATACCATGCCAACTAGGGATTGGGATTAAGTTTGAATAAATTAAGTTTCTCTAAGAAATTGATGGACGGTAACTTTAAAATTTTGAAATTTAAAGCTGTAACGAGGATGTAATGTATCGCCATTGACAAGGAATATATTTTTTTTTTGGCAGAAAGCTTTTGATTTATGGTTCGATCTAGCGAATTTAATTAATTAAATTACAAATATAGACTTAGAAAAAAAATGAATGATAATACATAACGTTAAGTAGGTTAAGATCAATTAAAAAAAAAGTTAGATTATTACAGTGCAAGAATTTTCACAATTCCAAAAATATTTCAAAAACTATAACAAATTCAAAAATTTCCATGTCCAATTTCATGTTCAATTACATTTACGCTAAATTTTTTTTTCCAAATTGGGTCAAATTGAGTAAAAAAAATTGGGTAAAAAAATAATTAAACCGAAGTAAAATCTTTCTTTTGACACACTTGACAACATTTTTTTGACAAGTTTCTAATGCAATAATCTTAATGATTTTTTGACTAGCTTCCGGTACAGTTATCAAACACATCGTCCTTTCGGACCTGCCTATTGAGTATACCTATTTTAAAAAAAAAAATTGCAATCCCTTTATCGGTTTTCTAGATTTCGTAGGTAATGACGGACGGACGGCCGGCCGGCAGACAGACATACATTTTTTTTGCTTCTTTAGACTCAGTAGGTCCCAGATTGTCGAGAAATGCCAAAAAAAGTGGGGATAAATATTTCACTTTTGGCTCATGAATGCAATACTTTGGTTTTTTCAAAACCGAAGTAATTAGTAAACTATTCATCATACAATATTAAAAAAAAAATTTATGTGTTTGTGTCGTAACTATATTTTGAATACATTATTGTATTACAGGTGAAGGGGAGTTAATTTAAGTCAATTTTTGTTTTATTAGTTGCTAAGATTATTATTTTTGTTTTTTATGATGGAAATATATTGCATTCAGATTAGTTTTCTTTCTGTTGATTTTCTTCACTAATTTTGGTTATAGGTAATTTTGGTTATATGAGGGAACATGGGAGAATTGGTGAAGGTGATCTCAACCTTTTTCTTTTGTTTACATTTCTAACTTTAAATTTTCTTTGAATTTTTAAACCAATGCAGTAATAACTAAGCCTCGAGAAGACAAGGGCTAATTTCCACGATCTAGGCACGCCTGAAAGCTAGCGAGTTAATGCTGTATACTTCCAACTCATATTTGGATTCTGTTGAAAAAAATCACATTGAAAAGCAACGGTTCTGCACCTTTTTATATGAACGGTAAAAGAATGGGCTATAACATTTTCTCTGGTGTTATGCAATAGGTTTGGTAGTTCAGGTAAAATTGATTTAATATCTGTAGAAGTTCGATCATCCATGCTGTATTTGTAGAAAACTGTCAGATCAGCAACATTTCGTCTGTGCAAGCTCATTAGTAAGAGTTGAGTTGCCAATTAGTTTAATAGCTCTGTGAACAAGATAAAATGACCGTATTTCTACCATACTCTGGCATTTACTTCGTTCATTTCATCCTCATGTTGAAACAAAAGTTGATTTTTTTTTAATTCTGTACGCCTTAAGTGTCTGGCTTTGGTAGCCTGATTCCAGTATTCTATTTATAAACCTTAAAAGAGCCTAACACACTTCTTCTTCGATCAGGAGTTGTGTCTTAACCTTAAAAGAGCCTAACACACTTCTTCTTCGATCAGGAGTTCTGTCAAAACCGATCAAAACGGTTGTGTTTCATTTTTAAATACAATTTTTTTTAACAAAATATTAATTAATTAATATTCTTTTACATTTACTTTTTTATCATTTTGTTTTTGTTTAATAAAATGTGCTGTGTAGTAGAAATTACAACATGTGTCCCAAAAACACATAAAAACCAAGGCCTAGGTCTCACAACAACATGCGTTCTGAGGTGTTGATGAACGCATATCTTTTTTCAAATAATTTTTTAAAGAATAGATAACTAAACAATAAACTCTGTCACATGTAAAATGTGACATTTTGGTCAATATTTCATGATAGGATCTAGAGAAAATAAAATAGAAGGTAAAATCAAATTTGATTTAAAAACTTACAAAAACAAACCTAAAATGGGTTTGCCAATAATCGAGCTAATGACATATTTTTTGATCATGTGACGCACGGTCTTCTCTTCTTTAATGATTAAAGCTCACACATATAGAGTTATATGAAGGCAAATATTTAACATTTAAGAAATTTTTTAAGATAAAACTTTTATGTGAATTTTTACAAGAACCAAGGATGATCAAAGTCAAAACCAAACCATCTATTGAAAATCACAAAGCATTCAGATAAAATAATTTTAGTTATTAATTATTTATGTTTGTTAATTGAATCTGTTTTAATTTGAGTTATATGCTTGTGATATTATATTGCTTGGATAATTATTTAGACAATAAACTTAGTCCTATATTTACAAGCTTATCCAACTTTCTTGACAATTTTTCTTTTAGGTAATATAATAATCATAAGTATATTACTTTCTTGTGATAATGCGTATTTTAAATAGTGAGTTGCTCAATATTGATTCTACTCTTTCCATTATTTGCTTTATTTTTCTTTTTAAAAAATTTGCAAATAAATTCACGAACATAACATCAAGAACATCATTTTATTTCATGACTTGTCGGAAAAACTAGATAGCTGGATAGAGTAGCACAATCCTAAGTTTATGGTTCTAGGTGGATTTAATATCCACAGTAAAAAAGGGTTCACACAGCTTTACTGATCAGCCTACAAAAGTACCTGACACACACCGACTAGCATTTTGTTCAGCCATGCCCTATTATGATCCGGACAGGATCAGGGAGTAGTAAGATAAGTCATAAAAAGGCATTTGCAGCCGGCCTCTCAGAAACCATTACTGATTTCCCTCAAAAGGCATAACCTATTTGTCCTGGCCCGGACTGCGACGACATGTGTAATCCCTAGTAGTAAATGCCGGACCAGGGCACATTCAGACTCATATTATAGGATTTAACAATTAAGCTATGTGCTATTTGTTCTGATCTGAGCCCTTTTTGTTCGAATAAATTGCATTTGGTTAAAATTCACTAGAGTATTATCCATTTTAGATATACATACATTGTTTGCGAAATTTCACATATATGTAACTCTGCGTTATGACTACGTATAGTATAGGTAAGTATAAACATAATATTTTTCAAACGAATTTTTTGAACACTCGGAAAATTATGTATTTATAAAAAGCGTGCTAAAATGTAGTAATGAATGCACTATTTGAACTGATCCGGTCCTACTACGGCTGTAGTAGGGCTGCCCGATTCGGTTTGTATGGTTTGAGGTGTTACATTACAGATCAGAACCTGTTCAGTGTGCATCATCCGGTCCCTATCAGTAGTAGGGAAAGCCGTATCCGGCCCAGAGATTAGTCCCTACATAGTGCTAGTCGGACCTGGACAAAGTAGTAACTTGATTTGTTTTTGACAAATGAGCAATTGGTACAATTTAAAGTATCAGAGTCTTTATGTGGTTCAGATCATAATATGATCTCTATAGTCTATATAGTTAAATATACAAAGTCCAAAACAATTTAAACCAAATCCCCGTCTTGTTTGGGACTATAAAGCGGTGGATTGGCAGGTTTTTTTAAACGGTTTCCCTGGTAACGTAATTGTTTTACCGTCCAAGACCCTAACAACATAGCCGCGTTAAATTTTTCGGAGGCTATTCTTGAGGGCATGTGTAGATTAATCCCAAATATATTGACGATTCCTGTGGCTGATCTGAGATTTTCAAATAAACGCAAAAATGGCAATTAAAATTAAGCGAAAAGCATCACCCTTTTCATTCCATGATTACCACATATTTTATACTTCGTGAGACGCCTGTCCTTGACGATTCCTACAAATTTTTTATCTGCCATTTTCCTCGATTCGGGTTCTTTGCTTGGAAAACTTTGAAATATGGCGATTTCCCGGGGTCTTGAATATTTATTACCACAATTTTATTATTTATTAAAGGGGATGGAAATATTAAAAAACGAGAGTAAGTTTGTCACACAAAAATTTGTCTGCTATTGTCGAGTCCGACAACTCAAACACACCAAAATACCGAGGTATTGAAAATCAATTTCCACAAATCAGCATGGACTATGGAGGGATCAGATTTTATTGGTTAATAATTTTTGTTTTTACTTTTGATCTCCCGCGTACGCCAGTCCCTGCTATTGGCGTACGTGTTCACTTGAGATATAACATACCACTGGCAATATCAGTGAGATATCACTATCCATATGGTAATATCTTAGGTGCGCTAGCGGATGATTCCGTATTCAGTCAACGGTAGCACCCTCAGTCTATGTGGAATATTCCTTGCTAATCACACACTATTGCTTGCTCGAAGAAACTAGCCTTCATTTAATTCTATATCTTGGCTATAATCATTGAGGAAGACAGTGTGTGGCATGAATCATGATCAAGGAATATACTACTAGCTGGATTATTGGCAACCCCATTTTTGTTTTATTCCTGTAAATTTTTAAAACAAATTTGTTTTTTCCTTTTATTTTCTCTATCCCATCATAAAATATTGGCCTATGTCATATTTTATATGTGATAGGATTTATTGTTTAGTTATCCATTCTGTAACAAAAAATATTAAAATAACAAAAAATTAAAGATTTGCGTGCATCAACATCTTAGAACGCATTTTGTTGTGGGACTTTAGTGCCACATATTGTAATGTTGTTGTGACACATATTGTAATGCGTACTGCACATCGCATTTTATTAAAAAAACCTAACTTTTATAGAATTGTTCAACAAAATTGAGTGAAATTGAAGGGTCATATTGTCCGACAAATTTTCAGCTGCGTTTTTCCAGCCCGACGACTGGAAGTCGGAATGTCGGCTGGATATCACATTTTTCTTTTTTTTACAGTTTTAATTAATCGTATAATACCTGATACAGTTGTCCGATACAATAGTGTCCGCTTACTACCGAAAAATTGAAAAATGTCATCATTTCAAAGTGGATAGCGTACGGTCATCTCATCATCTACGATATATCAACAATTAGTCAATAATAACAATAAGACAGTCAATAATAACAATTAGTCAATAAGACATTTGTTATTAAATAATATTAATAATATTAATATTATAAATAATTGATAAAAATTAATTATAATGATAAAGCTGTAGTCGTTACTATGTAAAGCCATCCTGGAAATGTAATATGTTAATTGAAACTCAGTAACCTATTGGCTTAATCTAAATTAATTCAGTGTTGCAAAACGAAAAAAAAATTCGTAACGTTATGCATTTCGTTTTTGTAACAATATATTTATTTTTTCGGTACGTTATTTCGTTATGAAACAGAAAAATATTATATTTCGTTATGTTATAACGTTATAATTACGTTATTTTAAAATTAAATATCATTTTTAAAATTAACCTCCTTAAATGTACAAATATAGAAAAGCTCTAATGAACAGTTATTTCTTGTATGTATAGTTATAAAAATATTAATTTTATACAATCGAAGTAAAACAAAACTAAATAATTAAATACATTAAAAAATTTGACTTATTTCAAAATTAATTATTTCAAAAATATTAGAGTAAATTTTTATTTAATAGATCTTCTGAATTATTTCTTATATCGGCCAGCATAAAAATATTCTTTCTTAAAATTATTCAAAAGCACCTGTGAAGCAGAAACGGCTAGTACATATTTGAAATTACTTGCAATATACTTAAAGTTTTACAAAATTTTCAATATTTTGGTACAGATATCATACAATTTTAAACTACCAAAACCTTTAGTGTAAGCGTTCAATGAAATTAAAAAAGAGTAGATAAGTTGGCTTTTATATAACCGAATCTTGCACTTTGATTTTCATATAATTATACAAAAAGATATCCAAAAAACGAAATAAATATTAACGTTATCGTTACGTTTTGCGTTATTGTAACGCAATTTTATTTTTAAAACGTTATGAAAGTAATTATTACAAATAACGCTATTTCATTTCGTTTTTTCGTTTTTGCGTTACGTTACGAGTAACGTTTTGCAACATTGTAAATTATTATTACTTGTTGTAGTAGAATGTTGTTAAAACATTATTGATTTGTTTTGTAAATTCAATACATAAGGAGCTAGTTAGGCTTTCTAGAACACAACTGATGCATATTATTAAATATGAGTTATGTATAGCTCTC
>OY856188.1:60377795-60478470 GCA_963693315.1 Diogma glabrata
TTAATATGCATCACGTAGACGGCTTTCTTTAAAAACTGGATTTTTATTTTTTTTACAACTGTTGCTAAAATTAGCAAAGCGATTCCACATTCAATTTTAAATTACAGTAAAACTCGCTTTTAGGGTACACCCTATATAAAGTACACTTGGTCTATAGAGTACAGCAAATTTTTTTCTTACATCTATAAAAATTTTACGAACAAATTATCCTTCTTATAAGGTACCTCGGCTTATAAGGTTATAACGTACGCACGTTTAGTCCCGTGAACTATTTTTCTGTGTAATTTGCCCATTTTATAAAGTACGAATAGAAAATAAGAATACAAAATAAACATAAAAATTTAAAAGTCGTAAGTATTCGCTGCCTTACGATATTTAATATTTTTCTAGGAAATGTCTCGGCTTCCGTTCATTGATTTGTTGTGATTCATGGGTTAATTCGCAAGTTAGTGTTGAGAAAATATTTGCTAATTTATCAGTTCGATTTCTTTAATGATTTTATGTTTAAAAAAATAAGCTAAAGGTACGACACGGTACCAAATCAAATTAAAATGCTAGTGATCACTTTGGCCAATAAATTAAAATATTTGGTGGAAGTCGATCAAAAGAAGTCCTCCTCAATTTAGGGTAATCCTCTTAAAAATATTGCTCTAAACTATAAAGTTCAAATTTAGAATTTTGTAAACTCTTGAAGGCTTGAACTCTTGTGGCTTGAAGCCACATACAACAGAAACAGAATTTCATATACAAATTTTACAGAAACAGAATTTTTTTCTGTTAAATTTGTATGAAATTCTGTTTCTGTTGTATGTGAATGCCCAGCTTTAGATGTCTTTCATTTTATTTCGAAGTCGTGATAAAAAGTTAAAGCAACTACAATAAGCTATTGTTTCAAAAAACCTGGGATAACTACGATCGTATACTTCGACAGTAACTGATAACAGGGCGCTTATTAGATGCCTCAAACTAAATAGAATCTGAGTACGAGGATTTATAAAAATTCGAACAAATTTTTATTTTTAGTCTACGGGAGTGACGATAATGCCTACTCCAGTCCCTGCTATTGACATATATATATATATATATATATATATATATATATATATATATATATATATATATATATATATATATATATATATATATATATATATATATATATATATATATATATATATATATATATATATATATATATATATATATATATATATATATATATATATATATATATATATATATATATATATATATATATATATATGAGCTAACGTGTGATATCACATACCGCTGACAATAGCAGTGAGATACTACTAGCCAAGGTGTTATCTTAAGGGTGCTACCAGATGAACTTTATTGTTATGGAATATATCTCGATGGTGGCACTCTATTTTGTTTTTGAAATAAAAAGTGGCATGTTATATGAGTTACAATATGTGTCACAAAAGCACATAGATACCTGGTAAGATCTAATTATCACAACAATATGCGTTCTGAGATGTCGATGAACGTTTTTTTTTCAAACCTTAGTGGATCGAAGGCACTCGTGAGGACCGAAGGCACTCGTGACTATTGATTCGGGCAAAGCATTCCATTTGTACGATATATGGACAAAGAAATCTATCTTCATTTTAACACTATGACAGTGAGTGACCAGTAAAACACCATTGACCATTGACAAGTAAAACAGGGTAAAAAATATGGTTGACGCATCATGGATCCGATTCCATTCAAGCACTGCTGGTGACGATATTTATAAAAAAAACAACGAGATCAGAGAATTAAGATTTGAAGTTAAATTTCAATCACAACTCGTGTAGCACGTTTTTGAACAGAGTTCAAAAGAGTCAGGATAGAAACAGATGCAGCACCCCAAGCTTGACAACAATACTCCATACAAGGACGAATGTAGGACTTACAAATGAGGAGTTATTAATATGGAGTGAAATATTTTTTACATCTATTGAGGACTGAGTTTTCTTGGCGTGAGCTTTGCCATCGCCATTATACGATCATTCTAGAGTAAGTCGATAGAAATTTTGATGACCAATAAAATTTTTCACATTCGTCTATTTGGTTGTCATACACACTAATCGAAATATCTTTGGCAAACTCGGTCGTTGATCTGGCAACAATCAATAGCCATGTTTAGGTGAGTTAAAATTGAACATATTTCAGTCACCAAAATTGGCAACTTTTGTCAGGCTATCATTTAAATTTATGGTATCTCTCCGCACGGGCTTTATTCGTTCATGCATTTTCCCTTTTAAAGATAGGAAAACGAGCGATATGTGCAGTGTACTATCATCTGCAAAATTATTTATTGGGTTACTGGTGATTTTCAGATGATGTAAAAGTAAAGTGGTGACAAAACTAAGCCTTGGGTATACATCAGAGTTAATTATTTTAGACGCGGAAGAAGCCATCGATGGATACCGAAATGTATCGGTCGGTGAGAAAGTTTTGAATAAACTACACAACTGCGGGGTTAAATCCGTACGCTACGCGCTTGCTGATCAGGTTTGCAGCCCGGATTTGATCAAATGCAATTTGACGACCAAATTGTAATTAAAGTGGAAAATATTATTCAACTTTACCTTAAACAACAGAAAATTACTGATTATTTTTCAGTAAAAATATTGTCCATCGCAACTTAATCTGAGTAGACATATTCAGACATTCTCATTCGAAAATATTTACACATACATATGTTTATGTAGCGTCGGTTTGATTAGCTTTAACATAATTATTTTATTAACGAATTGTTTTTAAACTATTCTTATTTTTTTGTGATCGCTTTTATATCAATTAACATGTAGTAAATAATTTAATATGAAATACAATGATATAATGAGAATAACAGGCAAATTTGCTTATGCTTTTTTAATTTTTTGGATATAACGTACCATGGTGTATAACGTACGCTTACGTCGGTCCCTTGACCGTACTTTATAAACGAGTTTTACTGTAGTTGAGGACGAATTAGTAAAAAATATTTGGTTTTATATTAAAACAATGAAGCTGGTTTTATTAGGTTGTTAAAATTTTGATTGAATAACGAATATATATAATTATATTTGTTATTAAATCATAAATTTTCGGGATATGTCAGTTAGTGGTATTAAGTAATGTAGGAGTATATAATGTGGTATTATGTTATGTGGGGGCCTAGGTCTTAAAAGATACTTATGTGTTGTTGTGATCCTTTTCATTTGTTTTTTAATTTTGATTTTAATTAAAATTTGTTTGATTATGTAAAACGGAATTCGATTAGGTTAACCTAAATATAAAACTCAAATTTATTTTAATTTGATTTATTTTCGAAGAGTAAAGCAAAATTACATTTAGTTTTTTTATATAATTTTAATTCAGAATTTTCCCCATCTAATGGACTTGGCACTTTGACGCAGTGATGGGGCTCAGTAGACTCAGTGATCTTAGGAGCTACAACGGTAGGGTCACCCATGCCGTTAGGTCCTCGGTGAGAATCGAAGCCAAGATCAAGTCCAAAACCCAAAGCTAAGGTGAGACACGTACGCCGAAAGCTTAGCATGGTCAAGGGGGTGCTTGATTATTAGTACGGAACGCTGGATACCGGGCGTCCTCCAGTTTCAGTAGCCTTACCACAGCACAGGGCTCTGTTGTGGTTGACCAATGTACCTCCCTACTTTCTCCATAAATATTGTATGGAAAACTATAAAGTTTTAGATGAGAGCGATGCTTCTCCAAACGCATCACATAAACTAACAACAAAACTGTGCACCATGTCCTACTCTAGGATCATGCCTGATTTATCAGCTTATTCTAAACCAGACAGTACACATGCCATGTCTGACTCTAGGATCATGCCTGATTTATTAGCTTATCCTAATTTGGATAGTACACACACCATGTCTGACTCTATGGTAATGTCTGATTCACCAGCTTACTCTAAGTCAGACAGAAGACCTGTACGATATAGACAAAAATCTCTAGTACCTAAATTAAGTTGCGTTCAGATTAATCTGCACAGATCAGAAATGGCCTCAGTTAATTTGAACCGGTTAATTGAACAGGATGCTCACGATCTTGCGTTTATACAGGAGCCGTGGGCAGACAGTAAAATAAAAGGTCTATCGTCAAACAAAAACACAAAACTGATCTATTTCTCAGATGTGGAAAGACCGCGAACCGCGATTCTCTTCAACAAACATCTGAAAATATTTCCATTGAATGAATTTATCTGTAGAGATCTTACAACGGTCCAGATAGAAATTCATCTCCCTCAGGGTGGATTTCGTAAATTCATTTTAGCTTCTGCATACTTCCCGGGGGATGAGGACGAGACACCACTAGAAGTGGTAGAGAAACTCATCAAGTATTGCAACAATAACCACTATAGCCTCATAATAGCGTGTGATGCTAACGCTCATCACACCGTGTGGGGAAGTAGCAACATTAACACAAAAGGCGAGTGTCTGCTTCAATTTTTGTATACAAACAATATGTTTATTTCAAACAAAGGTAGTGAGCCTACCTTTAGAAACGCAATCAGAGGCGAGGTCCTTGACCTTACTTTAACTAACATAAACGCTACTAACCATATTAAGAACTGGCATGTTTCGAAGGAAGCTTCTATGTCTGATCATGCTTATATATGTTTCAACATAGAAAACTACCCAAAAATCACCCAGTACTTTAGAAACCCAAGAAAAACCAACTGGGAACTTTCACACAACATATCTTCACGATAATGTAAACAGTTGCGGCAGTATCAACTCTACATTTGAGCTTGACTCTGCAGCAAATAATTTACAAGAAATTATCACTGAAGCATACAACCTTAATACTCCAATAACTCAATCCAAAAGATGCAGAGATGTACCTTGGTGGAATGGTAACTTGGAAAGGAAAAGGAATAAAGTTGGCAAGCTCCTTAACAGAGCAAAAACAACAAATAATTGGACAGAGTACCGAGTAGCTCTAACCAATTATAATAAAGAACTCAGACAATCAAAAAGAAATAGCTGGAAAGAGCTCTGCAATACGATAGATAATCTGCCTGCTGCAGCTCGACTCCGAAAATTGATGTCGTCTGATCACACAAACCCTCTAGGCTCAATCTGCAAACCAAGTGGTACGTATACCACCAGCTGCATTGAGACACTAGATACTTTACTTCAAACCAACTTTCCGGGCTCAATAGAATGGAGCACGGAAGATAATGCCAACGAAGACGTACGTCTTTTAGATCCTGCAACTAAAAGTAATGCAGATCATTTAACAAACATAATTTTCACCCCCAACAAAGCGAGATGGGCTATAGAATACTTCGGTCCGTATAAATCTCCAGGAGGTGATGGAATTTTTCCGGTATTTCTGCAAAAGGGTCTAACAATCATTCTTCCATATCTCATGCGTTTGTTCAAAGCAAGCTTTCGCCTTGCTTACATTCCTCAGATATGGCGAGAAACCAGAGTTGTTTTTATACCTAAGCCAGGAAAAAAACCAAATGAAGCCAAATCATACAGACCCACGTTGCACAAAATGGTGAAAGAAATTGAGAGCACCCTAAACTATAAGGAGGCACTTGTTTGTACATTTATGGACATACAAGGAGCCTTTGACAATGTCCACTTCAATGCAATCATTGAAATGGCCACAAAGAAAAATATAAACCCGCTTATCATTGCGTGGATTATCAAGATGCTACAGAGTCGGAAGATAACGGCTACACTAGGTGATTATTCAGTGACTGTTACTGCATCTAGAGGCTGCCCGAAAGGGTGCGTCCTCTCTCCGCTGCTTTGGCTAATGGTGGCTGATGATCTTCTCACTAAGCTAAATGATTCCGGCTTCAACACTGTAGGCTATGCTGACGACTTGGCAGTCATGGTTAGAGGGAAACATGACTCCATTGTCGCTAGTCGAACCCAGACAGTTCTTAATATTGTATCAAAGTGGTGCAACAGATTGGGACTTTCGATCAACCCACAAAAAACAAGCATTGTCGTTTTCACAAAGAGGAGAAACTTTAATTTCATTTCTCCTGTTCTAAACGGCAATCCAATACAAACATCAAAAGATGTTAGATATTTGGGTGTGATCCTGGATAGCAAACTAACCTGGAACTCACACCTGAAATATATCTCCGATAAGGCAAACAAAGTTTTCTTCACATGCAGAAACCTGTTTGGGAAAACACGGAGTCTAAGCCAAAAAATGATAGTTTGGTTGCACCAAAGTCTTATTAAACCAATTCTAACATATGCAGCTTTAGTTTGGTGACCTAAAACGCGCCAAATAACAGCTCAAAATATGTTTACAAAAATACAAAGGCTTGTGTGTCTTAGTGCCACAGGTGCTTTCAAAACCACGCCAACGTCAGCAATGGAAATTCTTCTAAAGCTTTCTCCATTGCACCTACATGTAAAATCTGTACCGGTGTTGAGCGTTCATAGACTGCAGCTCACAGAAGGGTTTAAGCCGGGTAATCTAACCGGACACCTTAAAATCCTTTCTGAATTACAAGCTGAAATGCATGCATACCATATTTCGGATTGTATGCCAAAAACGATAGATTTACACAGGCACTTTGATGTCAAGATATTGGCCAGAGATCGTATTAAAAGCTACATACGGTCACTGCCACATAACGCCAGCATCTGGTACACAGATGGTTCTCGAACCAATATGGGCACGGGAGCAGGAGTGTTTGGTCCTAGAACAAAGCAAACGGGTGCCCTAGGCACCACAACAACCATATTTCAAGCCGAAATTTTTGCCATTAGCATTTGCGCTTTGCTATGTGCTGGAAGAAAATACCAAAATATTGAAATATATATTATCTCTGACAGCCAAGCAGCACTCTTGGCACTAAAATCTACGCGCTTTGATTCAAAACTGGTATGGAAATGCTACCAAAATCTACTAAAAATCTCCTGCAATAATAAAGTAACACTTGTGTGGGCACCTAGCCACACAGGAATACAAGGAAATGCTATCGCTGACGCTTTAGCAAAGCAAGGGGCCGATAAAAAGTTTGTTGGACCGGAACCATGCTTCGGAATGGCCAAGAGTTCGCTCAAAAGCACAATTCAAACATGGGAACAGGAACAAAATGCTAAATTATGGAGAAGCAGAGAGCGACTAGTACACTCTAAAAAGTTTCTAGGTAACCTCCCTGTTTCACCCTTAAAAACAATCGACTTAAACAGAGAGTCTCTAAGAATTTTAACGTGGTGCGTTACTGGACATAGTCCTTTAAACCACCATCTTAATAAAATGGGCCTTGTTGTTTCCGACAGGTGCAGATTCTGCTACTCGGACGCGGAAACGATGGAACACGTCATCTGCAGCTGTCCTGAACTCCCTGGGCACAGATACAACCAACTTGGTCATAGAACACTAACACTTCCATTACCACAAAACGTCACTCCAATTGAGCTAATTAATTTTATTAAAAGTCTCAACTTGGATGACAGAATACAACCAGCAACGGCTCAGACGACGACTGACTAATAAAACAATCAGGGTAAGCACAATAGACCTTCAGGTCGCAGTGCTACTTGAACTGCAAGTCTCAAGGCCCTCCAATAAAAAAAAAAATTCAGAATTTTTTTGTACCATATGCAAACAAATAAATTTCATTATTCGTTTGCGCATGCGCTGATTCAAATCATAGCGCAACACAAAGAAGTTTTCATTATTCGTTCTTAAAAACACATTTTCAAGAATGTGTACCATAATGCATTTGTTATTTTTAATAACATCAAAACGATTAAATTTAAAACAAAACCGCATATTTACTCTGGAGCCCTATTCCCGAACACATATTTGTCAATTGACAATATTGTCAATTTCACCAAAATGCTTAACAACTTTGTTTAAAAATGGAATTCTGTAAGTCATATTTGTGTCAAACAAATTTTTACAAAATTATAACAGACTAGGGGGTATTAGGGATGGAAAAGTCGATTCCGATTCTACTCGAGAATCGACTTTTCTGTTAAAATAATCGATTATAAAGAATCGATTTTTAATTTTCAAAGTCGATCAAGAATCGATTCTTAGTATTCGATTTTTTTGGCTTTAGAAGCCGTTAAGTTTTACTCTATTAATACGCTGCTCGACTCCCGATGTAAAAATCTAGGCTTTTAAAATATTTGCAACGCCGCGAGTGCTGTGATTATTGTCGGTATGTGTTTATCACAAGATAATTTTAAGTTTACAGAAACATTTCTTCGTCAGGGTTTTTCAATTAATTTGTTTCAACTTTATCTATATACGTTCAAACTTTATCTATATATATTGCTTGGAAAAAGAAGATCAACTAACAAAAAGTGTTGCGGTTGATCATGACAATGAGTACACTGCAGATCATCAACGATCTTGAAATGATAATGGTATTTGGGATTTTTCAGACGACACTATGCAACAAAACCATCAAAATAATGACAGGGAGGAAGTAGGCGGGTTGCTGATTGAACTAAGAGAATTCATTAATCGGCCAACAGTCGACAGAAAAAGTAATCCAAATCCAATTATCACATGAAAAACACTTGAAAATGAACATTCAAATTTATCAACAATATAGCAAAAAATATTAAACAATATGCATACATAGTAGCAAGATCAACTCCATGTGAGCGTTTATTTTCAGACAATGGTCTGATTGCAAATCAGATTCGAAGTAGATTAACGCCTGATCATTTGAATATGCTACTTTTCTTAAGACCAGTTGCAGAAAATATGTGGTTTTCATAAGTTGATTGTCTAAAATTTATTTTGAATAAATGTATACCACTATGAAGTATAAATTTAAATTTGTTTCAGCTAAAGCTAGTGTTTTTAACATAGGAATCGATTAAAATCGAAAGAATCGACTTTGGCAGCCGGAGAATCGATTCTAGGAATCGAAATGTATAAAATCGAACTAGGAATCGAGAATCGACTTTTCTATAAATCTTTCCATCCCTAGGGGGTATCCCGCGGGCTCCGCCCCCTCCTCCTTTCCCCTCCCTTCGCACACCAATACACTCTTGCTCTTTTCATCCGGGGCTTTGATACAACTACTAAGTACTATCCATCATAATCCAACCTCTTCTAATCTATTCTGTGTGCACCTTCTGCTTAACTATAATTCTACAAAAACCATCGTGAGGTTAACGATAAATTTTTATACGATCAATGACAAATGGTTGAAAATAATAATAATAAGAAAATACTGAAATAGCAGCTTTTGTTCTTCTATATTTTATTTACAGAAAATGAAGCTATGCAAAAATAATGATGAAAAAAAAATATTCTATGATTTTTAGCACTATCTGTCATGTAAATAATTAATTTTCTTATTAATATCGCAACGATATAAATTTGAACGAAACGGCTAAAAGACAATTAGAGCAATAATTTTGAAAAACTACATTATCGAAAAATTTAAATGCCGTAAATGGAATGTTTATGATGTAACGCCACTGCATTACATTATGTCTGAATGCAATAAAAATTTACATGCAACTTTAATGCAATAATTACTGGTTTTGATTGTTTATTTTCGTTTTCCGAAAATTTAATTATTTAATTTTTCCCCTTAATATAAAAAAATGGTATATATAGATTGATTAATGATGAGATCGGGCTCTATTTTAAAATTAAAAAAAACATCGATGGATGTTTTAAGAAAGTGATCGAGTAAAATAAAATATAAAATTAAAGTTTGAATTCGAATTTAATTGTTAATGAATTTTAGTTTATTTAGTAAAAGTTTGATATTATAGTTTTCTTTTCAATATAATTTGTTCAAATTTTGTTTTTTCTTAGTAAGATAGAAGTTTAAAAAATAAGAAAACTAAAACAAAAAAAAAAAATTACAAAAAAAATATTATGATTTATGTTTGTGTATTGTTGTTGATTAAAACAAAGAAAACAGGAAAATTAATATTAGTGAAAAAAAAACCATTGCTTGGTTTTTTTTGATTTGAAGGCAAGTAACAGCGAAATTAATTTTAAAAGAAGCAATTCTATTAAATAGGAATTCCAAGAAAAAATAGCAAGAAAATTTGTGTGCTTTGATTTATCCATAAATTGAAATCAAGCATTTTTGGTGTTAGTTAAATCATATATAAAGAATCGTTAACTACAATAAATGCAAAATAATAAAAAACCAAAGCATTATTATTTACAAAAAAAATATATATATTTGTTTGTTTGTCCAAAATAAGAAATACAAAAAAATGGAAGATAATATATTTATAATTCATAATAAAATTAAAAGAAAAAAACCAAATTAATAACAGCAGTGCAGTGCAAAAATTAAAACATTCCATAAACTTTGATGATATTAAACAAAGACAATAAAAGCTGCTTAAGTTAGGTTTAGTTTTTTAATTTTCATTTTAATATTAGTTTAATTAGGTTATTAATAATAGGTGTTGGGAAAAACTATTCAATAAAAGTAAGTTATATTTTTTAATCATAATTATTGAGTTTTTTTTTACATAATTGAACTGTTTCTTTTGTCTTCGTCTTGGTTTGCTTTCTTCTCAAAAATTAGCATGTCTTAAATTTATTAACGTGAGATAAATGATGGCTTCCAAAAATGATGTATGTAGGTGTGAACAACTAATATTTTTTTTGTGTTTTTCGTTATTTTAAATCGCTCTATCTAGATCCTCTGGCTCACTGAAATCCCACGCCATAACACCCTGATGCTTAGTTGGCAAATCGAGCGATCAGTGAAATAGTCAGATGGATAATTCTTTAGTAGATTTGATGGCATTTCTGTTACTGTTATTTTTTTTTTTTTTTTAATTTAATTTTCAGATTACCGTTAAGTCTGCTACAGTGGCCTTCAAAGAATTGGTATTTAGCTCAAATTGTGTACTTGTAACTTTCTGGAAGAATAACTGGTTTCATCTTTGTGTTTGTTTTACATTTTTTATTGCTATTGCTGTGAAAACAAGATATTGTTCGCTCGTGTAAATTGAGTTGAAATGCAATGTATGTTTTTACGGTAATAGTCAACTACAAATTTTCCAGGAAGAACTTTGTTAGTATGAATTTATTTGTATTGTAAATGATTTAGTTCATGTTTCGTTACTGGATTTATTATGGAACAGGTTTTTCTGAGATATTTTAATCAAATATGCTTATCCGAGTAAACATTTTATATTTCCTTGTATTTTGTTATGGATACAAAAAGGTTGATACTAATTCCATACCACTCTAAGTGTTGAGTTTAGATTTTCTTTTCTTTTGGATTTCCAAACTTGGATTGTTTTGATGCTGTTTATCCAACAACATTGTTTTCACTCTAAACAAGAGTTTGAATGCAATACGTATTGGTAACAGTAATTTACTGATTATTTGAATTGCAGATTATCAACTTTAGGATATCTAGTTTATCAGTTTGAATCACGGGTTGATGGTCTCAATTCTACTGTTAGATTTTATTTGTCATTCTAGTTTAACAGGTTTCTAAGTCCAGTAATGAACCAATTGTTCTAAAATATATTTTTCAAATTTAGTTTTTAAATTTAAATTTAATTCTGAAAAAAATAAAACTTTTTTGTTCTGGACCATTTCTCTTTTAAAGGTTTTTTGTTCTTTCGAAATTAATTTCAAATTAATATGGTCCAGAATATCTTCAATTAGTGTTCACACTTGCAACTCATACTTGGAAGTTATCGTTTATCTCGCATTTCATGAGAAAAAGAAAGTTAGAAACAAAAGATACAGCTTTATTATTGTTACGATTTTATATTTTATATATACATACATATTTATACATATATTTAAATTTTTTTTTTCCCTCTTTAGAATTTAAGTTATATTTTGGATCAAAAATACTTTTTTTATGATAAATACAAATTTATAAATAATTTCAATTTTTTTTATATTTTGTTAGTTTATACCGCATTCACAGCGACATAGCAAATTAGTAGATGTAATTTAAATCTGTGCTGTAAACACTTTTTATTTTAAAATCTTGCCTTTTAAAATCTAATTTGATATCTAGGCTTACTACAATTACAAACGATTCAAATACTTACGATTCACATTACAATCTACGTTTTAAACTCATATTAAATATGCCAAAATGCAAATTATAATATACTATCTACTAATTTGCTATATCGCTGTGAATGCGGTATTAGGTTATTTTTTTTAAATAAGAACCAAATTGAATTCAAATTTTTTTTTTTTCCTTTCCGAGCTTATCGTATCTAAAAGCTGTTATACTAATCAATTGTAATTAAATTGTTCATTTAATTTCATTACATGATTTTTTTTTTTAAAAAAATATATTCGAAATTTAAACAAAATTTTTCTTTCTCTGTCTTGGAATTTTTTGAAATATACTATACCATTTTTCTGATTTTTTTTAACGTTATTTGTATCAATATTTTTCTATTACAATAAAGATACATCGATTTTTACAATAAATCGATAGTTAGTTTACTTTAATATTCAATAAAATCTTCTCATCATGAATGTGTTTTTGTTAGAACGGGATGAATTTGATTTCGAATGTGAGCTACGCGATATATCAATTGACGATCCTATTGCCGCTCAAGTATTACAAAACCGAGTTATTTCCGAAGAAGATGAAAAACGAGCAAAACCACTTAAAATGCATGCCAAGGCAGCCAAGCATCCTAATTTAGAGATAGATATATGCCGTACAAAGTTAAAACATCTTCAAACAAATATTAGTAATATATTGGATCAAAACCCAGCTGACCAACTTCAGTTCGCACGAATAATTGAGTCACGTTTGTTACATGTTGCAAATAGATTAGGACGCGCTAGCACCTCGAAAACATATACTGGTGATGCTAAATCTACTCTTCAATGCTGTGAAGAATTACTAGCTAGTATCGAACCATATCTTAAAGATTCGGGTACTCTGAATGAGTCAATAGAGGCTGCCAAGTTAGTAGAAATAGGCCTGAATCTTACCGCACATCAGCCAAGTGATACAGAAATCATTTCTCCTAACAGCGGATCGCAGGTTTTAGATCCCAATTCTGAGATAATAGATTTGCAGCTGCAAATTAAACAATTAACTCAGCAGTTGTTGGATATGAAAAATGACATCCGTTTTAGAACCGATGAAAAACCAAAAACTCCAAAGGTTTCATTCCCAAATGTTTCTCAACCCGGAAACTATGTAGTTCAACCATCATCTTCGCAAGCACAATTTAATGTACCACTGCTTCAACCTAAAAGCTTGGAAGCACCCGCTTTTGGAATTAACTCTTTTCCTAACCATGGTATTCCGTATAATGTTCCATATTCTGTGCCAACTACTCTAAGCAGCTCTGCAGCCACGCAACATCATGCTCCTCCAATATCATTTTCAAATCCTTTGCATTCTTCTAACCCAGTATTTACTTATGGTGCTTCTAATTATTTTCCAAATCCTAGTAGTTATATTCCATCAAGATCTGCGGAAGTAAAATACATACCTGAACATCGTGGATTGTCCAGAAGTGGATTGTCTTTTGATGGTTCTCCTAATGGCATTTCAATCAATTTTTTTTTATTCCAATTGGAAACATTAGCTCATGCGATGAACCTCACACCTGCTACACTACTGACCGAAGTTAGTTTTGTCCTTAAAGATGTAGCTTGGCATTGGTACTGGTCATTTCGTCAACAGAACCCCAACACTAACTGGTTTGACCTTAGAAACAAAATGTAAGAAAGATTCAAAACTAGACGACCAGACGCAGAAATAGAGAATAAAATTGAATCTCGTAAGCAGCTTCCTAACGAATCATTTTTAGACTTTTATCAGCATATATTTCGTTTAACTCTGCAATTAACTACATCTTATCCCGATAAACAACTTATTAAAATATTGCGTAAAAATATGAGACCCGGTCTCCAGTACCAATTAACCGACCGCCATTTTGATAGTTTAGGTGAATTGATTAGCAGCTGCACTAGCTGGGAAACTACATGGACTAATCTCAAAGTAGATCCATATAATTTTGCACCTAATCGACGTGTGAATAATACCTACGAAAACGATAGATATCTAAACTCTCGAAGAGTTAATTCTTTAGATTCTGCTTTAAACAATAATAATACCATGGCTATTGACAGAGATAGACACTTGGTTGATCAGTTTTCTAACACGCAAGTCGAAACAATCAACCGATCGAATTTGAACCCTAACTCACAAGTAAATAAAACTGCTGAACAGAACGTCATATGTTTCAATTGTTCTCAACTTGGTCATGCTTTTACTGAGTGCCGCCTGCCAGTTACTGGTTGGTTTTGCTATGTATGTGGACTAAAAGACACAATAGCTCCAGCATGCCCACGCTGTTCGGAAAACAGAGCAAGGGGGCAGTGGATATCTGGGAATCACAGCACCCCGAGGACCCAACCTCCCAGTGGAATGAAGACGTACGCTGCAAATTTACGCAAACCACCAATATAAAAGAATTGGAAACATGTTCAATCAACTCTTCAGAATCATATTTTTCTACTGAATCTCCTACTAATAAACAAAACCCGTTAGGCAATAGCAAATTCGTTTTGACGAGCATTCCATGTACACGATTTAATAATTCCAAACGTAAATTACGAACTCAAACATACTGGAACCTAAGAAAAACCAACAAATCCAACATCGTTTCATCGGTCATTAATACGGACTGGAAAGACAAGAGACCATATGCTGATGTCATAGTTAACGGAACTAAATTTAAAGGCTTGTTAGATAGTGGGGCTACTATTAGCGTTTTAGGTGCTGGATCAGAAATCTATTTAAACAAAACATCCACAAGATTTTACAACTTTCCATCATACTTAAACACGGCTAGTGGACAGCGTCAAAGAATTTTTGGGTTCATATATGCAAAAGTTCAATTTAATGAAGAAACGCGAATGATTAAATTGTATATTGCTCCATCTTTGGAACAAAACCTTTATTTAGGAATAGATTTTTGGAGCGCATTTGGAATTAGTCCAACAATATCATCAATATCAATCACTAATGCTAAAGAAGACACATCCGCCTACCACAATTTGTTGCCAAAAGAACAAGCAGAACTTGACAACATAAAAGAAAGTTTTCCTTCATTCACGGTATTGGGGCTTGGAAAAACAGATCTTCTAACACACTCAATTGACTTAGGATCTGCAAAGCCAATCAAACAGCGATTCTACGCTGTCTCACCTGCAATGCAAAAGCTAATGTATGATGAATTAGACAGAATGTTGGATTTAGGTGTTATAGAAGAAAGTCACAGTGCTTGGTGCTCGCCAGTCACGTTGGTACGAAAAAGTAATGGTAAAGTTCGTATGTGTCTTGATGCTAGAGAACTAAACAAAGTCACCACCAAGGATGCTTATCCTTTGCCTCTTATTGATGGGTTATTGGGTCGACTCGATCAAACACGATTTATTTCAAGTATCGATCTTAAGGACGCCTTTTGGCAAATTCCTCTAGATCCCCAATCAAGAGACAAAACTGCTTTTACGGTACCTGGAAGACCCCTATATCAATTTACAGTCATGCCATTTGGGTTGTGCAATGTACCACAAACCATGTGTCGGCTTATGCACCGGGTAATACCATATTAACTACACGACAGAGCATTTGTTTATTTGGATGACTTGTAAATTACTTCTGCATCCATGAATGAGCATTTAGCATTACTTCGTAAAGTTGCCGATTTACTGAGAAAAGCAGGGTTGACAATTAACGTTGAGAAAAGTAGATTTTTATTAAAGGAAACAAAATATTTAGGATATTTAGTAGGTAACGGTACGTTACGTACCGATCCTGAAAAAATCAAAGCAATTGAATTATATCCAATTCCTAAGACTACCAAACAAATTCGGCGTTTTATGGGTATGTGCGGTTGGTATCGACGTTTTATCGCCAATTTTGCAACAATCTCCGCTCCTTTGACCGATTTAACAAAAAAAGGTACCAAGATCAATTGGTCTAGTGCAGCGAATTGTGCATTCAATAATCTTAAGCGTGCTTTAGGAACAGCACCTGTACTCACAAATCCAGATTTTACACATCCATTTTATATACAATGTGATGCTAGTACCACTGGTATTGGAAGTGTTCTTTTTCAAATCGACGCAGAAGGAGCAGAATGTCCGATTGCATACGTTTCTCAAAAGTTAAATTCCTCACAGCGGAATTATTCGATTACGGAGTTGGAATGTTATGCTGCGGTGGTAAGCGTAAAAAAGTTTAGGCCTTATATAGAAGGATATCGTTTTACGATATACACAGATCACGCAAGCTTGCGATGGCTTATGACTCAGAAGGAGTTAACCGGGCGTCTAGCAAGATGGAGCTTAAAGCTCCAATCTTTTGATTTCGAAATCGGATATAGAAAAGGAGTTGTGAATGTCGTACCAGATGCGTTATCTCGTGTTTTTTTTTGAAGAACTACAATTGTCATCACTAGCTAATGGTTCCATTATACCTAAACCTTTAACAACACCGATCAATGTAGAGCCGCTTCATATAGATCTGGATTCACCGGCTTTTGATTCACCAGAATACCAAGACCAAATCACCAAAATACAAAAATTGGGGTCGGATTGTCATAACTTTTCAGTACAAGAGAATAAGCTGCTTTTTCTACCTACTGTCGGTACTCAATATATAGAATCGGATATACCATCTTGGAATTTGTATGTTCCAAGCCAACTCACTCATTCTTTAGTTGAACAAGCACATGTTCCACCATCAGCTGCACATATGGGAACAGCAAAGACCCTCGATTGACTACGACGTCAATTTTACTGGCCAAAAATGACTCACGATGTCAGAGAGTTCGTAGGTAAATGTCAAACATGCAAAATTAATAAGCCTGTTAATTATTGTACGAGACCTGAAATGGGAAAACAGTTTCAATCTGATCGACCTTTTCAGAGGTTGTACATAGATTTATTAGGACCGTACCCTAGATCGAAGCGCGGGAACTCTTTTACTTTTATTGTGCTTGATCACTTTTCTAAATTTGTTGTGCTAAAGCCACTTCGAGAAGCCTCAGCTTCTCTGATTTGTACTTTTTTGGAAAATGAGATATTTATGATGTTTTCTGTGCCCGAGTTCATACTTAGTGATAATGGCAAGCAGTTCGTTTCCAAACTGTTTCAAAATCTCTTGATCAAATATGGAGTGAATCATATACGAACGCCTGTATATTCACCACAAAGCAATGCGTCTGAACGTGTAAATAGAACCATACTGTCAGCGGTTCGGTCATATATTGGAGGTTCTAGTCATACTGACTGGGATGTTTATATTCACGAAATAGCAGCAGCTATTCGAAATGTTGTCCATGATTCCACAAAACAATCTCCACACTATTTGGTGTTTGGTCAGCATATGACCTTACACGGCACCGATTATAACTTACGAAGATTATTAGTTGGAACTGACGAAAGCGAAATTTATGTTTTGTCAAAACCAGACCGTTTAGGTTTAATTCGGGAGCAAGTTAAGCTGAATCTACAGAATGCCTATGAAAAAGCGGCTAAATACTATAATTTACGTTCAAAGAATCGAAATGTTTCTATTGGTCAATCCGTTTTTGTTAAATCTTTTGCTCAGAGTGATGCTAGCAATAAATTTGCTTCTAAGTTATCCTCTAAATTTATACCATGTATTATAGAATCGAAGGTTGGAAACGTAGCCTATAACGTTAAAAACATGCAAGGGAAAATAATGGGACCCTTTCATGCAAAGGACATAAGAACATAATTATCTTGTAATAAATTTATTCCTTTTACAAAGCCCGACTGAGACTTTCTCAGGGTTGTGAGTCGTCCACACGATTTGTAACGCCACTGCATTACATTATGTCTGAATGCAATAAAAATTTGCATGCAACTTTAATGCAATAATTACTGGTTTTGATTGTTTATTTTCGTTTTCCGAAAATTTAATTATTTAATTTTTCCCCTTAATATAAAAAAATGGTATATATAGATTGATTAATGATGAGATCGGGCTCTATTTTAAAATTAAAAAAAACATCGATGGATGTTTTAAGAAAGTGATCGAGTAAAATAAAATATAAAATTAAAGTTTGAATTCGAATTTAATTGTTAATGAATTTTAGTTTATTTAGTAAAAGTTTGATATTATAGTTTTCTTTTCAATATAATTTGTTCAAATTTTGTTTTTTCTTAGTAAGATAGAAGTTTAAAAAATAAGAAAACTAAAACAAAAAAAAAAATTACAAAAAAAATCTTATGATTTATGTTTGTGTATTGTTGTTGATTAAAACAAAGAAAACAGGAAAATTAATATTAGTGAAAAAAAAACCATTGCTTGGTTTTTTTTGTTTTGAAGGCAAGTAACAGCGAAATTAATTTTAAAAGAAGCAATTCTAGTAAATAGGAATTCCAAGAAAAAATAGCAAGAAAATTTGTGTGCTTTGATTTATCCATAAATTGAAATCAAGCACAGCGTTGCCACTCAAAAAAATTAAAATGTATCCAATTTTTTAAAAAAATGTATCCAAATGTATCCACTCTTTTGAAAAAATGAAACATGATTATTTGATATTGCTAAAGGACTAATTACGATATTTCTTTAGTACAATTCAGTATCCTGATCACATTTATTTATATTATAACAACAAAAAAATCACGTTAATTCAAATTTTTATCTGCTGATTTTTATTTGTGTTTTATTTGATGAATAAATTCCATATACATTTTTTTCACGTTTTTTATCAGCTCCGAAATTTCCTCATTTTTCAGTTTATTGTATGCTAAAAATGATTGTACTGCATACCCCATACTTATTTCAGCCAATGGTATATGGTTTTCTTCGTTTTCAAAACCTAGCTCATATACATTACTTTCTTTAAGAAATAATGAGGGTTTATAAAATTGTATAAAATGATTTTTAAATCGACTTTTAAATTGTTAAAAAAAATGTGATCGTTTTTCAAAAACTGTTTAAACAAATTTCATAAACATTTTCAAAGTTTTTGGAAAACTAACACAGCTAAAATGAATATTAAAAAAATGTATCCATTCTAGCAGTTTTGTGATTTTTTGTATCCAGTATCCATTTAATAAATTTTTCAAATAATGTATCCAAATGGATACAAATGTATCCAAGTGGCAACGCTGATCAAGCATTTTTGGTGTTAGTTAAATCATATATAAAGAATCGTTAACTACAATAAATGCAAAATAATAAAAAACCAAAGCATTATTATTTACAAAAAAAATATATATATTTGTTTGTCCAAAATAAGAAATACAAAAAAATGGAAGATAATATATTTATAATTCATAATAAAATTAAAAGAAAAAAACCAAATTAATAACAGCAGTGCAGTGCAAAAATTAAAACATTCCATAAACTTTGATGATATTAAACAAAGACAATAAAAGCTATAGTAGAATTTTTTTGCCAGCGAATTTCTGACAGCTACGACGCAGCAAGAGATAAAAGATTAGACAAAAAGTAAAACAGAGATGTATTATTTATTTTGGGATAAATTTGTTTTCAAAACAATTATATTAGTTAAATTTCTACTTCTAGTTCGTACCATTTGTTTGTTGTGATATTTGTTTCCATAGGCGTCGTTATTTTTATTATAATTATTTTTAATTATCAAAATTTTGTTATATTTCCTACATAATCATTAATATTTCTACTAGTTTTTGGGTTTCTATTATAATTGGTTGAATTTCAATAGTAATTTATAAATTTTATGCGTTTTTTTTGTCCATTTCAATGGGACCCCAATAGTTTTTTTTAATATTTTAATCGAGACACTGAATGTGCAAACAATATGCGCATGTGCAAACAATATGCGCATAACAAACAAATTTTGTGTTCGCTGGCAAAAAAATTCTACTATACTTAAGTTAGGTTTAGTTTTTTAATTTTTATTTTAATATTAGTTTAATTAGGTTATTAATAATAGGTGTTGGGAAAAACTATTCAATAAAAGTAAGTTATATTTTTTAATCATAATTATTGAGTTTTTTTTTACATAATTGAACTGTTTCTTTTGTCTTCGTTTTGGTTTGCTTTCTTCTCAAAAATTAGCATGTCTTAAATTTATTAACGTGAGATAAATGATGGCTTCCAAAAATGATGTATGTAGGTGTGAACAACTAATATTTTTTTTGTGTTTTTCGTTATTTTAAATCGCTCTATCTAGATCCTCTGGCTCACTGAAATCCCACGCCATAACACCCTGATGCTTAGTTGGCAAATCGAGCGATCAGTGAAATAGTCAGATGGATAATTCTTTGATGGCATTTCTGTTACTGTTATTTTTTTTTTTTTTTTAATTTAATTTTCAGATTACCGTTAAGTCTGCTACAATGAATAAAAAGGAATAATTTTTATGTTCTATAAAAAAAATAAACCAAAACAATAAAAATTAAATATAGGGTTCGCGTTGAGCCCCGAACCTTTCTCACAATCCCCTACATCGGCAATTACAACGAAATTTCGTACTGAGTTTCTTAAAGTTCATTTTATTAAATCGGTTTAAATTATTAAATGTTTGAAAATGTATATTATAACACAAACTGTTTTTTGTCCCAAAAATATCAAATGTTTTCAACCCACATTGTTTTTAAAAATTGTTAAAAATCTATATTTTTTCTATGCTGTTATGTTCGCTGTACTATATAGAACAATTTTCTGGTTCTGGTCCTGCCATAATAGCACTAGAAAGGAGAGATAAGAAAAAAATTTCAAAAAATTTATATTGGCACTCACTAAATAAAGTTTCGATAAGGTCCAATAAAAACGCTTCATTTACTATTTTTTAACAAATCAAAACGAATTGTTTCGATTATTTTTTTCTGGTAGGAAGGAACAGCGAATATTTTCGAATATTTTCGGCCTACTTAATATATTAATTTAAAACAAAAATTCACATACAAAATTATGTGAAAATGCAATTTGCAAATAGTAAAAATGTCCGTTTTCATTCATAAATGATTGCATGTTTATGTTTATTTGTCAAAAATAAATTACAAATTTATAACATTTATGCGCCTACTAAGATGAAATAATATTTTATTATATATGATTATGTTGTACGAAATAATGTTACTATTTCTGTTCGTTAAATTGTCTGATAAATACAACTCGTCACCAAATTATTAGTCGATTATTTTTCAACATTACCACTCATGCCATTTGAGGTTAAAAATTTCCCTCGTGCGCTATGCGCACTCGGGACCTCAAATGACATTCGTAATAATGATTATGAAAAATAATCGACTATTATTTGACGACTCGTGATATTATATATGACAATTTTTAAAATTATTGGAAGTTGTGTTTGGTATACAATCCTTTGTAAATTTTGTGATTTTTTTCCCATATAGCGCTTTTGCAGTGAACACCAGAACAGAAAAATTGCCCAACACTCATTGTTTAACATCTTACTGATCTACATTTAAATTGTATAATTTGATTGAAGAAAGTATTTTACGAAATGTTGTGTCAAAAAGTGAGTAAGTTAACCTTTAATTATGTGCTTTTATCAATTTGTTTCCTCTTTTCTTTTTTACTAAACTTATTATAAAAACCATCTACCAACTTTTCTATTTAATGTAAAAATTATTCCTTTAAAAAAAGGTTATTATTCCTTTAAAAAAAATTCGAACTATTTTTCATAATAAATATTACATATCTTGTGACTAATTCAAAATAAAAAAGGTTTTATTAATAAAACATCAACAAAAATTATAAATATTATAAATATTATGTAACTTAATTAAAATAAAATCCCCTGAATGCATTCTATAATCATTGCATTCATATTCATTCATTGCAATGCATTCATAACTAAACAAAGTGACGTCACACGATCGTTTATGATAAAGTTATTATAATGCAAGAGAAATACATGCGCAAATAGTAGTTTTTGTTTTTCCTTATTTTAGTTCACAGAAATGAAATTATGGCAAATAATTATCGGAAACCACTATTATATGATTTTTAGCACTGCCTGTCAAAAAACTAATTAATTTTCTTGTTAATATCGAAATTATAATAATTTGAACGAAACGGGAAATGACAGTGCAATAAAATGCTATAAAAACTGCATTATCAATCAAATTGCACTATCGTAAAACGAAATGTATGTATGAATAAAATAAAAGGGTGTAAAAAAACAATAATTTTAATGTTATTTTAAAAAATATAAAAAAAATGTCCAGCAATCAAGATTCGAACTTTCAACCTATAGATTAACCTATAGATCAGCGCTATCCATATTGCAATTTGAACGTTAGTAAAAGGATAGACTAACACTAAGTTTACACCATGGCAGTATAATAGAATAATAGCAAATAGCTATTAAACTATTATGGTGTAAACGGATAGAATAATACTTTTTTAATATGACAGATAGTTATTTGATATTTTGCTTTTGATCGATAGTATAATAGTCTATTCAAAAATATTGTAACCGTCAAAACGTAAAATGTAAAACACAATTTCATGTGATTGTAAAAAATGTGCAACAACAAAATCACTCAAAATTTAGTTTTAATATGAGTATTATAATTTTTTGTTGAAATACTTTTCGATTGATAAGATTTTGTATTCAAATTTGAAATACGGTAGCCGTATTCTATCTGTCAATATTATTTTTAGCGTTTATACAACATGATAGAATAATACTATTTTGTGGTATATACACCCAATGTATCGATAGTTTAATAGCAAAAAACTAATATTCTATTAAACTATCGGTGGTATAAACTTAGTATAAAGGATAGATAAAGATTGAACGTTACGCTCGTATAGAAGGATAGACTCACGGCTATTATATTATGGAAGGAATTTTTGGTACTAGATTCGTAGTTCGTACTTTTAACAACAAACTTTTTTAATCTTAAAAGATGCAAAATAAAATAAAAATATATTTAATAAATAAATATGTTTTAATGATATTTATATAAAAATATGATTATTTAATATTATTAAAGACTTAATTTTGCGTTATAAATTAATTTTTACGCCAATCAATGAAATTTGTATAAAAAAGTCAACACACAAAACATAAAGCAAAATTGTGATTTTGACAGTAACTAAATTATTCTTGTCAGATTCACAATATTGTGATGAATTTTCACCAAATTGGTGTTACATAATACGAAATTCACAATATTGTGTGAATTTACAATATTGTGATGACATTTATGTGTTCGGGAATAGGGCCCCTGATTTAAAATTATATCAAAAACTAAATGCAATTTTGCTTTATTCGTCTAAATTAAACATTGTAAACTTTTGCTCGAGAATAAACTCCTTCATTAAAAACTTAAGCAATAAAGTACAATTGTTGTCCAATTGTCTGTCCCATAATTGCATATATAGAGATTGGTTGGTTTTGCCAATTCTAGAAGACACAACATATAATGTGGTAAGCGAGCCGTGTCTAGATTTAAACCACACCACTCTAAAGATTGGCCCTGAGCTTTATATTGTGATATCAAACTCCAATCGAAATAAGAATTGCAAACTTTTAAATTGAAAAAACTTATCCGCTGGAATTATATAGGAATGCGAGGAATGAGGACACCTTCACCTTTAAAAGACCCTGTCTAGATTGTTACTTCTACGAATTTATTCATTAAGTTTTGGTTGATATTTTGCAATATTACAAGTGACACGCTTCGTTGCGATTCTTCGTTATGATAACATTTAATTTCACATTGTCTCATTTTTGTTTCAAACATTTCGAAGTGTCGTTTTAATTCTATTTATTTATTCGAGTGCTTGTGAATACACGATATTTTTTTGTTTTTTCGTCTTCGGCGTACACGAATAAATCAGAAGGTTTTTCGACGCATGAGCTGACCCATACAAATGTCCATGTGAGAATCACGGGATTTTCAAAGCTAAACCACACTCGTGCAGCGATTGTCCATGCGCTTTATTGATGGTTATTGCAAAAGCGAGTCGCACTAAAAACTATAAACGTTTGAATTCAAATGGCATATCTTTTGAGATCATTGGAATACGATCGGCAACTGTACATCTTCCTCCTCGAATTCAAAATTGTAGCTTCGATGACATTTCTCATCATCTTTTTACGGAAAGTCTCGTACCGTTGCAAAGTCGTGGTGGATTGATGTTTCGGAGAATAATAAAAGGCACGAGAATTATCATGTAAAATTCGTGAATGCCGTTAGTTATGACAGCATCGTCTTGGTTTATCACAGTATCGATAAACTTATACATTGTCGCCTTGATCTTCAATTTATCGTCGAAAATATTGTGGATATCCATCATTTTCAGTGTCTCTTGAGTAGCGTTTCGTGCATTTTCCATCCTTCAATCACGAAGAATTGTTGTTGATCGTGTTACATGAACCATGAATCATGTTTTTGGTAACGACTTCGAATAAGTCTGGATAAATGTCGACATTTGGTATTTCTGCAGAGATAACTTCATACATTTTGTTTGGTGTAATTGTGTAACTCAACTAAATCAAATTTCTGCCATTTAATGGAATATACCCAACAGCGTGTCTCCTCAAAAACATGATGTTGAGAACGAAATCCATCATAGACTTCAATTTTTGTTTCAATATACGTAACGTGTGATGATGTCATGGCGATCCGGAGATAAATCGTGACCATTTTTTCCAGTTCTTTTTGATTGCTATCAGTATAGCAATTGCATCGCGTAAATGAATATATTCTGCGCAAAGTGTGGTTTGATTCAATCTAATGAAGAGAAGTCCTTCGGTCTCGATTTTTGCATACATATATCGATAATGCGTTGATGGAGCAGTTGCAGATATTTCAAAATAAGATTGTCTGGCTTCCCACGAATCATTAATCGATATGCATTTCTTGTTAGTCTCCTCATGTGCTTTTGGATATCTAGTTTTGATGTTGAAATGATATTCATCTTTCCCTTACAAAATAAAATTGGATATGGCAATAGATCGTATAAGCGTGAATTCATACGTCGTTCTCTGAACATTGCTATCTCTTCGATGAAGAACTATATAACGCAAGTAAAATTTTCTCTATACAGTCAATGTACTACCCTCAGTCTTAGCTAAGGCATATTCCTTGATGATGGCACGCTATTGCTTGAATCAAAGAAACGAGCCTTTATAATACTCTAAATCTGGGCTTAAATCATTGAGGAATACAGTGCATCACAAGATTAGGGAATATGCCACTAGCCTGACTATTGGAAACCCAATTTTAGTTTTGTTTCTGCAATTTTTTGAGAGATTGAAATTTTTAAGACATATCATGAAATATTAGCCTATGTCATATTTTATTATGTGGTAGGGTTTATTGTTTAGTTCCATTCTTTAAACAAAAAAAACAAACCAAACAAAAATTGGCGTTCATCAACATCTTAAAAGATTTTTATTTATGTTATTGTGGTGCATATTATTATTCGTACTACACAACACATTTTATTAAGAAAAAATTAAAATTTTCTCATACACAATAAATTTCGTAGGGATTTAATAAATGTTGGATAAACTGGTCGTACATTCAAAACACATAGCGCCGCACACTTCCTTACATTAAGAGCGAGATGATTTATCTCTTATTTTATCTTTTCAGCTCGTATAATCTTAGATGCATATGTTATTTTTAATAACGGCTCTATTTTATATAACGGCTCTTGTTTATCAATGCTCTTGTTTATATGCTCAACGACTCTTGTTTATATGCAATGCCTATACAAAAATTGGAATATAGTCAATTTTTCAAAAAAAGTCTGCTTAATAGTTTCAAGATGAGTATCTGAGGTTTTCTTTAAGTGAAATACAGCCAAGACTGAATAGGTTAATATGTAAGAATTGAAATGATTTTATATCGTTGAGCTTGAAATTTAAATTTTTATACAAAAACTTAACGGTATCTTTATTTACCGGTATAACAATCATTAAAATACAATAACATAATTACGAGCCATTGTAAACCGGCAATTTACAAAGAAATCCAAAGAATTTATCTAAATTTCAATCTACAATAGACGATAAACCACATCATCAGATTAATAGTTAAACTTAAAGTATCTCAAAGTAACAATACAATTTCTAAAAGATTATCTTTTATTTTATCAAAACAAAAATTTCCTAATCTTCCTTTTTATGTATTTTCAAACTATATGTTACAAATTATATTGGTTTTTTGAATGCGTTTTTTATTCAATTTACATAAATAATTAAAATTGCAATGTTTTTATTCACGAATATCTAATTTCTAGAAAAACTATTTGTTGTTCATTTCCTCAGATTCATAGGGAATAAAAGATATTGCAAGTTAATCGGATAATGTATCCAAAACAAACATATAAAATTACAATGATACTCAGCGGGAAATATTCTATTATTCATGCGTTTCTATTGTTGAATCGAAATCCGGGTAAAATAGTTTTTATTTCTAAAAAAAAGATTATCCGTATCCGAGTTGTTGGTTTCAAAATGAACAGCAAAGGATATTTTTAATATATCAATAAATATCAATTACATGTATAATATTATTTGATTTTTAGTGAAATTATGATTATCGATAAGTATGCAAGTCAACATTAATATAATTGGAATAGAACAAATATGAATAAATTAGGGAAAATATTGAAAACAAGATAAACATCTAGGATAAATATTTGGATACAACATGTTTCTGTAAATGATATCCTATACTGTTACGGTTCAATGAACTGATCTGTTTTGCTGTTTCGATAGTCTATATAACAAAACAAATTTTTAATTAAAACTTTACAGAAACCATGCAATTCGGTATTAATACATTTGTAACCTCGACAAAATATGTGATTTAACAACAAAAATTGAGTAAATAAATCCTAATATCCAACGGAAAAAATATCAAACCCGATAATCGAAAACTAAAAAAAAGGGGAGATTGATGCAACGAAAGCGACAAAACTTACAACTATGCAAATTTCTGTCAAAAGTGGGTACATTGTCAACAATTCTTTTTAAATTTATTCCTCCTATAGTTTACGGTGCAAAATTAAACGAAATTACTTAATTAAATTAATGTATAATTGTAATTTGTTGTATGGTATGAACCTTTCGCCACTTGCATTTTAAAGTTCATAATTAAAGCCTATAAAAACCTAGTAGTTTTCTCATTTCCCGTTTTGCTCACAGCCATACATTCATTATAGGTTGAAAGGGAGTTGATAAGGAATTCATCGGCAGGCCGGATTAAGCTGCCGGATCAGATCGTTACTACTAGGACTGGCTTTGCCGTTTGTATTGAATCATTTCAGTTTTTGCCTACTCAAATAAACTTAAAATAGAGCCAGATCAAATGAAATATAGACTCAGATCAAGACAAATAAAACATATTTGACTAGGGAAATCATGCATAATTTCTGATAGGGACTATTTGTGAAATCCCCTATTTGGACTTGCCTAGTCCACCACGATATTGCATGAATACCCAACGAAAAGTATGTTTTTCCGCCTCTAAACGTGGTCTTATTATTCGCCCATTTTTTGATGACAGCAATATTCTCTAGACACAACATTGATTTTGACTATACTCAATTTGCAACCTACCATTAGTGAGTCCTACAACCTTATCATTTCACTTGCTAGAAAATGACAACAAAATTCAGTATCTCTAAGAAGAACTACAAAATTGTGTTCAAATGAAGGCTGACAAGATAACATACAAATATGAATGTGATATGCGATATAAGGGATATGCTCTGTGTGTACCAAATGAATCATGGAGATCCTCTGTTATGGAGCGCCGAAAAAAACTGGAGTGTTATCCTTCATATTCGATTTGAAGCATGTGTTCTATTATGTTAGATTTAAACATTTGCTCTCCTAGTTAGTTACGACGCTAATTCGTATTATTTGATCGTGAAAGCTCCAATATTAGCAGAATATCTCAATCTATGCTAGAGTACTTAGCTGCTACATATTTCGGATTACTGGAAAATCGCATCTTTGTAGTCCGCCTTAGAAAAGAAAAGTGTCTTAGCCAGAGTACATAGAAACTTTTCTAATTGCTAGTTTGATACTCAAATGTCTGGAAATCTATCGAGACGATCATAGGATTTCTTACATCATTAACCGACTAGAATTACGTTAAGGTTCAGATCCCAGCTGTTTACGCTTTCCCTACCATTGATAGAGCCCGGATCAAACACCCGGGTCAGGAATTTAACGCCTCAAAATATTCAAATTGATTCAGACAGCCCTATTAATTAGTTTAATAGTTTATTATTATGTATTATATATTAGTTTAATTAGGGCATTCACTAATACGGTGCAGATAAGATTTCTTTTTGTGCGTCCTCCATGTAGGAGCGTTTCCAAGCTAACCAGCTTCGAATATTCACCACGGTCATTCGCAACAGCGACATAATTACCATGCAGCCGATTTTTTTAAGGTCGTTTATTACGCCCGTCTCCTATTGCAGTCGTGGTCTACCTCGTGGTCGTCCACTCCCTGGGGTACAAACGTACATTTTTTTAATCATTCCAGACTGTGAATCGGCTCGTAAAACCTGCCCAAACCAAGCAATCCTATTGGAACGGATACAACCTATTATATCTGGACCCTCAAGAAGGTCTCTGATCTCACAGTTATATCGCGTTCTGTACTCTCCATCGCCTGTCTTAAGTGGACCAAAAATGTAGCGTAGAATCTTACGGTCAAATACAGATAAATGCGATTCGTCATTTTGTGTAAGAGTAAGGGTCCATGTTTGTGACCCATACATCACCACCGGTCTAATCAACGTCTTGTATAACTTGAGTTTGGTGTTAGTTGATACATACAGTGATCCAAGGAGAGGCTTAATAGAGTAGAAAGTTCGATTACCTGCAGCTTCAAAAAAAATGAAACACTTATAAAATTAGAAGTAAACAAACTATAATTTTATTTCATATATTAATTCTGTGTAATGTTGTTACGAGTATCAAATATTTAGTGATCATCTACATAATGTTTTACAGCTAATTATAATTTTACAGCTAATTATAATGTAAATCTCAAAACCAGTTACAACAAAGTACAAAGCAAGGATTTTCTTAAAAAAATCGGTTTACATATACGTGGAAAAAAACAAGTTATTTGCGGCGCAAGTGATGTTATCGAGATGATGCAACTAATATTATGTTTATATTACATAATGAATATTATGTATACAAAGCAAATATCCAAATATAGGAATTAATATTATTGTTACGAGTACAGAAAAATCTAGACGATTACAGAAAGATCTAAACGATTACGGTCACTTCGAGGAAAATAAAATCAACAAACAAGTTAATGAAATGAATATTGTTGTTGTTGTCTCTTCTTAGAAATAGGGTCAACATAAACGATTTTATGAATCAAATCAACATAACGTAAAATAATCGAATATTCTAATGTTTTCTCAAGGTTTCTGGAAAGTGATGTCGAATTATCTAGAAGTATTGCAGAAGGTATATAAGAAAATTACCTTTTGTAGTTTTTAATTAGTTTTATTTTAGACCTGCGACAGTAAAGTGAAATTAAATGTAAAATTAGTGTTATTTTAAACCTGCGATAGTGAAGTTATTATAAAAGTGATATTTAAAATTAGTTTTTGTAAATAAAGTTATAAGTGTTATTAAATAGAAATACTTTGTGTATTATTTTGAACGTTGTGAATTGGAAATTTCTACAATAAACCGTTGGAGTTTCTGAAGCTGTTGAAAGAATATTCTAGTTAGGAATATTGTTTGCTGTATTGTTTTCCTGTTGTTGTGGAACAATTAAGGTGTTGAATACTTAATAAAACCTGGTGTTTGTGCTTACTAATCAGTGATCGAACTCAGAAAGAGATTGGGAATTACGTTTATCGAATTGTGAGTTAGGCCAATTCGAAGGAAGGTTAGAAAAACGTAACATTGGTGACATCGGCGGATTAGTTAGCTGTTAATAATGGTTTTATTAAGTGATTTGAAGGTTCTTGAGTTAAAGAAAGAACTAGAACAACGTGGATTGTCAACAAGCGGAAACAAAACTGAATTAATGCTACGGCTTCGACAAGGTATGGAAGCCAATGGAATGGACGTGGAAAGTTACCAGTTTGGAATTGTTACAACAAATACTGATTCAGTTGATGAGGACAAAAGTTTTGTTGCGGAAACAACATCTTCATTGCCACCTGCAAATAGTGATTTTACACAGTTAATGGCTATGATGCAACAAATAAATTTGAATATGAATCAGGAATTGACTGCCGTAAATACCAATATGAATCAGAAATTGGATGTCGTAAACTCAAGCATAGCTGCTAACAAAGACGAGTTGAATCAAAAATTTGATCAGCAAAGTCTCAACATCAATCAACAGCTGGAAATAGTCAACAATAACATGGCTACAACCAAGGAAGAAATCAGTTTGAACGTCAAGCAAATAATGGACGAGAAACTTCTCGAAATATCTACTACGTTACGGGAGGAGGTAGGCAGAGTTCATCAAGAGGTGAAAGAGCTAGAGCAGAAAGTGCTTGATGAAAACAAAAAGGTACTTGCAAAAGTAGATGATTTCGAGAAACGGCTGCAGGATGTTGAGACGACTAAAGTTACTTCCCAGGTGGTACATCAAGTAGCAAACATCAAATTAAAACCACCATCATACGATGGAACAACATCGTTCGGAATCTTCAAATTCCAGTTTGAAACGGTGGCAGATCAGAATGTTTGGAACGCCGAAAATCGTCTTGCTGCATTGATAGTTGCTCTAAAGGGGGAAGCAGCTGAAGCATTACAGGCGGTGCCGGAAAACGACCGAAAAAGCTATGCTGAGGTAATGAATGCATTGGAACGAAAATATGGCAGCGACCATAAAAAGGAATTATACAGGATTGAGCTAAAAGGTCGCTTGCAACGAAATGGTGAATCTCTACAGGATTATTCCTCGGCTGTAGAGCGGCTTGTTCATTTAGCACACTCAAATACTCCACCGTATTTTATGGAGAAAATGAAGATCGAGGCTTTTACAGATGGTATCCGAGATCCAGAAACCAGGATCAAAGTAATGACTACACCTAAGGCGACTTTCCATGAAACGGTCGCATACGCAATGCAATATGAGATGGTACACAGGATGTGTATGCCATCTGGTGGATGCAGAAAAAGGAATGTAGAGGGGAACATCAAAGGGGAAATTTTGGCACACAGAGATAGAAGCGACATCAGATGCTGGGTATGTGATGAAGAGGGTCACATGGCACAGGAGTGCAAGAAAAACGGGGAAGCAGACAGATTGTCGTCTTCTGTGAAGAACAAAGGAGCCGAAGAAATGGAGCACGTAGGGTTCAGGAACAGCAGTAGAAAACTCCTGTGCTGGATATGTAGGAAATCGGGCCATATCTCACAGGACTGCTGGAACAGGAAGCGTGATAGATCTTCGTCTCCTATTCAACGGAAGCCTGTTGGAGGTGCAACTGTAAAGCCAAAAAGCGAGGAGAATGCAGCCTACATTCCAATTTCAAGAATTGCGGTAAATGGTGAAAGCTTGGGTATCAACGGACAACTTGAAGGCAAAGGTTGCTTCATGACACTGGATACAGGTTCAGCTCGAACATTCGTTCGCAAAGGTTTAATTGACGGTGTTTTAGAACCATCAGATGGATTGAAACTACGAACAGTAACTGGAGAATGCGCTGAAATAGAAGGTAAAAGAATCGCTGAAATAAAATTGGGAAATAACTGCTATCAACAAGAGGTGCTAGTGGCTGACATTATGGATGAAGTCATTTTGGGGATGGACTTCATGAAAGCGAAGGGATTAGTCTTCGATTTTGGATGTGGAATCCTAAAGGTTAATAATGTTGAGATGCCACTACTTGTGAATGAGGCAGAGCCAACAGTTATTGGCAGCGATGAGGAACTACGCAGTGCAGAGGAAAATCCAGCACCATCCAAACAGATGAGGGAGAGAAACGTCAACCGACGCAGACGATTAAACAAATGCCGAAAGTTAAAAAGGAAACAGGTCCAAGCCCATAACGAAGTGAGCGATGTAAAAGAGGTGGTTCAAATAGCTGCAAACGGGGATGAATCGCAGCTGAAAATGAGAATGGTTCGGAGACATGGCATTGTGAAACTCCCAAAGGGAAATGATAAGAAGCACTTTAGAAATAACGAGAATCCCTACTCATCACGGTGGGCTGACATAAAACAAAGTAATGGCCCAGTACTTAGAAAGGAACCGGAAGTAATTCTAAACAGCCTGGGAAATAGGAAAAGAAAAAAAAAATGTTTTTGGATTCAATAATTGGAGGAGAGAGCTAGATCCTGTTCGGGACGAACAGGCTTAAGTGGAGGGTAATGTTACGAGTACAGAAAAATCGAGACGATTACAGAAAGATCTAAACGATTACGGTCACTTCCAGGAAAATAAAATCAACAAACAAGTTAATGAAATGAATATTGTTGTTGTTGTCTCTTCTTAGAAATAGGGTCAACATAAACGATTTTATGAATCAAATCAACATAACGTAAAATAATCGAATATTCTAATGTTTTCTCAAGGTTTCTGGAAAGTGATGTCGAATTATCTAGAAGTATTGCAGAAGGTATATAAGAAAATTACCTTTTGTAGTTTTTAATTAGTTTTATTTTAGACCTGCGACAGTAAAGTGAAATTAAATGTAAAATTAGTGTTATTTTAAACCTGCGATAGTGAAGTTATTATAAAAGTGATATTTAAAATTAGTTTTTGTAAATAAAGTTATAAGTGTTATTAAATAGAAATACTTTGTGTATTATTTTGAACGTTGTGAATTGGAAATTTCTACAATAAACCGTTGGAGTTTCTGAAGCTGTTGAAAGAATATTCTAGCTAGGAATATTGTTTGCTGTATTGTTTTCCTGTTGTTGTGGAACAATTAAGGTGTTGAATACTTAATAAAACCTGGTGTTTGTGCTTACTAATCAGTGATCGAACTCAGAAAGAGATTGGGAACTACGTTTATCGAATTGTGAGTTAGGCCAATTCGAAGGAAGGTTAGAAAAACGTAACATTATTATGTTTTACGCTATGTATTTTACATACATTGGACATAATCTGTAAATAATAGCTTTTTATTTTAAAAAAAATGAATATTATAAAATATAATATTGAAATAAAATTAATTAATTAAAATTATTTACAATCTTTTATTTGAAATTCGTTCTAAAAATGTGAAATTTGCCTCTAGTTCGATTACTTTTCACAACTTTAATTTGTGAAATACTATTATTTACCGACAGTTTATGTTGAAGTTCCCACTATTTTAGATTTTTTCCAGCTATAATAACTCAAAATATTGAATGAAAAATTGGGTTTTCAAATATTTTTTAAAGTTATTTCCAGCTATGATAATGGTATCTATAAACTTAAAAAATGGTATAAACATTTTATTTCCCTCAATTTTAGTGTAAATATTTTGAAGTCCCACCGCAATGCGAATTTACTACAATAATTGCTGGCAACAAGTAACCTACATTAATTGTAGTAATTTTCAACAAAAACTTTTTAGAGTGTATGAAAATCCATTACCGCACGCTTTTTTTACTTACCGCACGCTATTTGAAATAATCAATTTACATGTCATACCCAACTGGAATAAAACTGCAAGCGCCTTAGTTATATGTGGAGCAACAATTTTCTTACATCTCATTGAATGTTAAGCTACAAACGCTTTAGTTATATGTGGCGCAACAATTTTCTTACATCTCATTGAATATAAAACTGCAACCGCCTTATTTATCTGTGGTGGCGCACACCGAAATCGGGAAAATTTTCTTCACCGAGGTTTATACTATTTTTTTTACTACTCAATATAAAAAATGCACTAAAACTCTTAATTATTCACAAAATAAAATATCAATTAATAAGCAAATGGTGAATAAATAAAAATTTTGATTTGGTGAAACATTTTTTATCATATCATTGGATTGCGTATTGGATATTTATTATTCAGGGCTGCTTAGTTAGAAATTTATTTTCAATGAATTTTCTTAAAACTATATAAAAATCACATATGCTTTGCATTAAAAAATATAGCTTTTATTTATTTTTGACATGAAATTGAAAATCTATTCAATATTGTTGAGCCAAATTTAGAATTTTTTTAGTCTACAACTCACAACTAAGCTAAATTTCAACAGAATTCTGTTTAACACGAATTAAAATTTCAAAATATGGAGGGGCTGAAATCTCACAGCTCTGAGATATCAAGACTTCTTTTTCAAAATTCCAAAAATTATAATAATATCAAAAATTAAAAACTTTTCACAATTCTAAAAATATTCCAAAAATTCTTACAAAATCAAAAACTAAAACTTTTTCCGAAATTCTAAAAATATTGCAAAAATTATTACAAAATCAAAAATACAAACTTTTTCAAAATTCCAAAAATATTTCAAAAACTATAATAAATTCAAAAATGTCCCCGTCCAATTTCATTTTAAATTACATTTACGTCATTTTTTTCCAAAAAATTGGCTAAAAAAATAAATGAAATCATTTCTTGACACACTTGACATTATTTTTTGACAAACCTATAATGCCATATAATTCTCTATAATAATAATAAAATATCATGTCATACAAACTATTACTTTTATTATTTTCTAAAAAAATTGGGTAACATATAAATAAAAACCTTTCTTTTGACACACTTGACAACATTTTTTGACAAACTTATAATGCCATAATTCTCAATAATAGTAATAAAATTTCATTTCAAAGAAACAATTTTATTTTTTTCCAAAAAATTGGGTAAAAAACTAAATAAAAATCTTTTGACACACTTGACAACATTTTCTTGACAAACTTATAATGCCATAATTCTCAATAATAATAATAAAATTTCATTTCAAAGAAACAATTTTATTTTTTTCCAAAAAATTGGGTAAAAAACTAAATAAAAATCTTTTGACACACTTGACAACATTTTTTTGACCAACTTATAATACCATAATTCTCAATAATAATAATAAAACTTCATTTCAAACAAACAATTAATTTTATTTATTTTCCAAAAAATTAGGTAAAAAAATAAATAAAAATCTTTCTTTTGACACACTTGACAACATTTTTTTGACAAACTTATAATGCAATAATCTAGTTTTTGATCTCACATACCAATCCGTACCATCAAGATTTCTCCAAATTTAGTGTTCCTACTCGTAATCACTTAAAATGAACGTTTTTTAAGCCAAAAATATGAAAATTTACTATTTTTGACACACATAATGATTTTTTTGACACACTTTCGGTACAGTTATCGAACACAACGTCCTTTCGGACCTGTCCCTTGAGTATACCTATTTTTAGAAAAAAAAACTTTTGAAATCCCTCCAGCGGTTTTCCCTGCAGCGTAGGAAATGACGGCCGACCGGCCGGCCTACAGACAGACATACATTTTTTTTTTTGCTTTTTTAGAATCAGTAGGTCCTAAAACGTCGAGAAATGTCAAAAAAAGTGGGGGCAAGAATTTCACTTTGAGCTCATGAATGTAATACTTAGGTCTTTCAGACCGAAGTAATAAACTACTATAGTTGCAAAGAAGTTTTGCATTCATTCATTAGTTTATTTACGAAAGTGCTAAAATACTTATTATTAGGTGTGGTGTGGGGAATAATTATTAGTAACCATAGCTGAAAAAAATAACTTTTGTCTTGGGTTTTTGAGTAAATAATTGAAATTTCTCATGCAAGTAGTAAAAAAATAGATATTACAATCAACAAACTACTTAAAAACCTCTCCATTTAGTGTTAAATTATTACACAATCAGAGATTAAAACTTTTTTCAAAAATTCTAAAAATATTCCAAAAATTATAACTAAATCAAAAATACAAACTTTCAAAATTCCAAAAATTTCAATTTTTTCAAAATTTTAAAAATATTGCAAAAATTCAAACTTTTTTCAAAATTCTTAAAATATTCCAAAAATCAAAACAAAATCAAATGTACAAACTTTTTCTAAGATTCCTAAAATTATAATAAAATCAAACATTTAAACTTTTTCAAAATTCTAAAAATATTCCGAAAATTTTTTAATTCACAAATTTAAAAATTCCAACTTTTTCCAAAATTCTAAAAATATCGCAAAAATTATAATAAAATCAAAAATTGAAACTTTTACAAAATATTGCAAAAATTATAAAAAATCAAAAATTTCCGTGTCTAATTTCATGTTCGCACATTTCATATCAAACAAATAATTAATTTCATTTTTTCCCAAAAAATTGTGTAAAAAAATGAAAATCATTCTTTTGACACACTTGACAACATTTTTTTGCAAACTTATAATGCAATAATCTAGCTTTTGGTCTCACATACCAATCCCGACCATCAAGATTTCTTCAAATTCAATGTTCCTATTTGTAATCACTTAAAATTAACGTTTTTTAAGCAAAAAATTTTCTAATTTCCTTGTTTTGACACACTTCCGGGACAGCTATCGAACACATTGTCCTTTCGGCTCTTAACATTGAGTATACCTATTTTTAGAAACAAAAAATGTTTGAAATCCCTCCAGCGGTTTTCTAAATTTCGTAGGTAATGACGGCCGGCCGGCAGACAGACATGCATTTTTTTTTGCTTTTTTCGAATCAGTAGGTCCTAAAACGTCGAGAAATGCCAAAAAGGTGGGGGTAAGAATTTCACTTTTGTCTCTGTAATACTTAGGTCTTTCAGAATACTCATTCTACGCAGAATTTATTAACCCTGAAAAACTGAAAAAATTACAAACATATAATTTTTTTTTACTTCCTTAAGTTAAGCTTACCTTATGGAATGCAAACTCAGATTATACTTATTTAGGATTACGAGTCTATTGAAACGATTTTCAGCTTGCTAGGAATTAATTCATCAAAACGGTTTTTTGGATCTAATTTTACTGGCCTATTAATTCTATTACCAATTACTGACTGTTATTCTTTTTCCAGAACCATGGTATTCATTTCATAACTCTTGGTTTCTGTTTTTAAATTCTTAAGAACATCGAGAGGCACATATTGCGCAGATCAGTTATATTCATATCGAAGTAAAATTATTTTTAGTTTTCCGTTATTGGAAAATTAATTTTTAATGGGAAGAGGATGTGTGAGCTCATGTTTAATTCTTATTTTGAAATAAATTTTACTTATAAGTCATCAACGAGCAAGTGCGACAATTACCAGTTTCGACAGTAAGGTATTGCTAGAACCAACGAACAATAATCAGCTATTTAGCTAACACCACCCTATCCCAATTATACACAATTAGTATTACTTTTTTTAGGGTACAGATGAGGAACCTGAAGCAAGCTACGTTTAGGGTGTCCAATACCTGACCGAAATTTCAATACCAAAATATTTCTAATTTAAAAACGACTTAACACAATGGTTCCAATTTTGTCTTAAAAATTTTAGTTTAACCGAAAATCAACTTACTTTCGAATTATTCCTAACAAACATTAGCATAAATTATCAATAAAAACTCCTTCACATGTGAATATATTTCTTTTTATCAGCTACTCCTGTCTGAAGATGATCAATAATCTGCTTTTTGTTGAGTGTTTATGGTCGGTGAATGCTTAGTATGTTCCCAGTACTTATTTTCATATCGTTGCCTGGTACATTCGAAGAGGTCTTTTTTTTGTTAAGTACGTGATAAGCCGAGACCAGTGATCAGAATGCATAACGAGTTTTGCGGGAACGGTGGGTTAATTTGTCGCTCAACTTTATTTTTGAGACGCCTGATCAAAACAACTCCTTACATGGAGAGTAGATACTTTAGTTGATTGGTTTTGACGAGACAATGAGACTGTGATTTGCAGTATATCATTCAGCGTAAGTAGTATTTCTTTACCGTCCTCTCTACTACAACTAATTAATTCTGCTTGGGGTACCCTGGTAGCACTGGTGTGGAAGTAGAACTTAAGACTAAATTCATACATACCACATCAAATAAATTGTGTCCAGAAAGTGTCCGACATAATTATTTTTAAAAACATCAATTTTATTTTGACAAAATTAACCGTCACCAATAAAAGCATTTCTTTCTAGTAAATTAGTAAATTAGTTGTTAATTTTCAATTTAATAATCATATAATTTTGTAACAAAACTGAAATTACTAACAATTATTATAGTAGCTTAAGATTTTATCATGGGTTCAAATGGATCTGATAACATTGAAATTGAATTGAAAAACGGAAAATTTTAAATCCCGTTTTATTTTTCATCTTACTGGTTAGCCCTTAAACCACAATTATCTAATCTGTTTTTGATCTTTAAATCCCTTTATTTGAATTTGTTTGTTTTTTCCCGTCTCATGATATGTTGTTATGTTTATAAATAAACAAACAAATCTTCTTCCTAACAATGTAATTGATACTTTTTTCTCGTAAACCTAAATAACTGCAACTGTAAAGTTTTGTTTTTCTATTCAATTGTAAAATTATTTAGGAGTGGTTATTTATCTACAATATAAGGGTGATTATAAATGAAACGCCCTATTTTTAAGGATCCCAATTAAATATGCATTTTATGTAACGACCCATTTATTCATATAAAAATGTCGGTAAATCAAAGTTCTCCCGAAATTATATATATAAGATCTTGTTTTAGGTATGCTAAGTAGAAGTTTAGAACTCAAGGTTTACGTATATATAGTTATTTGAATAAATGTTGCAGTTGGTGTTTGATTGTAAATTGAAAATGAGTGGCTCAAAACAAAGTGATTTTAGTATTGATCATATATTAAATCGTGCTGGTGAAACGTGTAAATCAGTGGAACAGTGTAATTTGTGTTTAAATGGTAATTTAATTCAAGCAAGTGGTATCGTTCCTCATTTTGATTGGCTTCAATATACTCGATATCATCCTCCAAAGATATCTAGTAAGTCAATGTGATTTTATTTAGTTTTAGCAAATAATGTGGTAATTAGGCTACAATAAATTTCATTTGGGTAACCTAACGCATAACACAAATTGATTAAAGTTTATCAATAATTTTTATACTAAACATATAATGAAAAAAAAATGGAACGATAGTATAGTATATATACACCCAACTCTTTTTTTAAACGGTCTTTTTTTAAACGATTTTGAAATAACACGTTTCACCAAATACATCCAACTTTTTTTTTAAACGACCTTTTTTAAACGATTTTGAATTAACACGGTTCACAAAATATATGTTTTGCACGAATATTTTGTTCTTGCACGAATAACAAAAAAAATTTGTTTAAACTATTTTTGATAGTGTAATCAGAAGACGGTCAATTTTTGGCCAGAGATGTGTGGGTGACTGTTTTTAGATAAACGGTCGATCTTTGGCCAGAGATGTGACTGGTTTTTAATACAACGTGTTGGTAATAAGAATTATAATATATGTCGCAAAAACATATAAATTCTTTTTACGGCTAGGTAGCACAACAGCATGCGTTCTGAGGTATTGATAAATGTTTTTTTAAACCTTTAAAGGCGTGAAGGGATAAAGAAACGTCTAAGCATTCTGTCACTATAACAGTGACTGATCTCAACCACCTGATTTTTTGGATAGAGAAACGAATATGATAGAGGCAAGATTAATTCGATTACATCCGAGTACTGCTGGTGACAACATTTATTAAAAACAACAAGTTCAGCAACAGTGCGATGGCGTTGTAGGTAATCAAGATTTGATGTTAAATTTTAATCTTCCACAATTCGTATAGCTTGTTTTGAGTAGGGTCCAAAAGTGCCAAGATGGGAAGAGATGAGATTTTTACAACAAAAAACTTGGCAACAATCCTCTATATAGGGGCAAATATAGGAGTTACAAATGGGTGTACAAAGATAGATTAGAAAATAATGGACAGGTTGCACGAGACGGAACTTGTCCTGACACTCAAACTCTATGGTTTGTAGAGCCATGGAGTAATTGATGCGGTGTGAATTTTTGATATCTATTGATGAGGCTTGAGATTCCTCTGTCTGTACCATCACAATTATGTGATCGTTCCAGAGTAAGTCGTTAGAAATTGAGACACCCAATAAGTGAATGCTTTCACATTCGTCTATTTCTCAGTCACTTATTATACTAATTGAAATATCGTTTGAAAACATATTGTTCGATCTGGAAAAATCAATGGCTGTGTTTTGGCAGAATTAAAATTAGGGCTGCACCAATTAATCGGCAGGTAATCGGTAGTCGGCAATTTTGCCGATTAATCGGTATCGGTTTTTTTTGTCCGATTCGGCCGATTATCAACACATGCGTTTTTAATTGTTTGCATTTTAAACACAACAAATTATAAATTATAAAACACCATATAGTCAGCCATACTTGAAAACCTTTTTAAATAAGTATAAGATTGGGGGTTATTTAAAAATATGAAAAATCTGTTTATGTATTTCTGCATTTTTTTGATAAAAATTAATTTAAAATAATGCTGTTTTTAAATGAAGTACTATAATTACTGCCATCGACATATAAGTTTTTTAAATTTTGCCAAACTTTCTGCCTCTGTAAAAAGTTCCTTTCGGATTCAAAAATCTCGATTTGTGTTAAAATATTCAGTGCAAAGTTTCTCGTACTCAATTTTAATGATCATAGAAAAGAATGACTTGTGCAGTGTACTATCTATCATCTGCAAATATATTTATTATGTTACTGGTGATTGTCCACAGTTCGTTGATACTAATTAAAAATAGAGAGAGAAAAAAAGAAGAAGAAAAGCCATCTAAAGATACTGAAAGAAATATCAGTATCGGTTGGTCGGTGAAAGCTATGAATCAGAATGCACGACTGCGGTGTGATATTAATATGCAACGAGCTTATTGTTTAGATTGGCACACATGATTCAATGAAATGCTTTCGAGTTGTGTAATACGATAGGTACGTTTTACCACCTTTTTTGGATATGCTATTCCAAAGATGGGCTATACATAGTGCAATAGATCGGTTGTTAATTTTGTATTGGCAATATCAAACAGATGTCTTTTAAAAATTTTGAAATGTGTGTATTATTATAATCCTCATAAGGACTGAGGCAGAAAAAACGTTAACATTGAAAAACTGGGATAACTTTGGAACCGCTGGGCAAATTTTAATAAAAGCCTCACTTTCGGATACGTATTTTATTACCAAATAATCCACAATTACTATTATTTTAATCAGACTTATTGACACAAAATTGCTGAATTTTTTTCAGGAATTCCCAACATCATGGATTTTGTGGTGGTATTCGAGACTTTTTTGGTCGATGCGATCCATATTTTCCTGAAATTTGCAATGGTTTTTGCTTCCTTGTTTGTACTAACTTATACAGTAAAACTCGCTTTTAGCGTACACCATATATAAAGTACACTTGTTCTATAGAGTACAGCAAATTTTTTTCTTGCATCTATAAAAATTTTACGAACAAATTATCCTTCTTATAAGGTACCTCGGCTTATAAGGTTATTATAACGTACACACGTTTAGTCCCGTGAACTATTTTTCTGTGTAATTTGCCCAGTTTATAAAGTACGAATAGAAAATAAGTATACAAAATAAACATAAACATTTAAAAATCGTAAGTATTCGGTGCTTTACGATATTTATTATTTTTCTACAAAATGTTTCTGCTTCCTTTCATTAATTTGTTGTGATTCATGGGTTAATTCGCCAGTAGGTGTTGAGAAAATATTTGCTAATTTATGAGTTCGAATTCTTTAATGCTTTCACGTTTTATAAATATGCTAAAGGTGTGACACGGCCCCAAATCAAATTAAAATTCAAGTGATCACTTTGGCCAATAATTTAATTTATTGTTTGGCGGAAGTCGATCAAAAGAAGTCTTTCTCAAGTTAGGGTAATGTTTGGATTGTAGAAAAATTTCTTCGATTGTGCGCAATCGCTTAGAATTTGAAGCAGTTTGTTTGTTCATTGAAACGTAAAAAAATTAGATGTGTTAAATTTCCCAAAGTAGAGGAATCCGTTAAAAATATAACGAGCTCTTAAAATGTTCCTGTTAAAAATATTTCTCTACAGTCTACACTATAAAGTTCAAATTTAGGATTTTGTAAACTCTAGTTTTCCGAACCTTAAAGATAGAGCGAAAACACTCTTAAGGCTTGAAGCCACATACAACAGAAACAGAAACAAAATTTTATATAAATTTTACAGAAACAGAGTTTTTTTCTGCCAAATTTGTATGAAAGTCTGAATCTGTTGTATGTGCATGCCCGGCTTTAGATGTCGTTCATTTTATTTCGAAGTCGTGATAAAAAGTTGAAGCAACTACCATAAGCTATTGTTTCAAAAAACCTGGGATAGCTACGATCGTATACTTCGACAGTAACTGATAAAAGGGGGTTTATTAGACGCCTCAAACTAAATAGAATCTGTGTATGATGATTTATAGAAATTCGAACAAATTTTTATTTTTGGTCTACGGGAGTGATGATAATGCCTACTCCAGTCCCTGCTATTGACATATATATATGAACTTACGTGAGATATCACATACGACTGACAATATCAGTGACATATTACTAGCCAAGGTGTTATCTTAAGGATGTTGCAGATGAACTCTGTTGTTATAGAATATATCTCGATGATAGCACTTTATTTTGTTTTTTAAATAAAAAGTGTTATGTTATAAGAGTTACAATATGTGTCACAAAAGCACAAAGATACCTGGTAATATCTAATTAGCACAACAATATGCGTTCTGAGGTGTCGATGAACGGTTTTTTCAAACCTTAGTGGATCGAAGGCACTCGTGACTATTGATTCGGGTAAAGCATTCCATTTGTACGATGTATATCGACAAAGAAATCCCTCTTCATTTTATCACTATGACAGTGAGTTACCAGTAAAACACCATTGACCAATGACAAGTAAAACAGGGTAAAAAATATGGTTGACGCATGATGGATCCGATTTCATCCAAGCACGGCTGGTGTCGATATTTATAAAAAACAACGAGATCAGAGAATTAAGATTTTAAGTTAAGTTTCAATCACAACTCGTGTAGCACGTTTTTGAACAGAGTTCAAAAGTGCCAGGATAGAAAACAAATGCAGCACCCCAAACTTGACAACAATACTCCATACAAGGACGAATGTTGGACTTACAAATGTGGAGTAATTAATATGAAGTGGAATATTTTTTTTCTATTGAGGTCTGAGTTTTCTTGGCGCGCTCTTTGTTATCGCCATTATACGATCATTCTAGAGTAAGCCGATAGAAATTTTGACAAACAATAAAATTTTGAGCATTCGTCCTTTTGTGTGTGACACACACTAATTGAAATATCTTTGGCCAACTCGGTTGTTGATCTGCAACAATCAATATCCATGTTTTGGTGGAATTAAAATTGAACATATTCCAGTCACCCCAATTGAAAACTTTTGCCAGGCTATCATTTACATTTATGGCAGCGTAAGGGCGGGCTTTATTCGTTCATGGCTTTTCCCTTTTAAAGATCGGAAAACGAACGGGTGATTTTCATTTCATATAAATAAAAAATAAAGTGGTGACAAAACTAAGCCTTGGGGTACATCAGCGTTATTTAATTTAGACGCAGAAGAAAAACCATCGATGGATACCGAAATGTATCAATCGGTGAGAAAGTTTTGAATAAACTACACAACTGCAGCCCGGATTTGATCAAATGCAAATTGACGACCGAATTGTAATTAAAGTGCAAAATGTTATTCAACTTTGCCTTAAACAACAGAAAATTACTGATTATTTTTCAGTAAAAAAATTTTCCATCGCAGCTTAATCTGAGTAGGCCCATATCCAGACATTCTCATTCGAAAATATTTACATATACATATGTTTATGTAGCGTCGGTTTGATTAGCTTTAACATAACTATTTTATGATAATGAATTGTTTTTAAACTGTATGTTCCTATTTTTTGTGATCGCTTTTATAGCAATAAACATGTAGTAAATAATTTAATATGAAATACAATGATATAATGAGAATAACAGGCAAATTTGCTTGTGCTTTTTTAATTTTTATGGATATAACGTACCATGGTGTATAACGTACGCTTACATCGGTCCCTTGGCCGTACTTTATAAACGAGTTTTACTGTAGTTTATTTTGACTAAAGCTCTGTAGCGTTCGACAGGCCGGAGTTCTGGGCAATTTGGTGGGTTTGCCTCTCTTGGCACTAAAACGATGTTGTTGTCTTCATATCACTTCATGGTCGCCTTGTTTTAGTGACACGAGGCTAAATCCGGTTAAAAGAAAGGAGATACATTGTGTTGTCTCAGAAAAGGCAACAATCTATTTTGGAGACATTCCTTAATGTAAATTTCAGAGTTTATAGATCCAGATGTCACAAAAGATTTGCTTCTCTCTCCACAGCTGCAGATTGCCTGTTTTATGGGGAACTTCGTCATCTTTTGGTCCGGAATTCTTCGTCCACGAAAAACATAAAACTCTTGGCCAGGTAATTGGGAAAACTTGCAGAGCACGTATGTCTCATCGTCCATTACGCAACAATCTTTGGTTTTAAAGAAATCAACTGTTTAGCTCGTTTTTTGCCACTGTGATAATATTCTCTGCATTTCTGTCTGGAATTTTTTTCACTTTGTACGATTTGAAGCCGGTGTTGATCTTAATTCTGCGTACTGACTTTTTTGACAAGCCCACTTTTTGAGCCAATTTCTGATTTGAGATGTTGGATGCTTCTCCATTTCAGACACAGCTTTCCGCACCTTTTTTGGCGAGTGAAATCCTTCTGGTCTGCCACTTCCAGGCTTTCGAGTAAATTTGAGCTCTTCCATGAAGTTCTTGATGACTTTTGCTGCCGTTTGTCTGGTCACTTTAGCTTCTTATGCAATTCGAACGAATGACCATAGAGGATTTTCATTAAATTTTTTAAGAATAAATTTACGCACTTCCAAAGTTTTCGCCATTGTAAATTCAATTTCGGTCGTACAAAAACAAAAATTGGGATGAAATAATGAGACAAGTATTGCAAAGATTACTGCATTCAAATTTATTGATAAAAACAAAGGGTGTAAAAGTTATGTCAGTTTTTCAATGTTAACGTTTTTTCTGTCTCAGTCCTGTTTTGAGCACCCTGGGATAACCTGTTTAAGAGATATTATATTTTAGAATGACATGAGAGTAAGGCTTTTAGTCTATAATTTGAAATATCACATTTGATTTCTTTTTTGGACATTGTTTAACTTCCAGCACGAACGAAAAATACCTGATTTATAGGATTTGTAGAAAATTTTGGTAAGAGTAGATGTAAGTTCTTTGAAAAATAATTTTAGAATAATAGATGAAATGTTGCCCAGACGGGAGGTTTTGTTGATATTTGACTTCATTAATAGTGTTTCCACAATTTTGGGTTTGAAATGAAGTTCTGTCATATTAAATTCTGAAATCTTGCTTTTCTCAGGAGTTTCTAAAACAGTCGAGTTCAAATCAAAGCGTTCCACGAATGTGGATTTTCTTGCTGCGGTTGTACCAATAAAACTAACATCAATAATAGGAAGGGTAGAAGATTTGTTACCAGAGATTAAGACTTAATAGTTCTGTAACACATAATCACTGGGTTTTCCGCTTTCCCTTTGTAAATTTCTTTTCTTTTCGTTTTCATTTATCTGTTTTGATATTATGTTGGCTTTAGCTATTTTAATCGATTTATAGGATTTTTATTATAAATCCAAATATTAAATAATCTACGTTTGTTTCTAAAGGGCCAGTTTTGCCCTTCGAAAACAAATAGTTTTGTTAGGGTTTCATTATTGAAAAGGGAACGAATTTATTGATGTCGAATTTAATAATTTCAGGAATTCAGAATTTGTGATCAATTAAACTAAAGTAACTTTGTGATTCCTTTCCTTTTCAGTAAAGTTTTGAGCAGAAACCTTTACATCGTCAGTATAAAAACCATAACTATCGAAAGGGAAACCATTGAAGATACTTCGGGAACGATTGCACTAAAATAAAAAATTCAGTCACTACAACCTGTTTTGTTCGAATGTTTCCTGGTTTTTGTTTTATGTATATGTAATATAGTGTTTATTTTTATTTTTTTTGCACGGATTTTTGTGTGAGATTTTTGAAGTTACACGATTTTTAAATGTCGTGGAACATATCCTCAAATTTACCATACGTCTAATGTATTTTTTTAAACGATTTTTTTTTAAACGTATTTCTTAGGAACGCATCTACCGTTTAAAAAAAGAGTTGGATGTATATATATATATATATATATATATATATATATATATATATATATATATATATATATATATAAAAATATATATATATATATATATATATATATATATATATATATATATATATATATATATATATATATATATATATATATATATATATATATATATATATATATATATATATATATATATATATATATATATATATATATATATATATACATATATATATATATATATATATATATATATATATATATATATATATATATATATATATATATATATATATATATATATATATATATATATATATATATATATAAAATCCATTTTCATGCAGGTTTAATCATTTGCGAAAGTGTCCTTTTTTCTCTCTTTTCTCTCGAGTAAAAAAACATTTTTAATAACACTAGTTTACATCAAAATCTCCCTGAATAAAACCCAACTTTTCTTATAGATTTTGACCTGCTCAACAGGAATATCATATTCATTTTTTTAGATTAGCTCTTGTTTTTGAGATATTCACAAAACACCAATTTTTTCGATGAACCAAAATGTTATTTCGAAAAGTTGAAAAAAATCAAATATTCACGTTTTTTTTAATTTTTCAACATTCAACGCTATAAGTTTTTAACAAACAATGATTGTAAATATTGTTAATTTCTTGGAGCCTATAGTTAATTTGATTTCATGTCTCTAAAGTTAAAAAACACGAATATTGGTGCAGATTGCACCAAGTCATTCAGGTTTTCCCAAAAAAAGTCAAGTGTTTACTAAGGAAAAATTAAATTCTGCAACATAATTGATTTATCAATAAATTGTTATACAGACTTTCGAGTTAAAATTGCGAGTTATGGTCAAAAGCTGATCGTAACACAACGTTAAAACAATAAATGAACATTTTCTCTGTTGTACCATCTTGAATATGTTAAATTGCAGTGGACATAAGTATTTTTCGACATCCACGGTTTATCTTCATTCAATTCTATGCCGAAGTAATAAATATATGCAATTCTTATAAATGGAGTGATTTTTTAGTAAGATGTATTATGCAAATTCCACAAATAAAACAAAATGAATTTGGTCTATTTTTATACTTGAAACTTCTTGACGACGCAATTTAAATAAATTAACTTTACACTTTATTATTTAAAAAGAATTCTTATTTGATGTTTGAGAACGACTGAACTTGTAAAACATTATTTACGATGCGGCACAAAAAGAAAAGAAAAATTACGCAAACGCGGTTGAAATAAGGAAAACTCAAAATAGATCGCAGTTTTAATTCGAAAATCTATATAACAACTCATATATAAATCAATTATGTTGCAGAATTTAAAATATTCTTAGCAAAAAATTTTTTTTCTTCAAATTTTGAGTTTTGTCTTTTTTTGGGAAAACCTGAATAACATGGTGCAACCTGCACCAATATTCGTATTTTTTAGCTTAAAAGACAGAAAATTGAATTAACTAGGCTCCAAGAAATTAAAAATATTTAGAATCATTGTTTGTTCAATGAATATGATATTGAATAATGAAAAATGAATATGATATTCGTGTTTAGCAGGTTCAAATCCACAAGAAAAATTTGGTTTTAGTCAGGGAGATAAAAAACGTTCAAAATTTGTAAACTTGTGTAACTAACAAATTGTAGTTCCTGATATTTTCATGTAGATTAACAGTTTTTAAATCAAAGCAACCATGATAAAATACAATATGAATTTTCAATGCTATCACATCATCTTCACGTGACAAATATCATGACATTGATATTGATAGAAATATCAACGAAATATCAAAGATGGCTGTTGTTGTTACAAAATATCATACTGATATATTTTGACAGATATCAAACATTGTTATTTTTTGTTTGCAAAAAGTTCATAAAAAATGTCTTCAAATAGAAATTTAAAAAAATTAATAACATTGCAAATACTTTTAAAATTAAAAAATATTAAAGAAGCCGAATTAAAGAAAAGAAGAAGTCGAAAAGTCTTTTGGGTTAACCCATTTCTCTTAAATCGGAATGAACACGATTTAGAAACCACATTATTAAAAGATTTAGAATTGGGCAGTGGAAGCAATTTCAAAAATTTTACGAGAATGTCGATAGATCAATTCGAAGAGCTATTGTCTCATGTGAGTGTAAATGTTTTTTTATAATAATTTGTTGTGTAGACACTTTTTCTGGAGTATCATTTTGTAATGATAATTTGTTGAAACGTACCATATTTCTGTTATAGCTATGCCACTTTTTTCTGGTTTTAATCAAATTATACAAGAGAGAAACAAAATAGAGATTTTTAGTATAAAACTGAACTGGTACGATTCATCAAAATTAGCGCCCTGATAATTCTTTATTTAAAGCCAATATTGAACGTTTTTTTAGATAGCACCGGCAATTCAGAAACAAGATACAATTATGAGACAAGCAATAACGGCACGAACGAAATTGGCAATTACATTGAGATTTCTGGCGTCTGGTGATTCATACCGATCATTAGAATTCTTATCCAGAGTATCATATAAAACTATATCTGCCTTCGTTCCTGAGGTACTTCAAGCCATTTGGGAAGTGTTACAGCCTAAAGTAAAATCAATTTTAAATTTGTTTAAATTTGAAATGAAATTAATAAAGCATATATTATCAGGTGCCGAGGACAGAGGAAGAATGGATGAAAATAGTAGAAGATTTCAACAAACTTTGGCGATTTCCACATACATTGGGGGCTGTAGACGGTAAACATATAAGAGTTAAAGCGCCACCTAACTCGGGCTCTAACTTTTATTGTTATAAGGGCTTTTATAGCATTGTTTTGTTTGCCGTTGTTGATGCTAATGGGAAATTTATATATATTGATGTAGGAGCAAATGGTAGGGTAAATGATAGCACTATCTATAAAGATAGCCCGTTTTATAATGCACTTCTCGACGGATCCTTAAATATTCCGTCACCAACAAATTTACCAGGCCAAAATATAGCAACTTCTTACTTTTACATTGGAGATGATGCCTTTGCACTGTCGGCTAATATGCTAAAGCCATTCAACAGGAACATTGCCCTTACATTACCGGAAAAAGTATTTAACTATAGAGTTTGCAGACCACGTATGATAACCGAGTGCGCATTTGGAAGGATGGCACAGCGTTTTCGAATATTGATGAGAGCTATCGAAACGAAATTAGAAACAGCAGACTTAATTGTCAAGGCTTGTTGTGCCCTTCATAATCATTTAACTAAAGAGGTTTGTGAAGTACCACGAGAGGATGAAATTTTCCAGGTTAATAGATCTGCTTTGGATGAGATCGGGCAACAGTATATTGAAAATAATAGATTAGCATCAAAAACACGTGAAAATGTGATGAATTATGTTATGTCCAACGGAGTTATAGATTCACAGTGGAGTAAGATTAACTGAGTCGACCCATTCAGTTTCATATACCAATATTTACCAAAAATTTATTAACAAATACGTAAATAAAATAAATGTAGGCTTAGTTTAATAGATTAGTTGTTTAATACATTTATTACTGAATTCAAATATATAAAAAACTATTTAATAAAAATCATATTTCATTGACCAAAAATCATATTTCATTTCTAAAAATCATATTTCATTGAATTATCACAAAATAGTTATTGATAGTCTTTTATAACATTTTGTTTCAGACTTCATAGATTCACAGCATAAGGCATTGTTTTATATTATGATTAAAATAAAATATAAAAATATCACACTGCATTTGACATATAGTGTATTCTTTTCGGCTGTACCGAATAAATTTCAGTACAGTTCCAATACCGAATTTTTTTTTCGTATTGAAATTCATTCCAAAAGAATACAAAATTCGATAATTCGGTGTTGGAACTTGTTCGGTACAGCCGAAAAGAATACACTATTATTCTTTTCCATTAAAATTAATAAAACTTATTATATATAAAAATAATAGTTTACCATAAATTTATATAATAAAATTCAATACACGTTATTCTTTACCAATATCTGCATTGTAAATGACTTTATCAATAGTATTTTTATTCTGAGATTGGTGTGTAATTAAAGGAACCAATCTAATTCCTTTAATTGTGGGGTTTAGTTTTTGTTGATGCGAAGTTGCAATTAATTTCATAATATTTGACGAAGGAGAAATTGTTTAATGAAAACTATTTTGATTTGTTAATTTGAAAACTTTCGGTGATAAGTTTTCTTTCTGATCTTGGGTGTATGTTGTTTTTTGTGGTAATTTATTTGCGTTAGGTAAAACTGTTGAATGAGAATAAGTTATGTCTTCAAATGTGTCTGCCGATTTATATTGTGATGAAGGTGGAGCATTAACATCAAAGGTTTTTAGGTTGTTTTTAATTTTACGTATTTCTGCGTCGGTTAAAATTCCTTGCATTTTGGCCATTACTTCCGCCGCTTCTAGTTCTGATAAATCTTTTAAGGAGGATGACACATATTCCCCAAATAGTTCGTATTTCGATTTTTCCTGGTCTGCATTCATTGATAATAATTTTTCAATTGCATTGTCTATGTTTTCGTTTATAGACATGGGCGAATCATCTTTACCTTTTTTTTTTATTCGTTTGTGCTGAACTTGCTGCAACAACATTTTGAATTGGCTCGTCTTCAATTAGATCTATTATGCCATCTAAACTGGTAGATTTTGTTGTTGACTCATTATCAACCACATCTATTATAATTGACTAGAAATTAAAATGAAATAAATACCAAAAGATCTTATTTAAATGTAATCACTGAATATAAAGCAATGTTTTGTGGTTGCATGTCTCGACAAATTATATAACAATTAAATAAAATAATTTAAATCACTATGTATACCTCAAAATTTGTAGAATTTTTTCTATATGAAATGCAGGGATCGAGAAAACGCATTTCCTCGAAGTAAAACAAAGAGGAATCTTTTACTTCATCGGATCCACATCCCGACTTCTTGGAGTTCGATATTTTTTTTCTTTCATTAGTGTATGTTGATCTCAATCCTCGTATTTTTTTTTCACATATTCTTCGTCTTTTTTAATTTCGATAGCAATTTTCCGATATGCATTAGCTTTAATATCGGTTCTTCGAAATAATTTGCTGTTCATGTTCCATAAACACTCATTATTTTTATATAGTTCAATTAATTTTAGCACTTCTGCTTTCTTCCTGCATTTTTTAATTATTTTAACACACAATTGTCTGAAACCAAACAAAAACAAATCGCCATTTTTTTTCAAATGTCAAAATCTATCAACAAATCTACTGATATTTTTTTCTACAAGAATTGCAGAAAAAAATATCATGATAAATATCATGACATTGATAGAAGTGGTCTTCACGTGTGATTTCTTGTATAACTCGATTGTAGATGTTACGTGAAGACCCACAGTATGTTGTAGTTTTACCATCGTAGAAAAAATAGCAAAAAATAGCAAAATAGCATAGAAAAGTGTTTTCACATCTTGCAGCAAAATATGCTAGTCTACCGATTTTAGGATCGTTTTGTAACATTTTTGATCGATAAAATATTCATAATTAGTTTTGTTGAAAAGATTTGTTTTAGTTTATCTTTGTTGAAAATGAAAGCACAGTCTGTTCGGTAGCAATGCGGTGATTCGATATTCGCCTCACACAAATTTACTGAAATAATTTTGTAAAATTCAAATTCAAATCTTTAGTAGTATTTTATTTGCCCAACCGGAATTCGCATTGAACTGTCAATACGCAATTTTCAAATAAAATGAACCATAGAATTGGATTTGGATATCAAGTGTTTTCTGGAGGTTGGTAGTACTTGTTCAGAAAGTAAATAACAAATATAAAAATCAGCAAACTTAATTATTTAATTTTTTATTATTGTTATAATTTGACAGTTCATCGAAACTTCAAAATTTTGAAATTCTGACAACTTTTAGAAATAAAAAATGATGGATAGCGAATTACGTGTTGAGTACGCGAACTAAAATACAATTCCGACTTTTCAAAACCAACTATTTTGTCAGATTTGGATTTCGATACATGAAATTGTTAGTGTAATTTGGCAAATAAAATACGGCTTTTATTAAAGTAATATATATGCACCGCACCGTTTTGTATATATGTTACGGTTAGCCTGAAAAATCGATTAATAGTAATATTCGTCGACGAAAGATATACCGCTTAAAGTGATTAATGTGTGATAACTCATCACATTAACCACTTATTTTAAATAATTGCCAATGCAGTGTAGTAAATGGAATTAATTGAGCATAAATTATTGTAACTTCAACTCTAACGTATTTTTTCTGTAAGATGTGATTGTTTAATTTGCGCAACTGTGAACAAAAATCTCATGGAATATTTGAAAATTCTTCTCCATTTCAATATAACACCGTCCCCGTTCTAACTTAGTTGTTAAAGCGCTAACCTTGTACGTAACTCAAAAGGTACCGGGTTCGATACCCGACGGAGGCCACTTTTTCTATACATTTTTCAAAATGTGTATTTTCATTCCTCGTTAAGGTGGTATACGCAGTTAAAAGGCCAAAAAGGACGTTTATATAAGATTTTTTTCTGAAAAGAAATCTTATTTGAGAAATACAAGAAACATTAATACATGTTGTGGCAACTTTTAGCTTTATTTCAGCATGTTTCATTGGTTTAGTTTTATAGTTTTTGAGAAATCGGACTCACCGAGTTTGAAAACACAGTTTTGAGAAAAGCGCGTTGAAAGTTTCATAAGACGTTACACTTTACATCGACAGTTTCAACTGACGAAATTCACTTGTTTGGTACACTGAACAAATTTTTGTTGTTATATCAACAAAATTGCGATTAAATTAACAAAAATGTTATTAAAATGAGTCCAATAACAACTTGTCATCAATTTAATAACGAGTTTTTTAGATATAATAACAAATCACAGAGAGCGAAAAAAAAACGCGAGAGTCAAATTAACAATAATCATAGTTATATATGGGTAATTCTTTTATAAACCGAACAGATTTGGACAAAATCTGACCGACCCATTTTTGATTTGGCTGAAATTTTTTTAGGGATGTTTATCGAAAAAAAAGATATGCGTGTTCGAGGATTTTTTTTTTTGGGAAAATAGAGCTGTTCTAAATTTCGAGAATTTCGTGATTTTTGTCTTGAAGACTTATTTTCAAAAACTCATAACTTCGGTTTTATAGAAGATAGAAGCTTTTTCTTTTTTTCATTTGAAAGTTAAAAGATGGAGTTTTTTAAAAATAAATATTTTCAACTAAAGTTATTAGCAAATTCCTATTGTTATAAACAAATAAAATGTTAAAATTAAATGTTAACCTATATAAAATTAGCTTTTAATATAATCATCGTATTCAACGTTTAATTTTCTATAAAAAAAGTTTTTTTTTTAATGGAGAAATGATATTTACTGTTAGAAATAAATTAATTTATCGAGCGCGGGACGACAAAAAATTCCATATATGGGTCATTCCTTTACATACCGAACAGATTAGGACAAAATGTGACTAAGGAATTTTTGATTCAGCTGAAAATTTTTTTACGGGTTCTACATAAACATAACTATATACCTGTTTGACGATTTTTTTAGGGGAAATAGAGCGGTTCTAAATTTCGAGAATTTTGTGATTTTTGGCTTGAAGACTTGTTTTCAAAGATTCATAACTTCGGATCCGGTAGAGATAAACATCTTTTGTCTCTTTTATTTTAAAGAATAGAGATGCGATTTAAAAAAAAATTTGTTATTATAAAAATTATTAACAAATTCCTATTGTTATAAACAAATAAAATGTTTAAATCAATTTTTAGTCATTATCTAACAAAAATAAAGAGTGTTTAGTACACCCATCGTATTCTACATTCAATTTTCAATAAGAAACTAATTAATGGAGAAATGAGTTTTACTGTTAGAAATAATAGTACATTATATAACAAGGTTGAGAAGAAGGCTATTATTGACCGAGAACTTTTAGATCCTGAGGCGCGTAGCGCCGAGGGATATAATGTTCGAGGTCTATATTAGTCTTCTCAACCGAGGTATATATAGAATTTTTTTAACTACTAACACTAATTATCATATTTGCTTTCATTAGATATTTATATTAGTCATTTTCCATTTCATTTTTTAAATATCTTAAAATATCAAGTAGCCTGGAAGTTTAGTTTCATACAAATAAAACAAAACAAAGCAATGCAATTATTATTTGTTTGTGTTTTTATGTTCATTTTAATCAAAAATAAAAGAAAATTTGTCATTATTAACCTAGGTAATTGTTTGTTATTATTATTGACCTAGCTTGAGAAAAATTACTTCTCATTGGGGCATTCGAGTAAATAATGACGATTTCTCAAGTTAGTAGTTAAAAAACTAATTTATCGAGCGCGAGACGATAAAAATGTTTATAAATTTTTGTCGTCCGGCGCTGGAAAAATTAACTTATTTATTAATAATTAATAAATAAGTTAATAATTACCAGTAAAACTCATTTTTCCATTAATTAAATATACGTTTCTTATTGAAAATTGAACGTAGAATACGATGATTACACTAAACACTCTTTATTTAATTTAGATAAAAAAAAAACTGATTTTAAAATTTTATTTGTTTATAACAATAGCAATTTGTTAATAATTTTTATTAATAATAGTTTTTTTTAGAATTGCATCTCTATTCTTTAAAATAAAATAGACAGAAAGTGTCTATCTTTACCAGAACCAAAGTTATGAATCTTTGAAAACAAGTCTTCAAGCCAAAAGCTTCTATCTTCTATAAAACCGAAGTTATGAATTTTTGAAAATAAGTCTTCAAGCCAAAAATCACGAAATTCTCGAAATTTAGAACAGCTCTATTTTCCAAAAAAAAAATTCTCGAACACTTATATCTTTTTTTTCGATAAAAAACCCCTAAAAAAATTTAAGCCAAATCAAAAATGGGTCGGTCAGAAAGGTGTACGGTTTAGAAAAGAATTACCTATATGTGGGATGATTAATAATAAGCAAAATTATTAATTAATGAGTTTATTGAATATTAAAGTATAATTGAGTGAACACTACTAATATACGTCTTTTCTCCTTTACGAAATATTAACGACTACTATAATTTCGAATCAACATGTTTTAGTACTATTTTCCGGGTTGCTAATTTCTTCAATTCCCTACCACATTCGGCTTTACCTGACGTTCTTCAGTCCCTGATAGTAAATCATCATCACTAACATTGTACATTTTCATGAAATCTGCTGAAGACGATGTAATTTTTGGACCATCACCGGTGCCTACTCTCGCAACTTCATACCGGTTGGAACCATTAACCCGCCATACTTTATACGGACGGAAATACTTTTGTTTAATTTTTAAACCAGATCCAAATTGCGTTCTTTTTATAGAAACTTACATGTCTTATTATGGTTTTACGGTCTTCATTTTGTATACGCATTATATTCACTTTTGCAATTTGCTTTAGATTTGTTTTAAATTTGCATCGCGGTCTCTATCAAACAATTCCACTGCTTCTTGTTCAATCATCTTTAATATATCAGCATCTTGACAATTTTTCTTTTAACACCAACCATAACTTCAAATGGTGTCATTGCAATGCTTCGTTGATATGTACTGTTCATACTTCTCTGTACTTTATCAACATGGCGATACCACTTATCAGGGTCTTTTAAAGGTAACTTTGTCAAAATTGATATAATAATTTGGCGTATCCTCTCGAATTGTCCATTACCTCTTGGGATACCCGTCGTTATAGTAGTCTTTTCTATACCTTCTTCCTGACAATAATTTTGAAATTCTGCTGATGTATATGCTGTACCTTTATCAGTTACTATCCGCCGTGGGTTTCCAACTCCCAATTGTTTTTTGTTGCAACGTTAACTTTTCTACGACTTTTTTGTATTTGTTGTTTTCGTGGGATACAGCCAATAAAATTTTGAAAAGCAATATATTACTACGAATAGATGTTTATATAACTTACTGGTTGCTATCATTGGTCCTAAATGATCAACATGATAAGTATTCATCGGAACATCACCTTTTGGTATCGGAATCAATTCACCTTCCTTTTTCCTTCTTTTCTTTTCAGATAGAATACATGCTACACAACAAGCGATATATTCCTCTAACTTTTCCTTTAACTTGGGGATGTAATAATTTTCATTAATTGATTCAGTCATTTTTTAATACCAAAATGTCCATCTTCATGAACTCTTCTAATAGTAACAGTATACATATGAGATGGTAAAACAATTACCTTCTTTCCATTTAAAGATTTCATTAATATTTCATTTTCTAATACATAATCTTTATAAAGTTCTTTTATCAAAATTTCTTTAATAATTTTCAAACGTTCGTCTTTGTGTTGATTTTCTTTCATGAAAGTTTTTATACTGTTTTCAACCATAGGAACAGGGTGTCGACTTAGACGTAGACACATGCTTAAGGCGATCACCAGATCGATGTTCAACTTTGTAGTCATATTCTTCCAGGTACAAAACCCATCTTGCAATTTTCGGAGATAATTCTTTCTTCTTTAGAGTCTTTTTAAACGCGGCATAATCAGCAACTAATTTAAACTTTTTTCCTAATAAGTATATTTTAAATTTTTCAACAGCTTTGATAATAGCCAGGGCTTCTAAATGATACGAATGATAGCGTTTCTCAGTTTCACTTGTTTTACAACTCATTAAATATACCGGATGTAGATATTTTTCGTTTTCATGTCGTTGCAGTAGAACAGCTCCATATCCTTCTTGACAAGCATCTCTGTGCACTTCGGTTATGGCTTCTGGATCATATATGTGAAGAGTTGGCTCAGATATCAAAATTTGTTTCAATGTCTCTAACGCTACTTTTTGTTCAATGCCAAATTAGAAAACTGCTTTCTTCTTTAAGGTATCTTATAAAGACCTAGCTATTTTTGCATACTCTGTATAAACAAACTTACGAAAATAGCCCGTTAACCCCAAAAAAACTGTAAACTTTTCTTTGAATTCGGTATTGGAAAATGTTTAACAGCTTTTATCTTTGCTGAAGATGGTTCGACATTTTCATTTTGAATACGATAACCAAACAATTCAACGTTATTTTTTTCAATTAACTTCAATTCCATGTGCTGCGGCTACTTCTAATGTTGTTTTTAATTTTGAAAAAGCATCTTTTTCATCAACTACAGGAATTATGATATCATCCATATAAACCATTATGGTTTTGCGTCTGATAAGACCATTGAATACCATTGCAACAAATCTTAGAAAGTAGCTTGGACTTACACTTAAATATTAGGTGTTACGAATTATATGTATTTTCGACTTTCTTCAGCAACTGGTACATGGAAAAATCCGTTCTTTAGATCTAAAGTTGAAAATACTTTGGGTTGACAGGGAAGCAATCACGTACAATTTGTTTATTTAATTGACGATAATCAATACAAATTCTATGGGTACCATCCTTTTTTGAAACTATTACATTACAACTGGACTGGCAAATTCACTTTTGCTAGGACGAATTATGCCTTCTCTAAACCACACGTCAATTTCTTGATCCAAAATGTCTTTTTTTGGGGTGCTAATCTTCGGAAGATAATACAATTCTGGTTTCAAATGGGGTTTTAATATGTTTTTTCCGGAACGTAGTTCTGTATGAGATCATTAACTTTTTCTTTATACGTAGGTGGAACATCTATTTGTACTTCATCAACGTAGTCAATCATTAAAACTTTAATTTTTTCTATTTCATTTGTAATTTCTTCATTTTCTTCTTGTAACTTTCTAATGACAACTTTACTATTTCGAATAATTAATTCTACATCTCTTAATAAATCATGTCGGATAATCATTTCTGATGACATGCTTGTCAATGACATAACAAAAATTGTGAATTTGAAAAGGTTACCTTGAATTAATAAATCAACCACAATTACTCCATCTGGTTTTGTCTCTTTATTTCCCAAACCTATGAATGTTTTAGTTATTGTATATATATCATATCTCTATCTATAGTATCTATTCTCTCAACCGATCATATGCATCTTGTCGAATAAGATTATAATCGCTACCGGTATCTATAAGTGCTGAACAATAAACTCCACTAATTAAGACTGGGAATTGGGATATACATCGAGTTTACACCAATTACACAACTTATTCTGGTTGATGACTCATGTTCTGTCTTCGTTGGACATTTAGAAGCTATGTGTCCAAACTCACTACATTTGAAACACTTCGACCCTTTATCTTTTTCTACACAATTTTTAACATCATGATCATGTGAACCTCAATCATAACAATTCTTCGGTTTTCTTATTGAGTTAATAAATTTTGGAACTTCTTTGCGACTGTAATTATTTTTACTTGGTGTTTTTTCTTTCATATCTTATAATACAATTCAAACTTCCTTTTTAACTCTGATAAATCTTTTGCACCATATAAAATTGTTTTATTACATTCTTCGTCCATAATACCATATACTATGTATTGTATAAGAGCCTCATCTTCCACTTCACCTTGGGCTGCGAATTCTTGCATTGCATAAATGTATAGGCGGCTGTTTTCACCTAATTTTCATTTCCTTTTAAATAGTTGCGAATTTGTTGCACTATTTACTTTTTTCGGAATTCTAATCCTAATCGGTCTTTTAGAATTGTCCATGAAATAATTCCCTTTTCGAATGTAATAAATTGCTTCGCTGACCCTTTCAACCTCTTTTTTACCATATATTAGCTTTTGCATCTCATTCCACTTCAACAATTTACTAATGTCTTCAAAATCTGTAATCTATTTATCAACTAATAAATTATCATCTCCTGTGAAATGATTCAAACTATCTTCCACGTCTTTTAATATAAAATTGCTCATTGTCCGATAAATTTCAACTACTGGTTCTTCTTCATCACTTTCAATCGATAAAATATCCTCCTTACTTGGCATGTTTATCAATAAATTTTTTTAGCCGTTTACTTAGTTCTTGTTTATTACCGGTTTTTAGGGTTCCATACTTTGAAAAAGTAAAAACGGTACCCTATTGGTAAGAATTAAGTGTCCGTCCGAATTTCTACTTAATCGATTACTCACAAACTATAAGTGCTATCAACTTGAAATTTGCTACAGTTATTGGGGTCTATTTAGTAAAATCTTCTATCGAAAGTTTCTGTTATTCTTTTATTTTTTGTATGAAATTTTACAACGGGAAAATAAAATTTCATACAAAAAATAAAAGAATAGCAGAAATTTTCGATAGAAGATTTTACCGAATAGGCCCCATTAAATGTGTTTTCCCACACCTGATGATAACAAAAAAATTTCAAATATTTGTTTTTATCTACATTTTATGGACATAGATAAGGAGATAGTGCAATAAAAGTTTTTATAAGAAATCGAGTTTGGTTTAGGATTTGGAAAAATCAAAAAAATGGAAGCATTTAAAAAAAAACAGAGAGTGTGCTTAAGACCACACGGCAGAAGTGAAAACTTCATTTACAATCGCAATCAATTGATATCGTATTAGTAGTATTTGGATCGTATTAATAGAATAAATGAGAAACAAGTCAGAACGATAAACCGCTTACTACACACACTAACCTCACAATGTAAACCAAATAATTGTCAAAATAGCACTCATATGCCAATAACAGGGACAAAAGTACGCGTGGTTGTCACACCCATAGATCAACAAGTTTAAATTTTACAAATCTTTCTGCGGAAAGCTAAGCAAATTCATTGGTATTAATGCGCATTGTTGCCGTTTGCAAATCGGCTAAGTGCCAGCATTTTCAATTATTTTATTTATCATGATTGCCATCCATGTTTAATCATACATAAGCTATGCTTCTTTGTATAGAATTTATGCGATTTCCGTCTCGTAATTTTGTGAGCTTTAAATCGATATAATCGATTTTATCAAGTATGAAGTTACAAGTATTAAGTCTTCACTTAATTTTAGAAACATGTATTACATACAATTCTAAACCGACAACATATTTAGTGCAGATGATAAAATTCCAATACATATAATTTTGATATACAAATGTAATTGTTTCAGCCTTCGGGTTATACTATCTTTCTTACGTTACTTTTAATTTCTAAAACTTAAGTTCAACAAAAAACATTGATCAAAGCAAACTACCGTCTAAAACGATAGTTAAATAAAAAGGAAAAATTAAGCGTACACAACAACTTCATAATTGTCATGATGATTAATGTATTAATGCATAAAGGATAAACAGCCATACATACTTTCAATTTTATATACATGTATTCAATATTTATTTAGCATGATGACTCAAATGCAAATTGCACAAGACAGTAGCAATATAACTTTAAAAAACTGCGTTATAGATCAATTTTTTAAAATTCGTATAAAGAAATTTTTATTATTTTTATGAATTCATAAATAAAAAATAATAATTTTAATGGTATTTAATAAAAATTAAAAAAAAAAACAATAAAATATGTACCAATACCAGGAGTTGAACTCACAACCTACAGCACATCAGTCGAGCACGATATCCCCAACGCAATTCGAAACGATTTCGATTGATTGATAATTGATAAATGATAAAAATGCTGACGAATCAGTTTAATTTACTACCTACGGAAAAATCTGTGTGTGGCACGCCAAAAGAAGTTTTCACTTCAAAAATTTTCATTGAATTTTCGACTGCTTAGTTTTTGAGTTATTACCAAAAACGAGTGGTTTTTTTGTCCCCCCTTAACTTCGAACATTACAAAAGAGAAAATTTAAAAAAATTCATGGGTGTAGCGATTTTGCTAAATCGAAACTAAATTTTTTTTTTGGTTGTTATAATTTCAAATGTTTGTTGGAGGGGATTTAAAGTAGAAATTTTGAAAAAAATTATTTTTGATCATGTTATATGAAAGGTGATTTTTTTTTTTATTTTATTATTATTTTATCTTATTTTAAAAAATGTACAATTTTTTTTGAATTGTTGGTTACTGCTAACCATTTCCTGGGATTCCTTTTTTTTTAGAATTTCTCTGATAATCACCAAGCCCTCGCCGGTTTTTTTTGATGATTACCACATATTTTATACTTCGTAGGGCGCCTGTCCTTGGAAAGTTCGCCAACTTGTCTATATACCATTTTTCTCGTTTCGGCCGTAAATTTACTACCACAATTTTTTTTTTTATTAATGGGGAGTGAAAATTTGTTTTAGAAAAACGAGAGTAGTCTTGTTCGACAAAAATGTGTCTCCTATTGTCGAGCCCGACAACCCAAATATTCCAAATTGTCAATTGTCGTACTCGACAATAGGAGACCAATTTTTGTCGGACTCGTTTTCTAAAACTTATTTCCATCCCTATTAATAAAAACAAAATTGTGGTAGTAAATTTACAAGATATTCGTACAATCGTAATATTTCGGCGTTTGTCGAATGAAAAAGCGACTGAATCGAGAAAAATGGCAGATATAAAAGTTGGCGGACTCATCAAGGACAGGCACCTCACGAAGTATAAAATAAGTGGTAATCATCAAATGAAGCCGGCGAAGGCCTGCTGACTATATTCGAATATTTCGCCGTTTTCGCCCTGTCAATTTCGGCTTATTTGTTTTCAATTTACTGGTTTGATCTACACTGAACAAAAACTTAAAGTACTGACAACCTCATCTCGAAGTTGGCGGGCAGTTTATTATTCAAACAAAGAAAAAATTTTTGCAAACAATTTCACCGTGACTGGGATAACTACATGAAAACATTTTCCTGACAACGGCATGACGTTTAAAATACATATAATTATTATATCCGATATAACAGTAGTTGAATAAAGTTGATATCTATTTCCCTGAAAAAAAATTTTCTTTGGCCTTAAATCATGAATTTTTCATTTTAAAATTGAAGTATTTGAAATTAATTGAACTATATTTTATTTTCACATAAATATTACGTGTGATTGTCTCAACTACATCGTTCTATAATTGTACAGTTGTTGAAACAATTTTGTAGTTCTATTCGCCACATCTGCCCGCATAGAACTTGTTTTCTTCAGTGTATAGAAAAGGAGATGGTTAATAAAAATGACGAAATGGGGATAACAGTTCTAATTGTTTTAAAATGTACCAATGCACATTTTCTTTTAAATGTCTCAGTAGCGAATTTATCGGGAAAAACGGCAATGAGTTCTAAAATTTGGCCACTTCATTCAAATAATCGTTGTGGAACGGCATAATTCAGGCATAATGCCGTAGCCCAATCGATCAACTGGGTAGAGTTATCAACTGGGTAGAGTTATCAACTGGGTAGACTTAAATGTAGAGTTACTTCGTAAACAAAATTACAACGCGGGTGATCTTTTGTCGTATGTGCAAGCAAATATTCTTAAGCTATAACGTTTGAGCAAAATGGCATTTACGATCAAATAGTACAAACTGTCAATAGCAGGGTTTTGGTAATCTTCTTCTTAGATGCATCTGCAGCAATGGTGAAAAGTTCTTATTTATATTGATTCTGGCAGCAATTCGGTCCCAAAATGGCATTTCCTTTTGCGTGGTCCGAAATAGCTGCGAAATTGTTACCATGTGGAAGAACTGTCCACTCAGCTTTAAAATTGCCACACATTAGAACTATTACGTGCAACATTTCGATTACCGATTTCCTCTAATAGGCCGAGTTTGAGTCCAACGTTCTAAGAGTAATTTTTTTTCAGTTAGATAAATTGTATGAGTGTGATAGTTGATATCTTCAATTTTCCTAAAACTTTCAGGATATATTACTAGTACTGTGATACGAAAAAGTGAAGTTTACCCACTCTTAAATCTAACGCGTTTGACCTTGAATAGAGGTCATAGTTTAAGGTCACGGGTAAATCGTATAAGTTATATGATCACTTCATAAAACCATGAGTGACACATGACATTTTTTTAAATGCGGATACCACTTGATACTAGGTAGATATTACTATAAATAATTTAGTGGCTCACTCATAACTTTGAGGGTCAAGCTCATTCAAAAATGTTGTTTTCGTTGTTTTTTGCCCTTGTTTTCTGGCTTAATATCTGCTAAACCCTTAAGTGACTACCACTTGGAAAATTTTAGAACCACATGGGTTTGGTAAACGGTCTCAACTGTCAAAGCTGATAAAGTTTCAAAAAAGGTCAAAGTTCAAGGTCTAGAAGACATCAATCAATAATTTTGAGACATAGCTGTAGTTATATTCCATATTGTGTAGTTTAAGGTCCAGGCTGAAATTCCATGTGGCAAGTATTTGTTTTTTGAATACATGCTTTTTTTCGTCGTCCAATATGCGTTTTACAAAATGTACCTTTATTCACATTTTACCTATTTCTCATGCTATTTTTTAATGGTTATATCAATTTATATCGATAAAACCGCATTCCCACACTGGAATTTGTGCATTGCAAGGCCGCAAGGCGGTTGCTTTTCAATCTTTAATTAAAGGAACAATGAAATGGAAATAAAATAAAACCATCACCATATTTAAATCTTAAAATTTTTATCAAAAGGGGAAGGGGTGTTGTGGGATTGCGGTTTTGTAATTATTTACTAAATCATTTATAGTCCCAATAAAAAATTGATTTATGATCATTAAAAAATCAAAAATAACATGAGAAATAGGTAAAAAGTAAATAAAGGTGTATTTTGAAAAACGCATATTGGACGACGAAAAAAAGCATGTATTAAAAAAACAAATACTTACCCCACGAAGTTTCACCCGGGACCTTAAACTACACGGAATATAATTACAGCTATATCTCAAACTTATTGACTGATGCCTTCTAGAGTAATTGACCTTGAACTTTAACCTTTTTGGAAAATTTTCAACTTTGAAACCGTGTAGTTACCAAGACCTAAGCTAAGAGTAACCCGTGTTGTTTTTAAATTTTCTAACTAATCCAATAGTTATTGCTGTTAGTCATTAAACGGTTTAGCAGATATTAAGTCAGAAAACAAGGCAAAAAAAACAACGAAAACAAAACTTTCGAATAACCTTGGGTCTCAAAGCCATGAGTGAGCCACCAAATTATTTATGCTAACATCTGCCTAGTATCAAGTAGTATCCATATTTAAAAAATGTCATAGGTTTTATGGTTTTACAATGGTTTTATGACGTAGAATGATCATATAATTTATACGACTACCAGTGACCACAAACTTTGACCTCTATTCAATCCAAGGTCGAACGCGTCAGATTTAAGAGTGGGTAAACTTCTCTGTTTCTAAACACAGTACTACTAATATATCCTGAAAGTTTTAGGCAAATTGAAACACTAAGCCACTTATATTTATTTATTATTTAGCTAGTTTAATTTGCATCAAATATATATCATTTGATTTTTAACCTAGTGTTGACGTTGTTTTGGACTGTATATATAATTTTCCGAATGCTGTCGTTATATCACTCTCCTATTAGATTAAAAATTTAATTCTGTAATTTGTTGTTTACCGACCAAATGGCATTGGGTGATTTAAACCTGTCTATACGTCGTATTCTTTTCATGAAGGACGAAAAAGTTACACAGTTTGGGTAAACGGCAGAAAGTAAGTGTTGAAACTATAAGAATTCTTTTTTGCTGAGTCTAATACCGCATTTACAGCGACATAGCAAATTAGTAGATGTAATTTAAATCTGTGCTGTAAACACATTTTATTTTAAAAGCCTGCAACCAATTTGATATCGAGGCTTACTACAAATCAAATTATTTTTAATTTAATACTTCACGCTGTGAACACCATTGCAAATAAAAATGTTTGATTTCTACACCGTCTCCTTTTCCCAAAAATTTTAAATTATCAAATTTCTTTTCTCCGTCACACATTTTTCAACATCAAACAAATAATTTGAGGAATGGTCTCTAGTTAGTTATCATACTTTTCAATTCTGTTTTAAATGTCTGACAGATACCAATTTAAACTAATCTAAATTAAAATGTGTTTACAGCATTAAAGATAAAAATTATAATTTTCGTTGTAAGCTCATATTAAATATGACAAGATGCAAATTAATATACTATCTACTAATTTGCTATGTCGCTGTAAATGCGGTATAATTTAAGAAAAACATTGTAAATATCGACGAAATATTTTTTGTTCATGTGGCACATTTTACTTAAAACGACCGAAATTGTTCATTTATATTTTGCATGTGGCATGGTTTTAAAAATGTATCTCAAAGTTTGTAGAAGATACAATTTTCTACAAAGAAACTTTTTAATTTTGTCTTTTTTTATTAATGAAATTTGTTGTGTTGTAGGAATTACAATATAAAAAGAAAATGTAGCGAAGTAAGGATGTACTCCGCAAACTTCTACATTAAGAGTTCAACTTTTCTAAAAAAAAAACGGCGTACTATCTACCCACACCTAATATTATTATCTATTAATCCAACAAACATCGCTAATAGTACTTTGTGTATCGTGGTGCACAAAGTTGATTTTTTCCGCACGCGTCGTAATTTTGGTCAACGAGGCGAAGACGAGTTGGACAAATATACGACAAGTGCGAAAAAAATCAATTTGTGCAACGAGTTGCACACAACGTTTTTTGCAATTCCGAATCACAATTAAACAAAATTATTCTGCAACCAAATTTTTTACAATCTACATTCATATTAAGATATAAGTAAACATTTCTATTATCATTGTATCATATGTTCTTATTTTTCACTTCTACAAAACAAAGCGAAAAGTTAAAACCATTGCGGAAAAAAATCAAAGAAAACAGCGCGGAAAAATAAAACAGTGCGGACAATCTCACTTTTTGACCGTGTTGAAAATATCGAAATACGTTGAATTGTGATTCGGAATTGCAAAAAAGCTTTTTTGTTACAGCTGGCAAATGTCATACGATGTTGCAGTGTATGTTGTTTTTTTTCTTTTCAAAAAATTATCTTTTAAAAAGAAGCATTCACGCTAAATGAAGAGGTTATCTAAGAAATTTTCTGGGCTGATTGGACAGTTGGGTTGGAAAATATAAACTCGTGACAATTGTAATGTGCACCTTACAATTGTCACGATCTTATATTTTCCAACCCAACCGTCCAATTAGTTCAGAAAATTTCTTAGATAAACTCTTCAGTTAGCGTAAATGCTTCTTTTGAAAAGAAAAAAACGATATATACTCTGCAACATCATATGACATCTGCCAACTGTACCTATTATAGTCATCTGTGACCAAAACTGAATTCACTCCAAAAAAATTTCTCACAATAGTTTTCAGTTTAGCATAAATGCATCTTTTCGCTTATTTCAACTTTTGTAAAAAAAATATTTCATCTGCAACAACCTAATATTTTACAACTGTTATTATATAGAAGTAGTGGAATCTGAATTAACTCAGAGCATTTCTCAAAAAAACATCTTCCTAATAATTACCACTTTGGTTCAAGATTCAAGATCAGACAAAAATCGGTGACTGGGTTATTTCATATATGGTTAAGCGGTGTAATTCATATTTTAGTCCAATTTACCAAAGAAACACTACATACACATAATCGTTTTTATTTGATTTCGGTATAACGGCTTCTACGTTAAAAGCTCTATAATTCAGTACATAAACAAATATATATGTCAGCGACCGCCATTTGCGATTTAAAACTTTTTTGTTTTTCGCTCAGGCGAAAAACGTACTAAAATTATCTACAAAATACCGAAGACAAGAACCAATATTTTGTGAAGCGAATTTCAGTTATAAAAAATATTTAGAAATTACAAACTTACGTTAATCTAGACACTATTCTAAAACGACAAATAATTTGTAGGTACTTTGATGGTGCCACAAAGGAAAATATAGTTTCGACAAAATAACTAACTGTAAAAAATTTATTTGATATGATAATTAACAACCTTAAATTAAGAAATACATATATCTAACTTTATTCTTTTCTTTTTTTATAGGACCAAATCGAAATACACCAGTGAAAAGAAAGGCTGGAAGATTGCCTCGCATTCCTTTCACTCCTCAACAATTAGAAACATTAGAAGAATCTTATAGAATTTCCACATATCTAAGTTCAGATGATGCAAGTCGTCTAGCACAAATTTTAAACTTAACATCAACAAGAGTTAAGATATGGTTTCAAAATAGACGGGCACGTGAACGACGTGAAACTAAAATGAATAGCAGTGCGGAAAGTAGTTCTAGTTGTATCATTAATTGTGAGAGTGATTAGTGAAATAAAATATATTTAGTTTAAAAATTAATTGTAAATAAGTTATATTATATGAAAGAAAAATTAATACACATAACATACAATTATAGTGTTATTTATTGATGAACTAAAATTTAAAAAAAACAATTAAAATCCATATTTAGACTGTGTTTGTCTTCGAGATTGACGATTATTTGACCACATTGCTTGTAATTCTGATTCATTCGCTTTCGCTTGATGAGCTAAATATGTGATTTGATGTTTACGTTTACTTCCAGGTATTAATTCTTCATCGGTTAACTTGCCCTTAGGTACATATTGAGTTGATTGTGCTAAAGCGTTTCGCATCCAATCATTACGATCTGGCATAACTTGCTCGTGCGATATATCTACAACATTCATAAATTCTTGTTGATCTCGTTTCCTTTTAACACTACTGCCACATAATTGTTGGATTGCTTCTTGTTCCAAATTATTGTAGCTATTATTTTCATATTCGTAATTTTCTTGCATTTCAACTTTTTCAATATGTTCCTCTTCTTTTTCTTTCACTAACGAATCGAATCTCTGCGATGTTTCTGCCAATTTTAACGCTTTGTTTGCCACCATTTTATTGATTTCACTAACACTAACCGTTGGCAATCGTTCATTTTTATTGAGTGAAAAGAAATCTTCATTTTCATCACTTTCCTCGCTATCACTATAACTAGACACTAAGTTGGATTTTAATTTTAATGAGCTGTTATTTTTAATTTTATTGTTTGCCCTTGTATCAGCCTCCTTTTTATGTTTCATCAACGAATAAGGTAATAGTGATGTTGATTTGGTTGTACTTCCAACATTAGAAGTCACAGTTTTATTAGCAAATAACTGACTTGAATTAGGTTGTGGAAGAAGTGCTAAAAGTCCCGAAGGTTTATGCAATTTTTGAGTTTGTGTTAAATTTGGTTTAACTGAAGCTGACATATCCTCATCACTAAAATCTTTCAATGATGGAATCGTAATTCTAACTGGAACTTTATTCTGTTTAGTTCGTGGCGGTTTTACAGAAGCAATTTCTTTTTTATATAAGAATTCATCATCTTCTTCTATAATTCCTTTAATACTTGATTTTGGTTCTGGCAACCGAAAACTTAAAGGACTATTTCCATCATCTACGTGGTTAAGTGGTATTTCTTTTATCGGTTTAGGAAGTTGATGAATAGTTTTTAATTCAACTTTTGTTGTAATATTTTCATTGTCACTGGATTCATCATCACTACTACCACTACTTCCATCATAAGCAACTAACGACATTTTTAAATTTAATTATTATAATAACACAACCAAAGTAACTTGTAAACACAAATAAAAATTTGACAATTTGTTTCACATAAAGTTAGAAGAAATTGATTACTTTATCCAAAATGGCTTTCACAAACCAAATACACAAACCTTTTGCTGTATAAAAAATTCTATTGTCCATGTGTTCGCCGCAATGGCGCCCCTGCAGATGGGGAATAAAGAAAAATATTTAAAATTTAAATTTGTTTCAGAAATACAGTTGTGTACTAAATTTTAGATTTAATTACTAATTTTAAAAATATCTATCTAAAGTTCTCACTGTACAGCTATTAAATCATTCTAACTTGTTTATGAAGTAGCGATGACTATAATATATCAAACATGATGTATATTACATCTTATTCTTTTGTTAGCCCATTAACAAATTCAAAAATATAATGGAATAATTTTATACAGTTTTGTATCTGTTGTTAAATTTGTTCTAAAGTTGGGCATTATCCTAGTTTATCCCCCCAAATGGATTTGCGTTTTTTTTCAGATAAATAGAAAGATTAGGTCCTCTGCATCCTTATTATGAAAAAAAATTTGCGGAAATGAGGGGGTCAACAGTTATAGAGGATCAAACTTTCAATTTTACCTTGGTCCCCCCTTTGGTTTTCTAGACTTTGAATTCAATTTTTAAATTTTTTTTTGACTCAATTCTGCAATCTTGCACAATTTCGATCAGAGATAGCACCGACCCTCCCCAACTCGACCCATCCCACGCGCCCCTCCCCCACGTACCCCCCCTCGCGCGTCCGCGGCGCAGGGGACGCGGAAAAACGTGGGGGGGGAGGACGCGGGGAGGAAGGGGGCGACGCGCGAGAGGGGGTCGGTGCTATCTCTGATCGAAATTGTGCAAGATTGCAGAATTGAGTCAAAAAAAATTTAAAAATTGAATTCAAAGTCTAAAAAATCAAAGGGGGGACCATGGTAAAATTGAAAGTTTGATCCTTTATAACTTTTGATAAATAAAAATAAAAAAAAAAAAAAAAAAAACCAAAGGGGGGACCAAGGTAAAATTGAAAGTTTGATCCTTTATAACTTTTGACCCCCTCATTTCCGCAAATTTTTTTTTTCATAATAAGGATACAGAGGACCTAATCTTTCTATTTATCTGAAAAAAACGCAAATCTATTTGGAGGGATAAACTAGGATTGTACCTAAAGTTGGGAATGTGTCGTCCTTGGTTACCTTGGTAAAAAAATTTTCTGATGGATCGGTGTGTGGTGGCTGATTGACAAGGATTATGCTTTTCCATAGTCCATTATTGTATCCGCTGTCTTCTGCAACTATTAGGATTTCCTTAAAAAGTTTTATTAATAAGCACTTCAATTATCGTATCAGAGTTTATATGTCTAGGTTATTTGACCTATTTAACCACTTTCTAATGTGCCTCTGTGTTGGAGGAGTATTAACAATGGGCTGATCGTTTTTGTGACAGTCAGTAAGATATTGACGAGCAAGCAGTTCGTTGTTCGGTTTGACTGATCCTGGTATGCAATTAGAAGAAATCTATTTGGTGCGCGCAGTTAAGTAGTGTGAGTTGGTTTTAGTTTCTTCTTTTATGTTTGACTCAACTATGGATATCATATTGGTGCTCATAATTGTTAATGAGGTGATGGTCTCTTTATCTTCTTCCCTACGAAATTGCGAAACGTTTTGCGAGTCTGTAGCTTACTGCATATCTTTCTAGCCTGGATAACTCAACATGCCGTAAACGACGTCAAGAATTTTTGGCTGGCCAGCTTTTGATTGATTTTAAACTGCTCGTGACCACAACATCGAGTGTATCACGTATTTCACGGATCGAATTCGTAAGTTTTTCACGGTGCTGTAAATTTTGCCGATGACATTTTGAATGTGTTCAGTTGTATAGCGTGGAATCGACATTTATTTTTGAATTTCGGAGGTTTGAAGATTTGTTGAATTTTGAAGTTTTATTCCTTGCGATTAACCTACTAGCGCCTTATGTTCTCGTTTTTATCATGGTTTTATTCTTTTTTTCAGGCGTTATTGGGTTAATATTCATTAAATTCGAAACTTCGTCAATTTCTCCCTAGACCGTTACTACAGTTGATTTGAGAAATCTCTGAAGAGAACTTCCTCTTGGCAAAAAACCGGTACCACAGTAAATTTCTTAAAAACTATCTTAGGAGGACGATTTGTAATTTATTTATCCGCTGATGATATATCACCAGTATTTGATGGTAACAATTCCTACAGTTGATCATGCTCTGTAAAGAACTTTCTAATTAATTCAATAATTTTTATCATTTGTTCAGTTTTTATTTTCAGTTGTAAGTTCCCAAGGGCGGTGATAATTCGAAATAATTTTTTGCCAAAAATTTCGAAAGTAAGTATATTGATAAAAGCACGAGGCCGTAGGCAGAGGGCTTTTATCAATACCACTTGCTTGAGGAATTTTTCAAAAAATTATGAGAATTAATCATCAAACGAGGGGAATTCGTTTAGAAAAATTTTTGCCATTTTTTTAATTCATGAGAATTTATCAGCGGTCGCGGGAATTCCGTTTACAAAATTTTTTGCCAACGTAGCTAAACAACTGAAACCATTACACAACCCTATGAAAATCGATCCGGTGGTCTGATTATGAATACTATATGTTTTTGGGTCGCTGAATCTGAATTTAGACATAACTTTAAAGGGATTAGGGTTTAGACATAACTTTAAAGAACCGCAACACCCTCCAATATTCACTAAAACCGTTAAACCCGACAACCCTAAACGATGTTAAGCCTTAAACCCGGTAACACATCGATTTTTTAACTAAATTTATTCTTTGGAGGGGATTTTCTGGAGTAAAAATTTGATAATATCGTTTTTTGCATATTTTCAAAGTATAAACCTTTAAAAATATTTCCCCAAAAGGATTTGTCGAAATTAGAATTATTTTTGGAGTTACAGCGGGTTTTGTGACGCGGCAACTAAATCGGTCGCTCGGAATTCTAATCCAACGATTCACTTGAAAGGTTGTGGAAGTCTTCTTTGTATATCCCTCTATAGTTTGGACTTAGATTTCAAAAAAGCTTTTTTACTCTTTTAAAAAAATTTGGAACAGAGGCAAAAAAAATTTTTTTTTCAAATCGTCGCCATTTTGTGAATTTTTTTTCTTCCAAGGACCAAACCATATAGACATGTTTTCTAATGAAGAATTTTTAAATTTCTTTTGTTTCTACAAGGACTGAAACCACGTCGACCAGGACGCAGCATTTTTTACAGGCCCCAATAACTTATAATTAACTAACTTCAATAGCTTCGCATTTTTTATGTTTTTTTCGTTGATTTTCTTTTTGTATTCTAGAAATGTCAATAAACATAAAACGTAAAAAATGGAACATCAGGACGAAAAATTATTTTTCTAAAATTTTGGAATCGCGTTAAATCAAGTTATACGCGCGTAAAAAAAGAACTACATAATTTTTTGGAATCCCTTAAAATCAAATATGCGTAAAAATAACTCGAGTAAAAACAGAAGTAAGGCAAATATTAAGATCCCCGGCGAATTTTTTTAAATAACTGATAACAATGACATTAATCTTAATCAATCAGTCATTGATTTAAAAGACAATATGTCTAAAATCAGAGCAAAGCCTACATCGCAACATGGTAGCTAAACAATTTTTGTTAATAAATTTTTAAAGGATTGTTTACACGTCTTTGTGAGAAATGATAAGGTTAAAGCACCACTTCAACTCCCCGTATGATGGACCGTATATGGTATCAAAACGTAACGATAAGTTTTATGAAATCATGATAAATAATAAAGCAGTTAACATTTCTGTCGATAAGTTGAAATTTTGTTTCAGGTTAGATAAAGAGGGTTATCAATAGATTGATTATAAAAACAATATTGATCATAAAACGCATATTATTGTTATCGTAAACCCTTTTTTACAGTTAAGGGTAAAATAAACATAATTTTTTATTTTGTTTAAAGGAACATTCCGGATTAAAGATGTTTAGAATAACGATCGATTGATAGAATTTTCTAAACTAAAAGGAATAGGAATAAAATTGATTGAATCGCAAATTTCGAAAAGCGCTCATCTCGGATATTTGAAATTTTATAGGAGATACAAAAAAACCGAATTTCTTTTGAACAGTTCGAATTAAGAAAGCATTTTTTTCTCTAACTGCTAATAGTTGTATTGCATCAGTACATACTAAAATAGTTTCTTCGAATGTAAGTGTTTTTATGTGTTCTTTAGTAGAAATATCTTGTGCATTATTTTGGAGGCTGCGTTTATACTAGAAATTTCTACAACCAACCATTGGAGTTTATGAAGCTATTGGAAGAATATTCTAGATAGGAAAAAACAGTTTTTAAATCGGTTCAACTGTTTTCGAACATTCGTTGCTAATTTAGACTGGTTATAAGTTATAACCCAAAGCATCCAGAAATATAAAATAGAGTTGAGAAATTTTTTTGAAATTGTTGTCATTATTGTAATAATTCAGATCGAAGCAATAACTGTCCATATACATAATATTTTCTCGCGGGATTTCTGCGCTTAGGGGAGTTAGTAGTGGGGAGTTCTAAGCCCGGCAACTGAGATGTTTATTCATAATTCATGGATTAAAACTCTTGAACTAATTTGAAGAGATTATTTTAGCGACTTAGTCTGTTCCTTCCTCCACATTCGTCTCAACATAATTTTCATAAGATCTCGGTCTTATTTTTCCTGAGGTAGGCTAGTTAATTTTTTAATGTGAACGATCGCTTGGAGTAAGTCACCAGCCACCTCTTCTATTATGTTTATTTTAAAATTTGCGATCAGTACATATTTTCATTACTTGGAAGAAGAATCTCTAAAAATCCTACTTAACCGAAAGTTTATGTATGGCAATACTGTATACCGTTGATAAGAGATTTATATATAGAATAAACTTACGAATATATTAATTCACTTTAGTATATTTTCTTACATGTTATGAGAAGTTTCAAATAGACAATTTGGGTAATCTAATAAAAATTATAAAAATGTTAGTTTGTATTGAATAGAGTCTCGATTTATCAATCGAGAATAATTGTGCATAACAACAATTCAAACAACTTCACTTATAAAGAAGTAGATACGTATAAGCTACTACATCGAGAATACATAGAATTAATTAAAAGTGAGTATATTAACAAAATGTTTAACTTACTATTGCATTTATTTATTGTAAAATTCATAGTAGTAAATCAGTAAAACAAAAATGAATTAATTTGTTTAAATATTGGATTGAGTAAAGTGTTGTGTCTACTCAATTAAGTTGTTGGATATATTACAGTTAATTAAATTAAGGGAATGTTAAGATTAGAGTAATCGACGTTAGAACAATTGACGTACGTGTTTCATAAATAAATAAATAATATGAGAAAGGACATAAGTGATAAAACATGTCTTTGTAGGATTATACAAGCAATTATTTGTCTGCTTATATTTTTAATATAACAGCTGACTTTACAATAACTATATTTTAAAAAGTGTTAAATATTTATGTTAAAAAACGAATACAAATCACAATTTTGGTAAGTATAGCGAAATTTGATATAATTTTTTGATTAAATACCTTTGTTAATTTGGTTCCAATTTACATTTAATTTTGAGTTTGAGAACTTTAATGTACAAAGTCAACAAGTTTTAACGACAAGAAAACATGAAAACATTTGTAATCTTAAACATATTTTGAGTGATTTTTAAGATGAACTATGAATATTTGTATTTCGACGAACAAATCTTTTTCTTTGGTTTACAGATTTATGTATGTGGTTGGTTTAAATGCACTTCTCATGCACTTCTTATCTCCGCATATTTTTAATAATTAGAACTCAGTTTTAAATTCCTTCGTCCTGTAGCCTGATTCTCTAAGCGATAAGATAAAGTGTAAACGTGTAAACGTTAAATTATCTTGCTGTTTTTGAGTATTCGAATTCCGTAATTTTTTTCAAGATAAAATGTAAACCCTCAAGATAAATAAACGTCAAAACTTTACCCAATTATTTTATTTTGGGCCAAATTAACACAAACTATTATTAGTACTTTTTTGTGAATTATTGTAAATTGTTTTGTTTAATAAAATTAATATCGATATAAATAAAAAGAATTTTTGCTTACTTATATAAAGAATAAATAAAAACTAAGTGAAAATAAAGTATATAAAACATAGAAAGTTTTGGTTATTTTGGTTATATTTATATATCATTCATGGAACGTGAACGGGAACAACCAAAAAATTTTTTTCTTCAAATTTTGGGGATTTATAGTACTCCATCAGAAAACAGTTTTGAAATGTTTTTGGATTTTCTGACCAACTTCATTGCCGTCAGTGACAATGACAATCCCAAATTTGAAATTTTTTCTAGAACGACAAACGTCTGTATTTTGTAGGCAATTTAACTAGAATAAAATTTTAAAAAAATATTAGATCGTTAGCATTTTTCCCGGAAAATACAAAAAAATATTTTTAAAAATTTTAAGGGTAGTTTCTTCACTTATTTAAAGGTTTTAAGTTTAAAATCAATTTTTCGAAATATATGACACGTTTTTTTAATTTTTTTTTAAATTTAGTTTAAAATATACACTTTCAAATAGTTTTTACCGCGTAATGGAAGTTGTATCAATGTGAACGCTAGAGGGCGCTTAAGGTAAAAACACAGTTTTCACGTTGTTCTAAAAGTTTATGATTTTTTTCTCGAAAATAGCACCATGTAGGAAAATTTTGCATTTAATAATTTTTACTTAGAATTTTACGTAGATTACGAATATATTTTTCGATTTAAAAAACTCGCCAATTTAAAAAATATTAGCCGCCATTTTGAATATTAATAATTTGACATCGGATTTGAAATCAGTGACCATGGTCATCTTATAATACATTCTTTGAGCTTTAATTTCTATTTTACAAAACAAGATATAACGTGAAAACTGGTTCGGAGATGGTTTTTAACCTTCAGCGCCCTCTAGCGCTCATATCGACACTAATTCAATCACGCGATACGAATTATGTTCACGTGGAATGCCGCATATGTTTAAATTTAGTGTTTATAACAAACAAATCTATTTTTGTTTGTTTGCCATTGTAACAAAGAAATTGCCATACATTTTATAAATTTGTTTGTTAAAACCAACAAATAGATTAAATTAAACGTCAAAAATTAACAAACCGAACAATTTGTTCGTTATTATTTTAACAGTTTGGTTTTTTCGTAATAATCAACAGACATGTCTGTCAAATTTACAAACGGCTCGTTGAAAATTGTTGTTAAAATAAATTTACCCTTCTTCATCAATTTATTGAATTCAAAGAACAATTTGTAGGATAAAAACTAAAAGAAATGTATGTCGAATAAACGGTGATTTCTTTATATTTTGCAAACAATTTCAGAAATAACGAACCAGTAAAGCTGCTACATTTAAAAACGAAAGCACCTGTAAATAATTAGGAATGCCATTATTTCGTGCGACTGTTGCAAAAACAGCGTCAATTCATACATATATTAAACTATGAACCAACAATTTTGGTAAACAAAAATAGCTTTTGAAGCATTGGGCAGATACATTAAACGGGGTTTGTTTTGTTCTTAATCGCGAATTTCGCCATCTTTTTACTCGAATCAAAACTTCGATTTAGTTTTTTAATTTCTCGCAACATTTTAACAAAGTATATTTGCCGTTTATTATTCACTAAATTATTTTTATTTCAACAGGCAAAATTTCTATCACACATAGAACTTTTCTATCACTTTCACAAATAATTTTGACATAAAAATATCTTGTTGACAATAATTTTATCTCGGACACAATTTTTTTTACAGAATACGATTTAAGCGTGCCAAGATAAATTTAAGCGTAAACTTATGATTGTGTAAAATATTAATATATCACGTTTTCACATTACAATTTATCTTGTTTTTTTAGAGAATTAGGCTACTGAAAAACCTAAGTATTAGGCTCATAATAAAATATTCGGGAGATTTCTTCTAAGCAACGAGATTATGGTTACTCCACTCTGTCACTTGTTTTAGGGTTTTGTTCATCTTTTCTGGCAGCGTTATACCGAACCGAGCTTTAGCCATATGTGCATTTTATAGACAGACGATCCAAAACTTAAATTTAATTAATATAATTTCAATCCCCTTACACAAATTAGACCAGGGGCACAACGATATTAAATACCCGAATTCATTCTTAGCAGTATTTGGATGGTCGGAAAGTTCAGGGTAAATTATAAGTTAATTAAGGAAAATCAAGCGAAATCGATAAAGGTTCCAGAAGGTGGGTGGGAGAAGCTAAATATACGTTTTGAGAGTTTGATGTTGGTGTCTTTTGATTTGTGGCTGGAATATGCATCCTGTCGAAATTAGTGGAAAGTAATAATTAAAAGAACTAAAACTTTTGTATGCATTATTTTTTCTACATAACCTGCAAAAATAATATTTTTTTATGAAACAAAATAACTACTAAAAACTGTAGACAAATAATTTCTTAAGGCTGTTTTACACGGACCAGTTTTTTGTCCAGAAAAGTATTCATTTTTGTATCCAGTCAAAAATGGACATTTTAAGCAAAAAATGAAGCTAGCTCTAATTTATTTTCAGTTTCATATTCATTTTATGCGCAGTAGCCGTCTGCGCAGCTGTAGTCCAAGGAAAAATGGACATACATCCAGTTTCTGATCAAAAAATAGAGCATGCTCTATTTTTTCTTCATTTTTACAACAGTATATGCGCAGTGAGTGTACTATATCTATTCGTGTCTGCGCTGTCAGCTCTAGTGACGATTTATTATTTTATCTTCGTAGAATTTTTTTTATTTTCGTAGAATCAAACAAAACAAAACAGTTCTTGTAACCTACATAAACACAAAGGTTATGTTGTCAACATTGTCAAATAGGCGCATGCGCGAAGTCAGTTGAAACTGGTTGTGTGTAAAACAGAGAAAAAACTGGATAGAAAAATGTTAATAAAAATGTCCATTTTTGACTGGATACAAAAATGAATACTTTTCTGGACAAAAAAATGGTCCGTGTAAAACAGCCTTTAGGGAGCACGCACAATGGAAAAACTTTTTACTCAACAAAGAACAGAATTTTATATTCACCACAAGTTTGATTGGTTGATAACACCATCCTCAGTTCGCATATTAAAACCCAGCTTAATGCTTTAAAACTTAGATAGCTTCAATCTATATTCATCATGAGGAAAAAGTAAAGAAATTTTTAACATTTTTATTAAGTAAAAAGTATTTCAAAAATAAATTTTTCTCTCAAAATAATTTTCATACAAACTTGGATCTCATGAGTAAAAGTTGTGCATGCACCCTTATTTATTTAATTTAATACGTATATTTCAAGGTTATTAGTGACCCCCTCATCAGTGTATCTATTAAAACCAAACAAATTATTATTATAATATAGAATGTTTTATATAATATAAATTAAAGAATAAAATGAAATAAATAAAATTAAACGACAGATCAACGACCTGCAATTGTCAAAATTTGTTTTTCCCGCCAATTGTATTTCCCCTCATCAGCTGTTTTGTTGTTTAATGTATGTATCTATTACTACGTTTCCATGACAGAGTTAACTCGAATTAAGAGTTTCGTTGAGTTAAAAACATGGCGGCGCTAATCCGTATCGTTTCCATGATAATATAAAAATTCTTGGAGTTAGCAAAAATTGTGTATTAAAATACATTAAGTGATGACATTAAATGAAAAATACAAAAAGAGATTTGGTTACGACGGAAATATTGAATGTTTTTTAATTATGTTTTTATGTATAAAAATGTTTTTTATTATTAATTTACTAGTTTTTTTCTTGAATAATTTCAATTAAAATTTTATTTTCCTCTTCACTCCAAAAATCTCGCGACGCCATTTTTACTTTTTTGTTTTGTGTTTGTTTTTTGTTAACCTTCTCTAATCGCGCTACTTTCGTTGAGTTAAGGTGAGTTAAGAAATTTAACGGAAACTCCGTTTTCATGATGAGATAATCCGAGATAATCCCGGTTAACTCGGTCATGGAAACATGGTATATATTATTGAACGGGTGGTAACGTCATATAGCTCGTTGCATGCTTGTGTAATTTTTTGTTTGTACGAGTAATTTATTTTTGCATTTTCATATTTATTGTTTGTGTTTTTATTTTGTTTTTGTCTTTATCTCAGATGTTTGAGGATATTTGTACGCAGCCTTCAATATTTCAATGTCAGATTTCAAGTTTATTGTTTGTTTTGGTGGATATAAATGGATTCAAGTGTTATTCTTTTCCCCCAATGTTTTTCAGTGGTCAATACTTGAGCTCCTTGGTAGTTGAAAGAATGACTTTTTTCTTTACTATGGTGGTAAAGTGCGGTATTGTTTGCTTTATGGTGTTTGTATTGATATCATTGATGTTTTGCTTTATTCTGGACCCTAGTTTTTGACCAGTTTGGCGAATGCAGATGCCATCACAGTTTTATATTCCAATGAATACACAACACCATGCTGGTCTGCAGTGTCTTTTTTTCGCATGGTTTTCCTATTAGTCTTCCAACTATCTTGAGTGGCTTAAGACCTATTATATTAAAACTGTTGTTATTGGATGAGAACAGTCTGCTTAGGTTCTCCGATAGATATTTTGAGTATACACTATGGTGGACCTTAAAAACAAAAACTTAAATTTTTTGTACGACAACCTCCCGTTTCGTGTCAATACCCATAAAAATATTATTTGCAAAATTTGAAATCAATCGTTCAATTCTAAGGCGTGCCCCTAAAGCCGTACATTCACATAACAACAGAAACCGAAACTGAATTTCATACAAATTTGACAGCAACTGAAACAGAAACCGAATTTAGAAACTGAAAATTTGTCTGTCTTGTCTGAAACAGAAACAATTAAAATTTTAATGTTTCTGTTCCAGAAACTGTCACATGATCAGAAACTGCCACATAATATTAATTATTATTTTAAATTTTGATAATAGAGTTTTGAATTTTGAATAGTTTTCAGTTTTAGTTTCTGTTGTATGTGAATGCGCGTGGAATGTGAATTTACTGCTCAAGACCTTTCCACAAATGGTACCACAAAAATAGTGCTTACGTATTTATATATTGATATCACAAAACTTCAAGTGCCCGGAGGCACGGTTTGAAATAATTGATTTCAAACTTTGCAAATAATATTTTTATGGGTATTGACACGAAATGGGACGGTGTCGTACAAAAAATAAAATTTCTTTTAACGGCCAGAATAAAACCTCTCAACTTTAAGTGGCCGGGGCTCGCCTTAGTATTGAACGATTGATTTCAAATTTTGCAAATAATATTTTTATGAGTATTGACACGAAATGGGGAGTGCCACAAACTGCACAATGAAAAGAAAAATTCTAGAGTAACCTAAGGGCCACCCTAGTATACACAACCCTTTATAATTTGTTTTTGTGAAACTTTCTTTGTTAGTGTTTGCGGTTCATCAATAGGATGCGATACATTTTGTTAAATGAGTCATCTTTGTATGTATCTGATGTTATTCTTAGCTTCATAGAATTTACTCCATATGCTATTCTGTTTTTCTTGTTATTTTTGTGTAACATCATGTCCAAGTACGGCATCTCATCATTGTTTTCAATTCCAGACGTGAAGATGATTGATTTATGTTTCGCGTTTTATAGAATCGTGTAAAATTCCCTAATTCCTCTTTTGGAATTATGGCTTTTATTTAAATTATGGCGTCTACAACATGTTTCACCAGAAGGGTGGGTGGAAAACAACATTGTTTATTGCAGAATCTAACATATCTGTTATTACAAAGTCGGTTAATATTCCAGATACGGAGCCACCTATTGGTAGTCAATCCCTTTGTAGTATTTGTTGTTTAACTTGACATAGTTGTTTTCAACTACGCAAATGTTTATCATTTCCTTAAAGAGGTTCTCATGTATGAGTGTTATTTGTTGTAGTTGTGACCATCTTTTGTATATGGCTTGATTTACTAGTTCAATGGGTATCTTTTCATACATGGATACGAAATCAAAAGTTGCCATAATGTCATCTTTGGTTATGTCAGATAGGAAAGAACGTTTTCACCAAGCTTCGTAAAAAAATGTATTTTTTGCGACAGATAAAAATAAAAACGAAAAAAATGGTTTTTAGCGTTTTTTTTCAGTCACAAATCGTAAGAAACCAACATCAGAAACCATTCCTACCCACCTTCCGGAACTTTTACCGAGTTAGCTTGATTTTCCTTAATTTACCTATAATTTAGTCTGAATATGCCGACCCTCCACATACTGCTAAGAATTTTTTTTTTCTTTCAATGCTGATTGACCCAGGTTTGGGTATCGCTTGCTGGAAGAAATGAACCTTCATATACAAAGTTACATGATCAAAGAATATGCCACTAGATAGTTGGCAACCCAATTTTAGTTTTCATGGAAATTTAAAAAAAAAATGTTTTTATCCTTATTTTCTCTATTCTGCCTGAAATATTGGCCTACTTTATCTTAGAACGCATGTTGTTGTGGGACCTTGGTCATAAAGGGTGTTTATGTGTTGTTGTGACACATGTTGTAGTTCCTACTACACAGCACATTTTGTAAGAAAAATATTATTTGAAAACATGTGCCAAGTGTCAACGGCAAACAGTGTACTGAAAAAAAATGTTTCAATCGAAATGCGATTGTCTCAACTTCACCGTGATTGGGGGGGAGGGATATGGCGAATCGAACTCCGAAACTGATTTAGCAGTTGTACAGAACGGTGTAGTTGAGGCAATAGCACGTAATGTTTATGTGAAAGTAAAATATAGTTCAATTAATTTCAAATCCTTCTATATTTTGAAATGCAAAATTCATTATCCCGGGTAAGAATTAGCTAATGGGCCAAGCCTGGGTCAAGCCCGCGCCACAGCTTTTGGGGTTTGGGCCAGACTTAACATTTTCAAACGGCCCAAGCTTGGAATGATGTCCTTGGGCCAAGCCTGGCAAACCAGACTTGGGCCAAGCCTGGCAAATCAGACTAGGGCCAAGCCTGGCAAATCAGACTAGGGTCAAGCCTGGCAAACCAGTTTGTCAAATACCAATTTTTTTAATACAATAAATTAAATATGATCATAATTTTATTTAAATTCCATGTTAAAAATGTTAAAATTGCAAGTTCGGTTATTTTTTATAAAAGTTTTAACGAAGGCGTCTTCCACTCTCCGCTGCCAGAAGAATATGAACTGGTTACACTTACAATCTTCAATTTTTTATTTGAATCTTCGTACGTGTAATACAATAAACTGAATCTTGGTTCAGTCTAGGCATTTACAACTAGCCCAGACTAAAACCGGGGTTAACTAGCCAAGGCTTGGCTCGCCAATACTGGCCCGAGGTTGGCCCATTGTTTAACATTGGCAGTTCCTACCCGGGATATAACTCAAAAGTTAATTATTGTTGTTCACCTGTAGTTCTCTCGAGATGAGATTTTCATTATTTTAAGTTTTTTCAGTGTTCTCATTATATCAAATTTTATTGCATTAATTCGACAAATAACAGTAGTTTTTATCAATAATGTTATCGTATAGCTTTATTACTTTAAAATAAAATTTCATTGTACAGTTTAAGATTTCATCAGTAAGTTATTGTGATAATCAAAATATTAGATTTAATTATTGAATTTAATTATCTGCCGTGGCACGTGGTATATGATAATACTGACGCTGATACTATTATATTAATTCTATTGGAAGATCTATTAGAAAATGATCATATTTGTGTATTTGAGTTTTTAGAAGGTCGCGATTTGAAAAAATTAAACGATGAACTCTTATGGTAGAACTTCAGAATGTGTCAGTCTTTCACGAGCTATAAAAGGTTAGAACGTTTTATAGCTAAACGGAACGGATAATTTTAATAGTTTTTCTATACACCTTAAAAAGAGGCCAAAATATACTGCCACGTTAGTGCTACTTGGACAAGCTAACAGAATTGAGTAGTCTAGTAGAAGGGATGCAGAAAAAATGCTCCTCATTTTCAATGAACCCATTCCAATTCAACCCTCGATGAACATCACCTCGAAGTGCTGAGAACAATCAAAGGATTTTCAATGATTTGGGAGCAACACAGCCCGCGAACAAGAGGTTGCTAACTATGTTGCACAGCAGATCGGTAAAAGATCAATTGTTTGCGTAAACTTCGGATCAATCTCGGTCTACCGTGATTGTGGTTGGCATCTGCATCATATCAAATAAGTAGCATGTGCCGATCTGCAATCTCTGACGCTGTGCAGAAAAGCAAGAAGTCTACTTGGAGAGGTCTTGGTTGGTACCAAACTAGAAGTGGTTAATGTAGAGTGTCCTAAGTCGACCATAAGAGCACGTGCTTAGATTCCTTCAGAACAAGAACATGCAGAGCAGAGACGGATTTAAATTTAAGACGTGATTAACTCAATCAGCCGAGTAGTCGGCTGTAACTATTGTGGAAACTTCACAAGTTACAGGTTCTTCAAGTCATCCTTGAAGAAGCATGGGTGTCCAATAGCCGGTTACGTGAACTCTAGACTCAAAACTACGAATTGCTGTTTGCAAAAACTAAGGTAAGGTATCTTCTTGTGTTCTTGCTAAACCCAAATTAAGCATTTCTCCATTTACAGATCATAACGATTGAAACACAACGACGACGTGCTTTGGTGATCAACAAACATAATTTTTGAGTCTAGATGAGTTTAGCTTACTTGGCGTATGATGTGGTTATAATACCTGATAGGGTAAGTAGTCTTAGTTGCATTTATCCACCCGTACCGGTCGGTTGTTGATTTTAATTTTAATTTCTTTTTAACTGCTGTTTAATGTTTATTTTATTTACTAGACGAGTACAACCTTTTGTTGTATTAAATTTGTTAAATTTTTGATGAATACAACCTTTTGTTGTAGTAAATTGTTAGTTTAGTGTTGTATTAAATTATTAGTTTAGTGTTGTCCTAAAAAGTGTTCCGTGCATTTTTAAATTTGTGTTTGTGTTAAAGCTTAAAAATCATAATTATTTTTTAACAAAACCTAAAATCAGTTTATTTATAAAAAGTGAAATGTTAACGGTAATCCTTTTAGTCCATCTCCTACTATATTTAAATACGCATACCTGCTATATACAATTCACATAATATTCCATAGTACAGTTGTCTTTCCTGTTTTTCTCTCTTCTTTTTCAAAATTTTTATTGATTAAATTCTGTTTACATCAATATAGAGTAATTTAACATTTCATATTTACAATTAATACATTACATGCAATTCAATCAATAAACTCTTTTCAACAATAACTTTCAGTTACAATTTTTCCTTGTTTTGTTTTCTACCACTGCCGGTGGGATAGTGAGAACTCACAAAACTGCAAAAATGTTTATGGCCTATGCCAATCTTATTTTTGCAGCTTATGTTTGTGTTACTCTATCAGTCTCTTCTAGTCTTTGGTTATTTTTAGTATCCTCCCTATTAACTTTTAATTTAACCATTATTAATTTCAATACAATGCCTATACCATACTCCAACTTCGTAATCGATCCCACTAACATACGGGGCCTTTCAAAAAACTTTCTTAGCATTCAATACTATCTCAATCAAAAGAAACCGCATTTACTTGCGCTAGGCGAAACTCAAGTTTCAAATATTGACAATGCAAGATTCAGCTGTAACAATTATTCTCCTGAATTTGCACTTTTTGAACACCGTAGTGTAATGATATATATACGCAATGATGTTAAATATACAAGGCTCCTTCAATATGAAACAAGTAGTATTTCTGAATTCTGTTTTATCTGGCTTGAAATCACCGTAGATAAACATGACATGTATCTATGTTATTTATACGGCAGTCCTAATTACCACCATAATCAAACCTTAGACGCATTTAATACTTTTACAGACACAATCGATGTCATCTTCACCACAGCACCTAATGCAGAAATTATATTAGTAGGTGATTTCAACGTCCACCACAAAGATTGGCTCCGTTTCTCAACCAAAACATCATTAGAAGGTCAATATGCTAAATTTCTTGCTGATTCCAATTAGCTTACACAACTAGTAAATAGGCCAACCCATATTCCAAATATTGCTAGCCATTCTTCTAATCTACTTGACCTTTTCATGGCAACTCATTCTGCTAAATATACCTGCTCAGTTGATGCTCCTCTTGGCAGATCAGATCACTGTGTGGTTTCTGCCTATTTTGAAATAAGTTCTCGAGCGCCTATCACAAAATTGTCCCCTCCTCGAAAGGTTTGGCATTACAATAGATGCAATTGGCAGAAACTGAACAAATTTTACAACGAAATCGATTGGCGTTTATTTCTACAGAATAAAAATGTTAACCAAGCAACAGCGTTGATCACGTTCATTATTCTACTGGGAATGAACATTTTTATTCCAACCAGTATTGTGAAAAAGAAAAATGGGTCCAAATCCTGGTTTTCTGATGAATGTTCTATAGCTAAAATCAACAAAATGTTGGCGTTTGACAAATACCAGAGGGATAAATCTCCCAGCAGTCGATCTCTTTATATCAGAGCTAGAAACAACTGTCATAGTATATTTAAAAAAGCTAAATTTCTTTTCAGTTCTAATGCTAAGCGTAAAATTTTACGAGCCACAAAAGGCAGCCGATCGTATTGGAATTTTATCCGAGAGGTTGGCAATAACTTTATCAAATCTTCTATTCCACCATTAATGGATAACCAAGGAAACCCTGTAACGGACATCAAAGCGAAGGCAGATCTACTTGCGGCAAATTTTGCTGCTAACTCTGTTGTCGATGATTCCGGTATAAATCTGCCGTACATTCCACCTATCCAATCAACAATGAACAAAATTTACTTTCGTCCAAGAATTTTGCGGTCAACACTGCTTAATCTGGATCTTAGCAAATCTGCTGGTCCGGACGGTATACCACCTGTTGTACTAAAACGATGCGCGGATACCCTGGTTTATCCACTAATTAGTCTCTTTCATTTATCCCTAAGCGCGGGTGTTTATCCATCAATGTGGAAACTGACTAATGTTCAACCAGTCCCGAAAAGAGGCAACAAGTCCTTCAAATTATCGTCCCATTGCATTAACCTCGATACTTGCTAAAGTCATGGAAAAAATTATTAATTATAAACTAATGGCTTATCTCGAAAACAACAATCTTCTCCACGACTGCCAATATGGATTTCGTAAAACACGGTCTACTGGTGACATCATGTCAGTCCTCATGGAGAAATGGGGTAAAACAATTCATGACTTTGGTGAGTCCCATATTATTTCCCTTGACATATCCAAGGCGTTTGACAGAGTTTGGCATCGGGCTCTTAACAATAAATAAATTTCAGTATGTAAGACCTTGATCTGTTGGTTAGAAGATTTTTTTTCCCAGAGATCTATCAGAGTAGTGCTGGATGGTGCCATTTCGGATAAATTTCCAATTCAAGCCGGTGTTCCCCAGGGTTCGGTTCTATCACCAACCCTTTTTCTAATTTTTATCAACGATTTGTTATCTATCACCACAAACCCAGTATATAGCTTTGCCGACGACAGCACTATCTTCCATTCCTATTCTTTTAAAAAAACAGCCATCTAGTCTAACTACTAATTGCCATCGTAAAAAAATAGTTGAATCCTTGGATGTAGATCTTGAATTAATTCTGGATTGGGGTAAACGGAATCTGGTGACATTTAATGCTCTGAAGACGAAGTCGTGCGTTTTGTCCCATAAAACCTCGCTATATAGCTGTAATGCAACGTTTTCCAGACAACTAATAATAAACTCGCCGACGCTTAAGCTGTTGGGTACTAACATCAATCACAAACTAAAATGGCATGATCATATTCTTTCCGTGGCAAAATTGCGATCCCAACGACTTGGCTTCTTACGTCGCTGTAAAAGCTTTTTCTCTCCATCTGAAATCGCTACAATCTATAAGGCATATATACGACCGATCCTTGAATTCGACTCCCATTTATGGGCTGCAGCACCAGAAACCTCTTTAGATTTTGTTGACAGAGTTCACAGACGTGCTTTGAAACTGATTGATGATCCAATGATAACATCGGGTATGGATTCTCTGCATCATAGAAGAGTGGTTGGAGCTCTTACACTATTTTACAGATACTACTACGGCAAATGCTGTACTGAAGTTAATGATTTAATACCACCATTGCGTAGATATCCACGAGCCACTAGACAATCGTTACATTCCCATACACATACCTTGGAGGTCCCATATGTGAGAACATCTAGCTATAATAACTCCTTCATTTCACGTTCCGTATACTGGTGGAATCGATTACCACAAAATGTTTTTCCCGCTACATACAATCCCCAAGCTTTTAAATCAGCAGTACACCAACACTATCGCTCCAGTCCTATCCCAAGTCCTTAAAAAGTAGCATTTTAACTTTCCTTTCCTATCGTTAACACGTGCATAAAGCATTAGAGGTGTATAACCTAAGTGATTAACCAAACTATAAAAAAAAAAAGTGAAAAAAGACGAAATATCTTTTACTTTAGAGTATCCTCACAAATTCGAGTGATAGCGGTGGACTTAATTCACTAAAATTCACTAAAATCGAAATTATTCCTTTTTTATAGGAAGCACTGTTACGAAATTTGAACTTTTATACGTAATTAATTTTACTACATTATACGGGATAGCTCAAAAACTATATTAACACTGAAACACTGAATCTAACACAAACAAAATTAACACTTGGGAATCTCTTATGTTTCGAATCACAGAAAAATTAAACTATCAACTTACTAACATGAAAATAATTTAATTAAAAACAAAATCAAAAATTATACAAAGTAAAATTTAAAAAAAAAGCTTACATTATTATTTTTATTTCGAATGTTAGTCTTCTTCATGTTTAATATCTCTTGTTTGTAATGATTCCGCTGTTTTAATAAACTCTTTCAAATTTCCGTTACTTATGTGCACTTCTTCCAAATACATAAATTGAATTATGGCCTTTAATATTTCACATCGAACACCATACACAAAAAATACTGAACCATTTGCCATTATCAATTCTTTGAAATAAGGAAAACAAAGATTATATCCACTAGATCTTCATCTTCTTGTAATCTTTCAAATTACTTTTTTATTCGCCTACATATTAAAGTGCTACTTTATTACTGTGATTTGCGGCTTTAAAGTATCACTTTTCAACTATTTATTTTGTTGTCATAGCTACGTCACAAAAAAGTAAAAAGCATTTGTATTTGTTTAGATTCTAAGAAAAATAAAAATTTTTATCAAAGCAACCCTCAAATTCAAAATTTCATTATCCAATTAATATAGTTGTTATCATTTGTTGTCATAGCTACACAATAATTTGGAAAAAATAATAAATATTTTGTCAAAGGTTACTTGTTCCACATATTTTTATTTTAAAATTTATGAAAATTTATAATATATTATAAGCTATTTTGGACTTAATGTGGGTGCAAATGGCTAGCGCCTCGATTTGCAAGCTCCACATCCGTCCAAAATCTTTAGCTTTACGTCCTAGCATCATAATGTGCTAATTTATGTTTGGTTGAAAGTTACTCCATTTAAGGCAAAAAAATATCGTCGTCCACCATGGTTAGATTTGTTGTTTATATTTATTATTTTTGTACAGTACTCAATCAATGTCAGAATTGAGAAGAAAACATTGATGCAGAAACTTTTCTTTCACTAAACTTTTACAAACAAATAAACAAATAAAAAAACTTCGATTTTACATTAAACAATTTTTTCGGCAAACGGCTGTAAAGTTTAACTTTAGTGCCGCTAGGGAGTTAGCTAAAGTCTTACTTTTTAGCCTGACAGCAAACGTAACGTCTAGCGACAGCAAAAGTAACGCCATTTTTATTTTATATTACGGAGGCTGTAAAATAGCATTTGTTATATGCTAGTTTGTTTTTTTTTCAAACATATTGTATAACCATGACAACAAAAAATAAGTTGATACTCATTGGATTATGATATTTTGAGTTATTGCATTTTACTAAGACAACAAAACATAACAAACAGTTTCATTGGATAATGTAATTTGGAATTATTGACAATAAAATAACATGACATGACAACAAAATAACAACTATTTCAATTGGATTATGAAATTTTGAAAAGGCTGCTTTGATAAAAAAATTTTATTCATACAAATTAAAATGTTTTTTTCTCTTTTTTGGAAGTAATTATGACGATAAAAAATTCATATTTATAAAAAGTTTGATGTATTAATTTCATATTTATAAAAAATTTAAACGTTGCCGAAAAAATGGTGTATTTAATTCGGAGCTAAAGTGATTTTATGTGTTTCGTCTATAATTGTCGGCCTCCCCTCGGTCGGCCGTCAAACTATAGACTCAACACAAAAAGTATCACTTTTGCTCCTAATTAAATAATGTACTATTATTTTTCTTTTAAAATGAAATTTTGCATTTTTTTTTCGAATACACAATACACTATAATATTTTTGTTTACATTTTTTATTTCAAATATGTACTATGATTTAAATTTATACAACATATAATTGATTTGAATTTTAATTCAAAAAAATGATTCTTTCGATTGAAAAATTATACTAACTGACGATCTAAACAATTTTGATCGTATTTATATCATATCTCATCGATCTTCTATTTCCCCTTCCAGCAATAATAAACAATTCCCCTTTTTTCAAGTTAAAAAAAATCATTTATCCAATCATGTTTATTAATTGAAATTGAGTGACGTAACTAAACCGTCAACAGTAGTACAGAAAAATGTAGCTACGTTTACCATAATTTAAGAAAATTAATAAAATTATTATTGAATTTGAAAACTACTATTTTTAGAGTAAAAATTGCAAATAGTCCGTCGTTACAGCACATACCACCTAAATGTGCTCACCTCACTCTCAGCGGAGTCAACCTGAGTTTCACAAACAAGTCTAGTTTCTTGGGTCTCATTCTGGGCATTAAAAGATGCGTTAAACTCAACATTCTGAAAAATGAGAGAAACCATATTAGCGCTTTACTCGTGCAAACTTGTCATTGGGTCAATCGAGCCCCTCCTTTTCGACTGAATATTTACCTCGATAATCCAACCAACCTTGCTGTATGGGATCACGGTTTGGAAGTTTAGATCAAACCTAAATAAAATGGTCGATCAGTAACTCTTGATTAAAGTTAAGAGATCCGAATCATTGTGTATTAATGTTGCTCTAAGGAGCACAACCACCGCAGCACTAGATATCATGTCCCATCTAACTCTCATCGATATTTTATTTGGGGAAAGTGAATTACATAAAGAGAAAGGTGGTGTTAACTTCTATTTGGATGGTTCAAAAAAAGGGAAAGTTGGCAGTAGGTGTTTTTTAACGAATATTCAGGCTGCAATTAGGTTTTCCAGTCGGGCCTCACCACATCGAAAGAAGCCCAAAAATGTCTATTATTTCTTAATTGATTAGCTTAATATCTACTTCGTTTGCCTACTAGGACATTTCGGTATAAAAGGGAATCTGAAGGCCGATGGACTCACTCGAAAAGACTCTTCTTGTCTTATAGTGTCACCAAGTTGGTCGCACCCTTATCGGGCAACATTTGAGGAGAATGAGGACTTTGAGGGGAATGTTTACTGACGTAGTTGTAACGATTAGGAGGGAGAGGAAACAAATCGCCACCTGTCCTAGTTTCTAGGTTTCTAGTTTCTAGGTTCACGCTTTTCAATGATCTGACGGATCTCGGTACGATGAATCTGAGAGACAATTTTCGCTTCATGGGAAGCTCTAGATGGTGGCCGCTGGATTAATGCGTGAACAGCAATTGTTTTTTATGATATGGCTACGGGTATTGTATTTATGCCACGTCCGCATGACAACCATTGTTATCTATACTAACCTAATACAGTAAAAGCCCGATTATCCGACATTCAATTAACCGAATATTCAGTTAACCGGAAATTTTAAATTTTTGAATTTTTTCCCCTTTCACAAGAAAAATGTTTTTGTTTGTTTGAGAATTCACAAGAAATATATTTTGCTTGAACTTTAAAATTATTTAAATTTTTAAAATACTCTTTTAGGTATAAGCTTTTAAGTATAAAAGCTAATTTTTTTATATATTCTTCGGGATAGTATTAGAAGTCACGTCACCTATTGCCAGACACTATCGTGGAAACCCCCTGCCAGACACCCTTAAACTTTAAAGTTTAAGGGTGTCTGGCAGGGGGTTTCCACGATAGTAAGTGTCTGGCAATGGGTGACGTGACTTCTAATACTATCCCGAAGAACGTCGAGTGAGACATGTTTACGAACGAAAAACGTTTTTATCTCGCGTAGGAAATGCAATTTTTTCTATGATAGTATATATATAATCGATAATTACTATAAATTATAAAATTAAAAATCGACAACATAACATTAAGGCCCGCTATACACTTGAGCTAAACTATGTGAACTATGCGAACTATGTTTTCTGTATACAAGGTAATTATACAAAAAAACATTACGGAAACAAATAATTTAAAAGAAGAAAATAAAAAAGGAAACATTACATTCATTACATTTTGTTTAAAAAATACTAGGAGGGCCCGGCGTGCTTCGCTACGCTTATAAATAAAGTTTTTGCGTAGACATTTTGTTGACGTAGAAGCAATGATTTCAAAAAGTGGTAATGAGAAATGCTACCATATAATTTTTAATTTTTCTTTTTAAATATATGAATGAAAAATAATCAGAACTCTAGCTGATCAGTTCGGATATATGAAAAATTAGCGATCAAATAAGTTTTCAAGTAAGCTTCGCTAATTTTTCATATATCCGAACTGATCAGCTAGAGTTCTGATTATTTTTCATTCATATATTTAAAAGGAAAAATTAAAAATTATATGGTAGCATTTCTCATTACCACTTTTTGAAATCATTGCTTCTACGTCAACAAAATGTCTACGCAAAAACTTTATTTATAAGCGTAGCGAAGCACGCCGGGCCCTCCTAGTATCTATTATCAAGAGATGCACCACGTACATCAACACTCATACCATTATCACGTCGACGATACAAAGGATAACCATTCACAGATTCTTTAGTATTTTCAGAAAAAGGTTTTGGAAAATTCTTACTACATTTACCATCTCTCATACAAACAGAATTGGGATTTAGAGCACCACATGGTCCATGCATCATATGACGTTTCACATATTCATGTAATTTAGGAAAAAGAATGGGATCAGGGATTTCAGTACATACAAATTTATTAATCATTTCATTTCCATCAATTCTATCTTCATCTGATAAATTTAACAAAATATGGGCATGCGGAAGACCACGTTTTTGAAATTCAATGGTATATATAAGTGCTTTGACAGAACCGAAAATCTTTTTTTTCATTAAACAATCTATGAGCTCTTTAAGTTTCACTTTAAACACACGCACAACAATATCAGGACGAAAATTCGAAGACTCATAATTACTCAAATTATCAACAATTTCTGGCCATTGAGGATTACATGTCATTGTTATAAATAAAGAAGGTTTACCGAAATGTTGTACAATAGACATTGCATCCAAGTAATTTTGATACATGTTACGTGGTGAACCGGTGAAAGAAGATGGTAAAATTACTTTACGACCAACTACTTGCATATTATCATCGCCATTGCGATTTTGATGCAAGAAATCTGTTAAATTATTGTACAAATCAGCACGAAGAGCAGATTGATTTGAACGAATGTAATGAAGCCGTGTACCTTCGATACGAACATACATATCAACAATCCATTGAAGAAATAATTTTTGAGAACGATGCAAAAGACTAAAACCATCACGTATAGCAAGGCGATAAGATGCATATTGCAACATTGTAACTTTTGTACGTGACACATTAGCACGTGAAGTTGAAACTAAATTATGTGGAATATTAACGTGCCACCCAGTATCACCATTTGGAAACAACAAAGGATAAGCTAAAGGATCCAAAGAAGAATCAAGGACAGAAACAGAACGAATTTCATTTGCATTTTTTGAAAAAACAATCATATTTCTTTCAAAAGGTGGTTCACCATCATCATTTTTAAAAATAGCAGCCACATCAGTTTGAACAGCATCATTAAAACGACGAATATCACATTCTCTGTTAACTTTTATAACCATTGACACATCAGCAGTAAAATTCTCAGGTCTTTCACAAAATTCATGCATTGATTTGAAAGAACGAACAAAAGGATTCACACGATCTAACTCAAAACCTATCTCACGCATAAGAAAAATTTCACATACATTGGTATTTCTATTCATTCTCATATTAGCAGCAGTATCAACATCATAAAAATATAATTGTGCATACATTGGAGGTCGACCATAAGCAGGAATTAAAGCACCAGTACGATGATAAAAAATATTATGAATTTTAAAATGATAAATACCACGTGCAGTAGAATCCGCTATATTACATTCAGAACTGATCATTGCAAATGCCGAATTATAGGAACGAATATTTGAAAGAAAACTTTTAGAACGTTTTTTTATAGCATTATCATTTGAATTCAATCCTTCGAAAATATTAGAGAAAAATGCATTTTCAGAAAGAGGAGGTAAATTGACTTTGCCTTTATGGCAACACAAAGAAAACGCTTCATTATTATTTGAAGTAACTTCTCTTGCAAAATGTTTGGCATGACAAAAATGACAACTCATATCCAAAGCACCACAAACATACGAATCAAAGTTACCTGGAATCACATTCAAAGCACACTTGAACGAATCTCTCAAAATTACAAAGGGAATTTCATCATTCACCACATTCAATTCTAAATCATTCGCAACATTCATGACACCATTCATGACACCGTTCATGACACCATTCATATCATCAACATTCACTTCATCATTCACAACAACATCAGCTTCAGCATTCATTCCATTATTATTACCATTCATTTCATCATTCATAAAATCAACATTATTACGCATATTACGCATATAATCTCTTTTATTCCGACGACTCGATGTACCACTCACATCCAAACGTTTACGACGTAGTCTTGGCATCGAAATAAATAAATATATCAATATATCAAAAATATGAAATAACTCAAATATCAAAATATCTCAAAAATCTTTATATCAATAAAAAACAAAATAATCGAAATAATATCGAAAACCGTCCTTCTTGAAAGATAAAAGACGACTAAAATGAATATAAAATAAATACGACGACTGAAATGAATATAAAATAAATATAAAAATTTTCGTTTTTGTTATTCGTTGTTCGGTTCGATAGCTAATATATAAAAAAGAAAATTGTTTTTGCATGTATGTAAACTTATAATGCATATATAAAAAACAAAATAATCGAAATAATATCGAAAACCGTCCTTCTTGAAAGATAAAAGACGACTAAAATGAATATAAAATAAATACGACGACTGAAATGAATATAAAATAAATATAAAAATTTTCGTTTTTGTTATTCGTTGTTCGGTTCGATAGCTAATATATAAAAAAGAAAATTGTTTTTGCATGTATGTAAACTTATAATGCATATATAAAAAACAAAATAATCGAAATAATATCGAAAACCGTCCTTCTTGAAAGATAAAAGACGACTAAAATGAATATAAAATAAATACGACGACTGAAATGAATATAAAATAAATATAAAAATTTTCGTTTTATAAAAAATTCGTTGTTCGGTTCGATAGCTAATATATAAAAAAGAAAATTGTTTTTGCATGTATGTAAACTTATAATGCATATGTATAGAAAAAGTTTTCCGTATATAATAACTTTTTTATTTATGATCCGATTTGTTTGAATCCGGATCCGACTATAGGTTACACTAATATCAGTTAGCTGTGAAAATTTCAAATGAATCCATCTGCGAATAAAAAAGCCTTATGCTCCACAAAGTTTTAATCTAGCGTATTAATATATATATATAAGAAGATTATTCGCGCTAAAACATTATTTTTTTAAAAACATAGTTCGCAGCTTAATTGTTCACAAAAACCAATCCGAAATAGTTCGCATAGTTCGCATAGTTTAGCTCAAGTGTATAGCGGGCCTAAAAATCATTTTCTATTTCTTCATGGTTGCGTTGTTTAAAAAACTTTGTAAAATTATATGAAAAACCATAGCAACTACAATTTGTGTTTCTTTTTACACTATAGTGGTAAAAGAACACATTTACACAGGACATTAAGCGTGATGAAAATAGACTTTTTATTTGCTTTCATAGAAAAAATATGTATTTGAAGTATATTATGAAATCGTTATAATATTTAGTTTACATTCAAGTATCCGGAATTTTCGATTATCCGGCATGCTTCAATCCCCGAGCATTCCGGATAATCGGGCTTTTACTGTATAAATTATTTTAAAATTGTATATAAATAATCGTTCAATGTTATTCTAGGTTTATTTTTAAAGTAGAAAACGATATAAAATCGTAAGATGAAAAAACAGTCTGTTGTTGAAGAGGTAATTATTTACTTTTAATAACATAAACTATAGATAGAACTTGTGTCTCACTCAGGCATTGTTCTTAATTTACAAAATAACCAAATCATAAACTAATTTCAGAGAGTTACAGTGACCGAATCTCCAGATGAAAAACTAAAATGGTATCAAATCTACGCACCTTCTGTTGAAATCACAATGTTTTTATATATGATTGCATACTTGATACCATCTGTATACGAACAAGCTTGGTTCGTGTACAGAGCATGCCGAGTTAATCATGGATATTCTGAAGAAATCTGTAGTAATTTAGAATTACATAATGTTACCAAAACGATTGTTCAAAAAACAGTTTCCAATTTTCATCAATGGAATCAAGTGCTAGGTCAAATTGTGCCTATTATTTTAGCATTATTTATAGGTTCGTGGTCGGATCGTAGAGGACGAAAATTACCTCTAATATTAGGATTATCTGGCCAGTTGTGTTATTCGGTTATGCTTATTGTTAATATGCACCAAGAAACGTGGCCTTTGGAATATGTCATCTATACAGCAACAATACCTAGTGCCTTAACCGGTGGCGATGTAGCAATTTTTGGAGCTTGTTATTCCTATATCTCGGATGTATCAACGGTTAAGCACCGAACATTTAGAGTTACGTTATTAGAGACATGTTATTTAAGTGCAATGCCCATTGGAGTTGCTTTAGGTAGCTAACGTTTTTTATTTTATTCTAATAGCTTTTATTTTTGTTCGCTTATCTTTTTAGGCACCTATCTGTACAATAATGTGGTTGGCAAATCATACTCAACGATGTTTATAATTACTGCAGCATTATTAGCTTCATCAATTATTTACTCATTAATTTTTTTAAAGGTAAATTTGTTATTTTCTGTACTAATAGTTTTGTCGATTTATGGCCAGTTTTATGCAGTAATCACCTTATTTTGGTAGGCATGGAGTTCCCGCGCTTCATTCCAGCATGTTTTTGCAAAAAATTATATGGAGAAACATATCGATAAAAGCTTGCAAAAGTAGCAAAGGGTTTTTTTTAAATCTATGAGCAGTGTTTCTCAATTGTTGGTCCGTGAATTTTTTTATATTGAAGTAAAACTTCTTTAGGCGCGTTATGAGAATTTTGCAACGGAAGTTATCATTTGACGTGAATGAATATATGTGAGATATATAACCACATATATTCATCTCCATCATACTACAGTCTGATTTTGAATTTTAAACATATACATGCATACAATTTCAAAAAAACGAAAGTAGAAATATAAACACAATGAAATAAAAAAAAATTAGAAGTAAAAAAGGCAAACGAATATTATGTTCTGCAAGTATGCGATACAATTCGATTATGTGTAAATACTGATGTGTATTGTATTTTTTATACACTTATTCCGTATCGTACTAAATGCTATATGAGTTGGACGTGTCGATTTTAGATTTAAATATCTTATTCGTAGTATTTTATTGAGTTTCGTAATTTTTTAAATGTATATTTTGAATTGCTTTAGTTTTTATTTGGATGATTTAATTTGTATTCTATTTGGATTGATTTCGAGAGGGTCCAATAGTTTTCTATGATGTGAAAAATAGCGTTTTTCAGAAAATTGGAAAAACCCGTATTTTTATGTATTTTGGGCGATTTCGTCAAAACATCTTAATCTGTTTAGATAGTTTGAGTTGTATTATATTGCTATAGATTTCGAGGTGGTCGTTTATAATTCTCTATGACTAAAAATATGCGGTTTTTTCAAAAGTTTATTTTTAAATAAAAATATTTGTGTTGATTAAATTTGTTTTGTTAAATAGGAAAATGAGTGTGTGTAATCTTTGCACGCAGTTGAAATAAATTTCTTTGGCTACTGTGGCAGGTATTAATAAAAAGATTAAATATAAAACAAATATGTCATATTGCAATTTAGAGTTGCATTGGTTGATAATATAATTTACAGCATGTGTAATAAAAAGCAATATTTACATAATGTATTACAAAGTCAATTCAATTATTATCATATAATTGAAATATGAAATTAGAGGTTTATAACAAATTTGCTAAATTTATTGAAAAACTGCATTATTTTTGTACCAAATCTTGTTAAATTAAGTGGACATGTATTCATCGTGAAATTTAATTTGTAATACGTTGTAAGACTTTGTAAAACATGTAAATATGGCTTTTGATTACACATTCATTTTTGATTACACATACACCCAAATTTCTATATGACATATCTATTTTATTTTATATTTAATATTTTTAGTAATACCTGCCATATACCATTTGGCCACTGCAAAGAAGTTTTACTTCAACATCGTGTAAAGATTACGCACTTCAATTTTTACTTCACCACAATTTTAAATTGTGTGAAGTAATGCAATCTATCGTGAAAAAAAAATCTTACATACCCCAAATTTTGTTTTTCCTTTTGGACCATCCTCTATCTAAATAGCCAATAAAAATTTTGGTGTACGTCTGTATGTGCGTGGGTGGGTGTGTGGGTGGGTGGGTGGGTGGGTGCGTGTACTTTCTGCATAGGATCTTGATGAAACTTTGGCAAATGATACAGGCTCACTTGAAAATGGAAGATCTGGATTCATTTCAAATTTGGACAAAAGGGGTCTCGGCGGGGGGTCTCCCGAACACCTCTAAGTTCAAATCTTGAATAACTTCTAATCCCGGACTATGATCTTATTGAAACTTAGTATATAAGGTTTTAGTTCAGTTTCCAATATTTCTGCATACCTATTTCCAGTTTGTCACTTCCGGTTAAAAAGTTTTTTTTCCAAGTGTTTATCCCTACTGTAGCCTACAATTACCGATCGATTTTCATGAAACGTTGGTAAAAGCTTTCAAATAACATGAGAAAGATTTTATCAGCTTTTGGAGTGCATTGGATAAAGGGTTTGGGGGTCCACCATACAACAGGTGGTTTTTCCCACAATGTTTTTATGTTTGTTGGGAGCATAAAACATTTATTCGTGAATGAATTTTGATGGCAGTTTGGAAAAAGATGCAAACATGTATGACAAGGAACTGATTAGTTTTTGAGCGATAGTGAACAAAATGGTGGGGGGTCCCTGGAGCACCTGTTTTTTTGAAAGCTCTATAACATCTATACCTGATAATTGAATTGGACGAAACGGTTCACAATAGTTCTGCATCCCAACCTCCGGTTTTCACTTCGGGTAAAAAAAATTTTTTTGTACTTTTTTGAAGTTTTTTCAGTGTGTCTATGCACACTACAGCCTACAATAATGAAGTGATTATGATGAAACTTATGAAAAAGGGTCCAATTAGTGTGAGAAGATAATTACCATCTTTTGGGACACATTGATCAAAGTGGCGGGGGGTCTACCATACAACTACTGACTTTTCACACTTTGTTTTTAAAGTTTGTTGGGAGCATACAGACTTCATTCATTAATCAATCTTTTGAAAAAGATGGAGACTTAAATGACAAAAAACTGATTAGTTTTTGGACAATATTGGGATAAGTGGTAGGGGGCCTCCCGAAAACCTGTTTATTGTGTCATCATTTTTTCAATGTTTGTTGGGAGCACACAGCATTCGTTCGTGAATGAATTTTTATGAAACTTTGGAAAACGATGCAAACATGTATGGCAAGGAACTGATTAGTTTTTGAGCGATAATGAATGAAGTGGTGGAGGTGTCCCATACACCTGTTTTTTTGAAAGATCTATAACATCGATATCTGATAATCGAATTGGCTGAAACTTGGTACATGAGCATTTAGTACGATTCACAATAGTTCTGCATCCCATCTTCCGGTTTTTCACTTCCGGTAAAAAATTTTTTTTGTACTTTTTTGAAGTTTTTTCAGTGTGTTTATGCACATTACAGCCTACAATAATGAAATGATTATGATGAAACTTATGGAAAAGGTTCCAATTAGTGTAAGAAGATAATTATCATCTCTGGGAACACATTGATCAAAGTGGCGGGGGTCTACCATACAACTGCTGAATTTTCACACTTTGTTTTTAAAGTTTGTTGGGAGCATACAGACTTCATTCATGAATCAATTTTGATGACACTTTGAAAAAAGATGAAGACTTTAATGACAAAGAATTGATTAGCTTTTGGACAATATTGGGATAAGTGGTGGGGGTCCTCCCGAACACCTGTTTATTGTTTCAATGTTTGTTGGAAGCATACAACATTCGTTCGTTAAGTAATTTTGATGACACTTCGCAAAAAGATGCAAATATGTATGGCAAGGAACTGATTAGTTTTTTAGCGATAGTGAACAAAGTAGTAGGGGGTCCTCCGAGCACCTGTTATTTTGGAAGCTCAATAACTTCTGTACCTGACAATCGAAATGGATGAATCTTGGTACATACACATTTAGTACGGTTTACAACAGTTCTGCATCCTAACTTTCGGTTTGTCACTTCCGGTTAAATTTTTTTTATTTACTTTTTCTCGTACAACAGAATTTATGTTTGTTGGGATACTACTGCTTTCTTTATTATTTTTATTATTAGAACTACGAAGTCTATAACATTGGTCAGCTTTTAATTAAGGTATTTGATGGATATTAGCTCATTATATATCCAGAACACTATGTTTCCAGAGCTGTGGTGAAGTCAGCCTATGCATCAGCGTCGCAATATTTTTTTTTATTACAATTTTATTTTATTCGAACGCCATTTTCACTCCTCAAATGTGAATACTACTTCACCAATTAAAATTTTTCCTCGATGCATATAAAAATTCTATTTTTATGCAGGCTTAATCCTTTGTGAAAATGCTTAATCTTCCACTTGTGTAAAATCATTTTCGCTAAATAACAAATTGTTGTTGCTATGGTATTTTCATGTAATTTTATAAAGTTTTTAAATCAAAGGAATCATGAAAAAGAAAATTAGTATTTTTTCACATCATTTTGATTTATTCTAACAACAATACTTGCATAATTGGACAAACCACTCAGAAAAACAATCTATTTTTATTTTTAAAACCATGAAAAAAAATTATCTTTCCGGCAACTAGGTTAGGTTTAATTTTTTGTTTTACAACAATAATTGTATGCGTTATTCGTCTTAATGGAATAAACTAAACAGCTGGGTCAGTGTATAATTACAAATTTTATTTTTCGATGGTTTTAAAAATTTGCGAGAGTAAAATTCATTAAACACAAACCCAATACAACGTTTTATCCTTCCTACGGAGTAATATGTTGTTATTTTAATTGAGTTATTTTAAATTCGTTGGTAAAACAAGTAAAACGAATAAAAAACAATGAATTTTATTGTATTTTTTTTACCACTAATTTCAAACAATTAAATACATTTTATTCAATTTCAATACCTATTGTTTGGTATTTTGAAAATGAAATAGCCCACAATGAAAGACATCAAATTTCAAAATTTATTTCATCAAACGACTATTTAAAAACCAAAAAATCATAAAAAAACTAAATTTTTCACAATAGAAATTCAGTTCAATTTAATCGTAGTAGTTTTCGCCTTTTTCAATATTCAAAAGAAGGATATGTGCATCAATTTTTTTATTCTGTTGTGTGAATGCTGTGGAACGCAATAAAACAATTTATTTGAATTTATTAAACTCCGAAATTAATTTTTTGATTTTATTTTATTAGAAAA